>BDIU01000215.1:0-305026 GCA_002118135.1 Trebouxia sp. TZW2008 | reverse complement strand
CAATGACCAGGCAAGCTTAGCTGGCTGATCCAATGGTTGTGAGTGATTGAAGAAATTGTATCAAATCAATTCAGGCAGCAGCTATGGCTCTCAGAAAACCCTAGGTTGCAGGCTAGCAATGAGTAAACGACAAAGCGATGTCTGCGCGGCGACACAGCGTCTATGCTGCAGCATGCACTGCTGCATGCTGAGCGGCGCGCCCGTGCGTGAGTTGCAAGATGATGTCGTTGTGGCGCTTTTCGGCTGCATCTGGTTCTGATCAACGTGATCAATAGCAGGCAGACCCCTATCCTATGCGCTCTACACCGTTTCAAGGCCAGCAAATGCACCATATTTAAGCTGCGATACTGTATGCGACAGCAGAAACGGCACTCGTCGCATCCGTTGGCCAGGCAGCACCAGGATCGTACTTGTCCTGCCTCAGCAGCAGCTTTTCTGACATCGGCACGCATCAGACAGTTCAATATGGCATTCCTGACAGTGCCAATACCAACGCTTGACCTCACAGCCTGCAATGGCGATGCTTCTTGCGTGAGCTGCAGAAGTACGCGACAACTTGCATTTCATAGTATACACTGGGCAGTTCTGAGCCAAGCAATGTGTATCGTGGCATGTCATCTTGAGATGACATTCTGGTGCATAAAAACTGTCATTGAGTTGAATTCATTGAATGACTTTCAAATTGAGAACGGCTCGGTAGAATCCACAGAGACTCTAGGAGTCCTGCCTGACTAGTACTGGTATCAGCAGCGAAGCTCTCTGGTTTCTGCAATGCTGCATTGATTGTCATGCGCTGCTGCACGTTCCAGGTGAGCTATGCTGCCACAGGCCTGTGAGCAGCGATTATGGTCCCATTTCAACTCAGCCAAAGCCTCTCTGATCTACCCACAGTTCTGCTACGCCTCATGCGTTCACCATTGCTGCCCTGTTCGACTTTGCTGTTGCCAGCATGAAAGGTGAAGTCATACCACTGCTGACAGAAGGAGATGGGATTCTCCTGTGGCTACATGGCATGTGATTCTGGGTCGAAGTCCTTCATGAGTGAGGAGCTCTCCTGATTTCGCGGGAACACCTGAAACACGATGAGCAGCCTTGAATGCCCTATGATGCTATCAGAAAGGTCTCAAACAATCAAGACAGCAACAAGGCAGCTTTTGCTGCTAGCTCATGCACTGTAACTGCGCAGCACTTACAGCACATGACATGAGCTTATGTTGTTGTGCAAGTTTGAACGCTTGCCTCCTCTTCGAAAGAATATGCACACAGCAACAGCATCCTCAAAACTTTGTTTATAACGGCATGATTGGTTTCCTGATGACTTTGCCCACTGGTCCAGAACGGATTTTGGCAGAAGGTTGGAAAGCAGGTCAAAGCTGCTGTATGCACCTTGTAGGGTCATGAACCTCATCAGCAACAATGTCAGTGGGCACATGCTACAACACATCTTGCTGCATATACAAAACGGGCTGATGTTGTCACAAAATGCATTCAGCTTACTGGGGCTCTGAAGAGCTGCTGTGTTTTGGCCCAGAGGGATTGCGTGCCTCCATGTGCGGCTGCCCAGGGTTGAAATTTCACAAACGACAAGAGTATCAAACTGCACCTGTGCAACATATACATACAAAACATGATATACACAGTGGTTTAGCTCACTAGGGCTCCAGAGGGCTGCTGGATTTTAGCCCAGAGAGGTTGGGTGCCTCCGTGTGTGGCCGCCCATGTGTCTTTGGCAAGCGCTCTGGGGACTCGTACTTCTTCTTGTTCACTAGGGCTGGGTCCTGAAGGGTCCAGGCTGTGCATTGCTGGGCGATCTGCATGTCCATCAGCCTTACTATCGTCTGTGCTGCAGCAGCAGTTGTGGTGATTACTGAGTTTGGAAGTATGCTTTGCCTCACTAGGTAATCAGTCTTACAATTATCTGTGTTGCGGTGACATTTACGTTCAGCTGAGCCTTAGCTCTCTGGGACACTTTTGCTTGATGATACTAGGTCATCTGCATGTCCATCAGCTTTACTATCTTCTGTGCTGCAGCAGCGGTTGCATTGATTACTGATTATGTACTGGTTCTGATACCTGACTTTACAGCTCTGCAGCGCTGGGCGATTCGCATGTTCATCAGACTTACTATCGTCTGTGCTGCAGCAGCAGTTGCATTGTTTACTAAATATTGATTGCCTCTGACCACTGACTTGACATCTGTGCTTGGTTCAGTGACTCATTGCATTGTCCACTAGCCTTACTGTTGTCTGTGCTGCAGCAGCGGTTGCATTGACTACTGATTATTGATTGGTGCTGATTACTGACTTGACAGCTCTGCAGCGCTGGGCGACCTGCATGTTCATCGCGCTTGCTGTCATCTGTGCAGCAGCAGCAGTTGCATCGATTACTGATTGTTGAGTGATTCTGACTTTACAGCTCTGCAGCGCTGGGCGGTCTGCATGTTCATCAGACTTACTATCACCTGTGCTGCAGCAGTATTTGCATTGATTACTGATTATTGAGTGCTTCTGATCACTGACTTTACAGCTCTGCAGCGCTGGGCGGTCTGCATGGTCATCAGCCTTACTATCGCCTGTGCTGCAGCAGCAGTTGGTGTGATTAGTGAAGTGATGACTGACAAGATGGCGATTGCGCCTTTGTCGTCACAGAGCAATGTCCAGAAGTTGTGCAAAACATCACAGTCCCCAAACGCAGTGGTTGATGTCAACTGACCTGCTGCAGCCTGCCTTTCGCTTCTCATCTTGCTGGGCAGATCCTGCTTTGCCTCTTCCTTTTCAGACTGTGTAATAGCAAGACCCAACAGCCAACGTTTATACTTTGATTACAGAGTAACACAACTTTTACCCACCTATAGCAGCCTGCCTAAAGCCTACCCTCTTGATTGGCAAATTCTGCTTTGCCCTTTCCTCTTCAGGCTTGACTTCAGCAAAACTCAACAGCCAAGACTAACAGTCTTGTTATGCAGTGGATCGACTTTTACTCACCTACAGCAGCCTGCCGTTCGCCCTCCACTTTGACCGGCACATCCGGCTTTGCCTCTTGTTCAGGCTTCACACCAACAAGGTCCACATGCTTTGTCTCTGTGGGATGCTGCCTTGCCATGCCATGTGTCTTAGTCATGGACTCTTCAGCTTCCAGCCTACCATCTTGTATGTCATCGGTAGTCATGAGGTCTGGCGCTCGTTCATGAAAGGAAACGCTGGGAGCAGCTTCCATCCTGCAACAATACTGCATTTGAGTCATGGCTCTTGACAATACTCAGAACGAAGAGTTCTGTGTCACTGCTTGGAGAATATCATGTAATGCTATTCAAGCACCAGCATCAGCAATGCAACGCTCATGGTGTTCATAAAAACAGAGCAGCTCTACTCCTGCAGCAGCAGTGAGGTGCAATGACCAGGGGTCGGCAGGGGCTCTGAAAGGCCGGGGATTGCTCACACTACATGTGCAAGTTTGCAGGAGTCGCAGAGCAATTTACATGGGCTGCATTAGTGATAAATTGATATCGGGGCAAATTTCTGTGAGGTGCCTGTGCGGTTTTGGGGTCATCCCCCCTGGGCTGAGCGGGGGCTGTCAAGGCCTGGCAATGAGGCATGTGAGCATGAGTAATGCTTTGGTGCATTGTGCTTGACACCTGCTAACATTCTGCAGGAGAGCTTTTCTTGGTTTAGCATGACTGCAAGGAAGTTGTCATCTGACTATATTTTCAAGAAATCTTTCCTTGGATTGGCAACATGCTCTGCAGCAGAATGCTGCATTGAGGCTGTTACCAGCAATGTTCTGCAGGACATCCTGTCACACATTGGGATGGCTTCGTTAATTGTCACTCATTGCTACTACTCTGAATTTCAGGTACCTGCTGATATTTTGCAGGAGAGTGTCTCTGATTTTGGCAATACGATCTAGAGAGTTGACAGTCTCCTTGCTGGTCTTAGGTTTTTACACTTCGGCACAAATGCATCAAGCTTTACCTGCTGATATTCTGCAGGAGAGCTTCCCTCAGTTTGGCAATGCGCTCTGGGGAGTTCAGATTCTCCTTGCCGGTGCGGACCGGTATGTGCAGCCTGAAATCTGGGCCGTAGTTGTTTGTGTAGGCATGGGGCGGCAACTCGTTGTCCATTTCCCTATCTGCATGCCATGGAGAAAGGACAGGCATGTCTGTATGAACCAGACACCCTGCTGACTGTCTCAAAGACAGCACATTTGGTGGTGTAAAGCTGTTGTGGCAGCTCATTGTCTGTTTCCCTGTCTGCATGACAATCAGACACTATTGATGTGCTATTGTGAACATGACTTGCGCACTTCCCTCTGTGCATGCAACTGAGACACCCATCAGAACCTGCCCTGAAGATGATGTACGCGTGAGGCAGCAGCTCATTGTTCATTTCTCTATCTGCATGACAACAATGTTGAGTCGTGCACTATCACAAAAGTTGCTTGTGCGCACATTGCTTGTTTGCACTACACTGTGCAGCCTGAAATCTGGGCCGTAGTTGCTGGTGTAGGCAGGATTGGGCAACTCATTGTTAAATTCCCTGTCTGCATGACAATCAGAAAATGTTTTTGTGCTATTGTGTGCATGACTGGTGTACTTCCCTCCATGCAGGAAACTGAGACACCCATGAGCGCCTGTCTTGAAGATGTGTGGGCATGCGGCGGCAGCTCATTGTCAACTTCTATCTGCATGACAAGAGTCACTGAGCATGAGTTTGCCTGTGCGCATGTATATTTCCCGTGTGAAGCTTGAGCAGTGATCAGTGGCGCAGGCATACGGTGGCAGTCCATATTCCTGTTTGTGTGATGACAAAATAGTTGCCATGGACTGTTGTTTCAGATGATGTGTATGGGTGTACAGATGGCAGCACTGTCGATTTTGGGTCTACGTGACAGAAAGGCACTCATCACGTTCAGCCACACAAATTAGTTATGACAGTGTGCATGACACGCAGGCGCTCACCATATACTGCCTCGACACAGCAGCATGATTTGTTCAAGTGCATGCGCTCAAGACAGCCTTGGTGTGCATCTACCAAGAATGACGCCTGCTCATAGGTTTAACATCTGTAGACAAGGCCAATTCTGCATCCTGCGCCCCCTAGCACAAGCATGGGCAGCCAAAATTTGTGTCGAAGTTCAGGGCAGAACCAACCATGTGCTCAGAGACAATCGACAGCTCATAAGGTGTGTGAGCTCAAGACAAAGGCAACAGCCATGTGAATGCTTACCAAAGATGACGCCTGTCTCATAGGCCCAACATCTGACGACAGTGCTGATCCTATATCCCCCGCCCCCTAGCACTAGCATGGGCAGCCCAAACTTGTGTGCAAGTTCAGGGCAGAACACATCATGTGCTCAAAGACAATCAACAGCTCAGAATGCATGTGAGCTCAAGTCAAAGGCCACAGATGTGGGAATGCTTACCAAGGATGACGCCTGTCTCGTAGGCCCAACACCTGGAGACATTGCTGATCCTGTATCCCCCACCCCCCAAAACCAGCATGGGCAGCCCGAAGGACTGTACGAACTTGAGGCACTCAGCATGACCTTTCATGGACAAGTTGAAGGCGCCCAGCTTATCGCCAGCCAATGAATCAGCCCCTGCATCAAGTCAGGAAGAGACATTTCATCTATGGTGAAACACCAGAAGCTCGACTATAGTGTCAATCGGCTGTCATCAACAGCAGCAAGGACTGGCAGTGTTGAAACTGCACCTGCTATTATGTGTGAGTCGCAATCGCTGTGCCAAAGCACGCAGTCTTGATGCAGACAATTGTTAAAGACCTAATCAGGTATTTACAATAGGCATCAGCTGCTTCATGAAGTCATCTGTCAAAACACCCAGAAAGGGATGACGTACTCAGCTGAGAACAGACAAGGGGCATGTACATTCCAATCAGTTTCTGCATGATAGGCTTCAACAGGGACTTGTACAAGTCATCATCAGTTTTGTCCTTGATTGGACCATTCATGGCTACATACAATCCAGCAGCAGTCATGACATGTATGCATGCAACAGCTGATGATGATGTCGTACCTCTCTGAAAGACTACAGCTATTGGGAGGCAGATCAGGCTACGCATGCTTGGCTTGATTGGATGCTGTTCGTTCTGAGATTGTAGACCCAGCAAATGCGATCAAGCAGCGACTATGACATGCTTGCAAACAAGAATGACATACCACTCTGAAAGACCACAGCTGTGGGCATGTACACTTCTATTAGCTTCTGCATGATAGGCTTGAAGAGGGACTTATAGGATTCATCATCGATCCCATCCTTCAGTGGCACGTTCATGGCGTAGTACTTGCCCCTGCACTACGCCATAAGCACTGGTCCATACAGGTTTCTGCAATTCAAGACATTCACCGAATGCCATCATCGTCAGTGAGCCTGCTTGCATGCCTCCTGCTTTGCAGCTTCAGAAGCAATCAGCTGCATTACACAATGTCATGCGTGGGGCTAGATCAGCCATCAGCAAACTGCTGCCATGAAAAGCACACATCATTAGTGCAGTCTGCTCTGTCAAAGAGTCCACAGCAGCAGAAAGTTGTGCCCTCTAGGCTTGCTAGCAGAGACACTTCACTTGGCAGTTTGCATCAGACTTGATCTGCATAGGTACAAGATAGCCAGATGAAATCATGTCAAGGTGCTTCACTGCTTCTGGACAGTCCAATCTGGGTCATGCAACCTCACAAGCCCTCACATAGATGATGAATATGGTGATGCGTGTCAGAATGATGACTAAGAATGTGTATATGATGGATGTGATGATGGACAGCTTACTCTTGTTTGCCTATGCTTTCCAGGTCACCAGTCCCAGGGAAGAAGTTGTCCCCATACTTGTGAAAAGACACCGTCATGACCCTGTTGGTGGTAAGAAAGGCCTCTTCAACCCCGTCGCCATGGTGTATGTCAATGTCCACGTACAACACCCTGTTGTGATACTTGAGTAGCTCCAAGATGGCCAGAACAATGTCATTGACATAGCAGAAGCCAGACGCCTGCATTCCATAGCAGGTTTCTTGCAGCCTACGCATGTTTGTGAACTCTGTCATATAAACAGCCCAGAACGCTGAACATTTTCTATGAGCATCCTCTTTTACAGCTGTAACAACTGCAAGACATCTGTGACCTGCCCATGCAGCAGGGCAGTGTTGCTACTATGTGTTGCATGACATGTTGGTGCATGGGCCAGGTTCTTATCACAATGCCCAAGTAGCACAAGCACATGCAGAACAAGAAGCCCATGGGTGAACGTCTTTTGATCTTGCCAACCCACCTCAGACTTTTTGGCATGCTGTAGGTCTCCAGACCAGTTCATCACTACTTCATTGGCCATGATTGATACAAGACAATACAAGAATCTCTGCACGAGTTGTGATGGCATGGCAATGCTCAAGCAGCATGAGCATATATGCAATGCACTCAAGGCTGCAGCAGAATAGCAGCTGGGCACTCAGTTTTTGGTGTGCACAGTTGAGCCAACGTACCTCAAACTTTTTGGCATGATGTAGGCCGCCAGACCAGTTGATCACGATTTCATTGGCCATGTGATTCAGCTTCACTGCTCCTGCAATGGATGCTCCTGCATACTTCTGCATGCCATCACAGAACATCATCACTGCCTGTTCTGTCTTGCTTTGTGAGTACAGCCCAAAAGAAGCAGTCAAGGGCAAAACAATGACGACTATTTCATTAGCCATGTGATTCAGCTTCACTGCTGCTGCAGTGGACGCTCCTGCGTATCTCTGCAGTCATCACATAACAGTGTCACCGCCAATGTGCTGTCTTGCTTTGTGATAGAGCCACAAGTTGTTATTCAACAGCTGTCAATCAGAACGCATGGAACAAGCATTCAGCCATAGCACCAGGTGTGACTTGTACATGCCCTTCTGACGGTTCTCCTGTGGTCATCAAAATGCAGCGTGACTGTCCATGAGCTCGACGTTAATGTAATGCTTCAGTGAGACATGTGATGCAAGGCATAGTGTCTGCACATTGCAGCAGATAGCAAGGCTTCCTTGTGGGCATGCAATGTGCTTGAAGACGTCTTGACAATCAGCACGGTTGACTTGTGCAACTGGAAGGCACATGAGCTGCCTTCAGGCCTGATGGTAATATGGCAAATACACACATTTGATTACCTGGCAATATTGGTACAAGTTGTTGAACACAGGGCAGTCCTCGCCTCCCAGGAAGGTCTGCATCTCGTCTTCAAACTGATCCTGAAGAAGGGAATGCATGCTCACGTCAAAACACTGACTGATGAATTTGACACCTGTGCCTGCGCAAACGCAAGGTAGGCAGCAGGTCTGCCTCACCCTGTTCCTGTAGGCCGTACAGAAGACTGCAACCAGATGCTGACAAAGGATGGTCATTGTACTCAGTTGATTGATCAATCCATGCATCCATCAATTACACATACTGTGTGTGAGACCCGACAAGAGGCTATACAGCCAATGTTAAAGCAATACTCAGTTTGCAATCATGCTTAAGGAGCCCCACAGGAGCGTTGTGCAAACAATGTCATGAAGATGTCTCAGCGGTGCCCAAAATGCATGGCTGGCATACATAACACACGTGCAATGGCTGTATCCAGATCACCTGATGTTGCATAGAGGATGATAGAATGCACTTGGCCAGTGAGCTGTGACAAGGCTAGGTTACCACTTAGACGCTCAGAACAAGCCTGCCTGGCGAGACAGAACTTGGCCCACACACACCTAGCACATGTGCTGTAATGTGCAAAGACAATAAATATCATTACCAGCCTTTCTTGCTGATGCCTTTTGTGTTGGCCTACAATGCATATTTGCGTGGTATGATCGCATGCTTAGGGAGAGGGCTACAGTTCATGTTTTACACGGTATGATCACATGCTTAGGGAGAGGGCTACAGTTCATGTTTTGCATGGTATTATCACATGCTTAGGGAGAGGGTTACAGTGCATGTTTTGCTTTATGTGATTGCATGCTTAGGGAGAGGGCTACAGTGCATGTTTTGCTTTGTGTGATTGCATGCTTAGGGAGACAAGTACAATGCATGATATGCCTGGTAAGATTGCATGCTTGGGGCAAATGAACACATACAAGTCTGCGCCATCAAGCTTCATAACAGGCCCCTCATGCAATAGAGGGTGGCATGGTCGTGGTTATGTGTTGCAGACATGCCTGGTTGTCAGTCGTCACAGTCTGAAGAAAGTTCAGGTAGTCACTACCGTGGAACTTGAGCAAATCCCTTTTCTCAGCTGGGAGGGGCTTGAAACACTGCAAACAGGAATGTGCTGAATGTATTTTTGGTACCTCTCATGGCCAAAATCTTTGGCTGCATGGCATTGGCATGTACTGCTTTACATGGTGTTACCGTTATGCATAACTACCTATGCATGAAAGCAAGCAATTGCCCATGAATGTGGTCTCACCTCCATATCGTTGTAGAGGCCGTAGTGCAAAATCAGTGCATGCGTCATTTTGATCCGATGAGGCTTCATCGGATGCTGGTTGCTGTAGTGGTAGTTGCCGATGTCGGGATCATAGAAGTATGCTACCTGCAAGGCCAGTCGCACCAAAGGCATGAGGGAGGTCAGCCTTCACATAACAGGTTTGTCTGACTAAGCAAAGCATGCTAATCGCAGGTGAGAGCAACGGCGGTGTGGGCCTGCACGCAACGTAAGCGAGGAGCGCGGGTGCTTGAGGTATCAGTCGACGCCACCCCCTTCATACCTTGCGAGATTTGCCCATTTGTCCGTCTGAAAGCGCAGTACTATTACTCCAACCCAATTTGCCGCTTCTCCGGGGCTAGACGAGGTGTATCGACATGTGCTGAGCTGCGATCGACGCGTCGCCCACTTCAAAATTGCAGCACGCGGCTACAGACTCGCGAGGGCGTCCCTCACTGACCTCACATTGCCATAGACAAGCAATGTCGTAGGACTTCCTGCCTGATACGACCCGTTTATAGCTTGCAATGCAGCTCGGCAACTTGAAGTGTCTCTTGAGTCATGAGTCTACTTCTTCAGCAGTAAACCTTACGGAACGACGGAAAACCGGAGGGCGTAACGACAGTCCGTGTCCTCGATGTCCTCGGAGCGGCCAAATGGCCTTGCGCTGTGTCGTACAGAGTAATTTTAGGCTGTCTGTGCATCGTGGCACCGGAAGATGACCGACTCATCTGCGCATCGTTGACAGCCGTTCACGACTGGCACCGGGCAGCGTCCCGATGGCGCAGCTTCCGCCAGTGCTGTATGCGTGCGTGCTGTTGGCTATCGCCTGTGCGGTCCTTTTGTTTGCGACCGACACATATGGAGGCATCGCAGACATCGGGACTGCGCCCACTCGGTCTCGCTCAGAGTCCAGCAGACGTATACTGGGAAGGGACATCAGTGCAGACCAAAAGGCAGCTGATCAGCTGCCGCCGCTGTCAGCGTTTGTCGGCATCATGACGGCCACAAAGCCCGAACGGCGACGTGTGGTGCGGGAAACTTGGCTTCCACCAGACTTGCAAAAGTGCGTACAGGCCGCTTCGCGCGGTGAAGCGACTGTTCATCTCCTCACTTAATTCATGAGCGCTAACCACAGCCCCTCCTTGCAGGTTTGAATCAGACGCAGGCATCAGAATGCGTTTTGTCGTTGGGATGCTTGAAGACTCCACAGCCCAAGCAGCCCTGCAGCAGGAGCAACTTGTTCACCAGGACTTTGAGGTGGTCGATGTGCCAGAAACATACGCAAACTTGGTACTGAAGGTACACACTGCATGATCACAGCAGTCTGCGTGCGCCTGCACACCTATGCAGCGCAGGTGCTCAAACCACGCTGCAATATGTGCTTACTTCTGCTGCCTGTGCAAATGCTTGCATACCTTGGTGAGTGCGCAAGCATGTCAACAGCGCTGAGGATAGCTGCCCATTGCACTGACACTCTTGAAAGCCGAATGTGCACAGCATGTCAGCCATTGAGCCGACATCTTCACCCTGTTTCAACAAGAAGTGAACCTAGCCTGATGACCACGCAGCACTAGCACAAGTCTTATGCGGCTTTGTATGCAGGTCTACACCTTTTTGCAACATGTGCAAGCTACATATGACCCTGACTTCATCATAAAGACAGATGATGACCTGTACATCAGGTAGCTTGCCGTGACCTGATGCACTGTTGCTTGCACATGTTGCCTATGATCCAAGCACATACACCCTGTGCTTGTAAGTTTTGTAGGCCATACTCACTTTTGATGGAGGTTTGTTTGATGTGTCAGCAGTTGCTGTTGGCTCGAGACGTTTAGACCCTTGCAGTTCATGCGATGTGCACCTGCACCCATGCAGCATTATCATTGCTTACAGTCAAATGCAGCAGCAATTTTGGCTCTCAAGAGCACCAGCTCTTTTAGCTTGCCAAATCTGAACTGCATCAACTGCAGGCCAGACAGACTGACACAAGCCATACCACAATGGCAAGCCAAAGGAAGTGGCTACATAGGCGTAATGCGTGCTGGCACAGAAGCGCATTCCATGACAAACAGTCCATGGTACGAGCCTTTAGGTGTACTACACAACCACAAGTATTACATGTACGCCAGTGGAGGCATGTACGCCCTGTCAGCAGAAGCAGTACAGCTTCTCACTCAAGTGCCGCTGAGTCAGCGGCGTCTGTCCGGAGGTGGTGATGACACCTCCATAGGGCTTTGGGTGATGGCGTATAACATCCCATACTTGGATGACAGGAGACTGGGAATGGTGTACAATGAAGAGGCACCCTGCCCTGATGACTTCATTGGTAAGCAACCCTGATGATGACAATCACATTTGATTACACGTTCTAACAGAGGTGCTAGGTGTGTGTGGCACAAGTCTTGTCTTGCCAGGCACGCTGATTTTGAGCGTCACGGTAGAGAAGACTGATGTTGAAGTGCAAACAACCCAGAAGAGCTGAAAGCTGTAGTGCAATGACTTGCATGGCCAAGCATACAAGTTTGTCATGCTGCACTGTAGAGGATGATTTTCCCATGGCTGCACTCACGTCTTCCCTGCAACAAAGTACAGTTGCAAGGATCTGCAACTGAGTAGCATGTCAGCTGTCATAAGTCATAATAATTGAAATTTGATGCGAGAGAGAAGGAAACGGTTTTTGCACCAAAATTCTGGAAAGGATATTATAATTGTGATAATCGACAACAAAATTTATTGAGTTAGAAAATTAATTTGTGGTTTTCGATCAGCTGCCCTGCATGGGACAACTCAAATGTCCTTAGCATTGCAAAATTTCAAGGCAGCTGTTATGATGCAGCATTCCTACTGCCGTTAGTGACGACAGGGTCTTGATGAGTTGCTACATCGGGTTCTCCTGCGCTCTGCTGTCTTTGTGCTGTGCGCGCAATCTGCCAGAGCTTTGATACCTTGTGTGCCTCACTGCATTGCCTCAGCTGCTTCCAGGCATTGCATGCACGCAAGGGAACAACGCATGCTATCACATGCTCTGCAAATGCATTCTGCAGCAGCATAGATGCGCAGCTGTTCAGAATCTGGAGCCCGTGTGCTGATTCTTTCAGGGCTTGCTCAACCGCCAATCACATCTTTCACTTTGCGTGTAAAGCACTACAATCAAGCATGCCTGAGATGTGAAGCACTGGCAGCAAACAATAGTGAAGGCAACATAGTAACTAGCAAGCTCCAGCTGAGACGCAGTATGCGTATTGAAAGTCTGTGCTTGGTGCTGCAGTGTTGACTGGGAGTTGCAATGGCCTCTGTCATGCAGAGACCACAATTGCAAAGCTACATTCAGATCCCAGCTGTACCAAAGCATTGACTGCAGACCTGCCTATGCTGGATTCATGGTATGACTACAGCGCAGTTGGGTGCATCCAAGTTGATGACAGCGGCAGCATCAACAAAACCTCTTGCTATGCGTCAGGATGAGCATTGACTGCAGACCAACCTATGCTGGACTCATGATATAACTGCAGCGCAGTTGGGTGCATCCAGGTTGATGACACCGGCAGCATCAACAAAAGCTCGTGCTATGTGTGAGCTAAGCATCACAAGCCTTGCACTCAATGCAGCAGCTCAAGTGACAGCGGCAGTTTCAACAAAAGCTCTTGCTATGTGTGAGAGACGACTTCAAGGGCTTTCATTTCCTGAAGCAGCATATGTCACACTTGGCATTGACTGAAGTTGGAGCTACATTTGAGGAAAGACTTGCCAGCTTGCAGTTGATGTAGCACCACAAGTCACACTTGGCATCAATAAAAGCGTGTGCTATGTGTGCGAGAAAGAGCTCACATAGCTCTTACCTCATTGTGTATCACATGTTATGCTTGCTGCTTGACTGCCATGCATTCATCGTTTGCTGTAGGACCTGTTGTGTAGCTCTGCTGCCTGAATCAGCTGAAACTAATAAGCCCAATAATGCCGGCTGGTGGTGGTGCAGACAGCTTTCCAATAAAGAAATGCATATGCCACAGATAACCAAGTTTCCTGTTTCAGATGCCTACTTCCTCCCCTTATACAAGTCCGTTGTTCCCCTTGTCACTGTGGACTAGCATAGCTCTGAGTGTGGTGGATGTCTGACGATCGCAATTTTCTCAGAGGTGTTTTGCAATCAGCAACAGGTCGATGTCATTCTACTGACGCTTACTTGCAACTGCGTTTTGCTAACAACAGCCAAATGTCTTGTATTCATGGTTAATGCAAATCAAGCGTGACCGCATGCTGTTCGCTCTGGGAGCATGCTTAGCATAAATGTTCCAATTGTAAGGCTGTGATTTGTTTGGCATAACAAGAGTTGGGTCCTGTCAATTTCGGACACCTCTGTCCCAGCACTGTGCACGCCAAAATGTCGTTGCGAGAGATCAGCATTAATCAAAAAATGTTTGCAAGGTCAGTTGGCAAGGTCAAGAACAGACTCGTGCAACGTCTTGAGGACAGTAACATGAGTACATGATGGTGCTTTATGAAGACTAGCCTTACATAAGCTTGTATCACTACACAGTCTCTGAAATGCCAGAGCCATCCGTGTAACACACGATCCTTGAGCTGACTTCATGCATTCAAAACCTGATGGTCTACTTCAGCAATCATAGGAAGGCTAAATCGTTCTGATCTATGATGCCAATCAGCTCACAAGAGCTACTGCTGAAAGCAACAACTGCACAACTCATACCATTCCATCTATCTATGAGGCAGGTCTAGATCACGTTACATGGCTGCATCACATTGCAATCAGGAAACAAGCACCAAATCATCAGTGCTGCAACACCTCAAAATCAGGACACAAGCACCAAATCATCAATGCAGAAAGAGGCATAGTCTGCATTGCTGTTGCTGCCAAAGCCAACACTGTCAATGTTGGCCAGACTGCCAGCAGAACCTCCAGCACAGTTGAAGCTGGCAAATGGGATCTGGTAGTGGTAATATGTTCCACCATTGGCTGTTGCTTGTGTGCCAACAGGCGTTTGACTGGTCAACTGCAAAGACTGTCCGCAGTAAACACTGCTCTCAGCGTTTCCTAGGTACACATTTAGGTCAGGAACTGAACCCTTAGGAAAACCCGCTTCGCTCTCGTCACCAGGGCCAGTGCTGTTGGACTTAACCCAGAAGTCCAGGGTGGTTTTGCCGGCAAATGGTTGGTAACCTGCATCTGTGCCATTAACTGCGGTGAAGCCCAAACCACCACCGCCAGAACCAGTTTGGCCATAGCTAACCTTGGTGGCCACGTTTACGCAGGTAGCGTTGCTGCCGCCAACTCCAGCGCCTGCAAGCAAATATGGGTCAGGAAACTCTGACATGACCTACATTCCACCATATCTAACCTTGGTGGCCACATTGACACAGGTGGCGTTGCTGCCACCAACACCAGCACCTGCGGATAAATATGGGTTGGTAAACCCTGAAATGACCTAAATGCAGCCACACATTTCTGACCGGACATGACAACCTCAACCTTGCTGCCTCCAGATGCCAACAGCTGTAGGCAAAGATGGGTTGTACAGACCCTGACACGACCGATATGCAACCAGACAGCTTTGGCTGGCTTGTACATGGCGAATCTCACTTGAAAAGCCATCAAAACGGGCAATGACAATCAGGCAGGGAGGTACAGTCTTGATGCAAGATGCAAATGTCACAAAGCGTTGACAACCTGGGGCCAACGCTGATAACAGTACGCGCCCGCTGTGTCAGCACCAGGTCGCAATGCTTTGCAACATTTGCTTCTTTGTTGAAGCACGCATTGCCTGCCTGACTGACACATACCCTCAAACTGAAACTTTGTGCAGTTTGCTCGATTGGCTTTCAAATAGCCAGCAGCAGCATTATTGCCGTATTGAATGCCGTTGTGCACTAGTTTGCAAACTGAAGTGCCCTGCCTGCTGTCTAAATCGCCTTGAACCAGTGGCACAAAGCTCTTCACTTGCAGCATTTCCACAAAGTAGCTGACAGAACACTCTATGCTTAGAAAGGATCAAAGATCCCACAGCCTGAATGAGAAGGCTCAGCAATGACTGCAAGAAAAGAAAAGAAAAGTCTACGCCGTTAGGCGTCATAGCGGGAGCCTCTGTCTAAAGAGGCAGCCCGGGATTGCTGCCTTCAAAGCAACAAATGACTGCATGTGGTTGCTGGTCACCTGCCGTGCTTTTCAGCCCATAACATGAGGAGCTAAGAATGCAAGCAGGAACGAGACACAGCAGCTTATTTTTACTGAGCAGCAGCAGCAGCAGCGGATATGCTTGTTTGACTGAGGTCGGTCCTGTGTCCCAATTTGGTCTGTATGCAGTATTTCGACAGGTCACGTCTGTCCGATGAAAGCTGTCAGCAGGCTTTTCTTGCGCAAGAAGTGAGAAGATGGACACACCCGGCTGCAAGAACTCAGTAGCATGCAGAAGTAAGGCGCAAAGGTCCATCCAGCCTCCAATGAAGTGGTGCTCTGGTCTGAGTATACTTGGCAAAAAGTACAGAACAGCATACGTGCTACAGGCCGAACATTATGCCCCTCATGCTTTGGCTACTTGACATACCTGGGCGCCAGAAGTCAGCAGCATGCAGGAAGTCAAGGGTCGATTCAATCCACAATTCTTTAATGGTAATGGATGGAGACCTTGTCCACAATTACGAATTTGATACAAATGACTGGCCAGCATCTGACTGTCAGAAGTTGACAGCATGCAGAAACTGTGCAGTCTTCAAATGCGTATTAGCAATGATCAGCTACAGCTTTGAGAGGGCTGCAGTCCAGAGCACAGTTCTATATCAAACAACAAATTGTAGTGAAACACAAGGATCTTGACATACCTGGTCGCCAGAAGTCGGCAGCATGTAGGAAGTAGGGGGCAAAGGTCCATCCCGTCTCGACTTGGTTGTTGTAGATGGTGGAGTTGATGAAACCAGGGGTGAATACCAAAGGCTCATGAGTGTAGCAATCCACAGGCCTGCAGACACCAAAGCATTTTTTACTACTGTGCAGACAAGTGACGCATGGGCAAAACTTGACCCATAACCTTATTGATGATGACAATGGCAATACAGGTCAAGACTGATTCGAAAGTTTGTGGAGTTGATGAAACCAGGAGTGAACACCAAAGGCTCATGAGTGTAGCAGTCAACAGGTCTGCAGTCACAGCACAAAAGCCCCAGACCAAGCAAATGCTCAATGTGAATGGTAGTCAAGTTTAAGAAGCCAGGGGTGAGTACCAGAGGCTTAAGAGTGTAGCAGTCGACATACCTGCAGCATTTAAGCAGGGTGTGACAGGCAGACCAGGTTAGGCAGGAGCAAAAGCTTGGGACATCACCACATATATGATGACATATCCTCACATGCTGACAGTGGTGGAACTAACTCATTGGAATCCAGTATCAGTGAAGCCACTCTAGTGTAGCAGAAGTTGATGCAAACAATGGACTGAATGGGACCAAGTATTGTGCCTGAAGTCCAATATCATGACGCTTTATGTGGGGTGTCCCAACAGCATACCAGCTGTCTGTCAAGAGTTCAGAGCCAGTTCAGCCATTGCAAAACGACTGTGTCGAAGGGCTGTACCTGAAGTCGACCATCATGACGCCGTATGTTGGGTGCGCCAGCAGCTCAAAGGCGTAAGAGGACAAATCAACTTAGTTGAAGTCACTGATGAGACAGCATACCTAAGGTCCTGTCAGCAAATTGTCAAGATTCCAGGACTGGCTAGAGGATCCACCTGAAGTCGACCATCATGACGCCGTATGTTGGGTGCGCCAGAGCTCAAAGGCGTAACAGGACAAACCAACTTGGTTGAAGTCACTGGTGAGACAGCATACCTAAGGTCCTGTCAGCAAAATGTCAAGACTCAGGGACTGGCTAGAGGATTTACCTGAAGTCAACCATCATGACGCCGTATGTTGGGTGTGCCAGCAGCTCAAAGGCGTAATAGGACAGGTCAAAGTGGTAGATGTCACTGTTACACCATAGCTGCTGCACTTCTGTCCCGTTCTTCACCTGCAAGAAGCACAATCTGTCAATGGGACTTGCAGTCACAGGCAGATGTAAGCAGCACACCAAAGCAGGCAATCAGCAGGTTGAGCTTCAGTGAATGTTGTGAAAAATCAATACAGAGATGATGAATGGCATTAGTCAGCGAAGTGTTATGCGCAACCACTTTTATGTGTTGGTTGTGCCAAGGTGAGATAAAGCTGTAACAGAAGTACGTCTAAGATCCAGAGAATGTGTTGGTGCTCAAATTTGGACTTTAGCCATGTAGAGAATTGGTAAGACTTTTAGTTTGGGTCCTCACCATGATTTGGCACGGGTTCAAATCCAACATGTTACGAAAGCTGTCCAAGATGGAGCAGGAGAGATCAACCAGGCACCATGACGGAAACATGTGTCGACAGTCCAGTACATTTGCAGGGCCGGTACGCAACAGCAGGAAGTTACGACAATACGTACCTGGTAAGCTGGACATGAGTCAATGATGTGCTGGCACACTCTGGTTTCTCTGAGCTTCATGCAACGACCGCAGCCAAGCTGGGAACGAAATACAAAGAGACTGTTGAAATCACCTGATAGGCCGGACATGAGTCAATAATATGGACAAATACGGAGTTGCTCTCATTCCAGCATTGCACATTCTGCTCCCTCTGAGCTTCTGCTGAGTTTCCTGGGAAGCTTCTGCCAAAGTCATCAGGCACAGTGTCGTTCACTGTCGCTAGGTAGTAGAAGTCATCAATGCTGACTGGAGTTGTGCCATTACCAATCACCAGTCCATTCTGACACCTGCAATGCATGCACTTTTCAGGTGGCTATTCATGTCGCCAACAATTATCTTGCAAGGACCTAATTCAATAGCATTTGCCAAACTATATACAAAGTGTATGCCTTAACATTTGCATGAAACACGATGATCGATGCTGTGCCGCAGACTGTTTTGTGCGTGAAACACAATGATTGATGCTGTGTCGCAGACTGTTTCATGCAACAAGGAAGGCAACAAAACCAGTCAAAAAAGCAACTGACTCAGCTAGCATAGCAACAGATGTGCAGATGTTCAGATCCTTGCCATCTCACATGACATGTGCGATGTCAGTGATTTGTTTTACTTAACTGACTCGTTGAAGCATGACAAGCCATGCCATGAGCTCATCTGATCTCATAGCATCTGCCACAACTGCCAGGGTAGCCAGGGGTTCTCTGTGCAAGACTAAGGCGCTCATAATGCGTTTCTACAAAACATGACAGAGCATGCATGGTGACTGACAAATCACGTCATCTCGCAGCATCTGCTAGTTTTCCTATGCAAGCCAAAGGTGCGCATGATGCATATGCATGTGAGCAACTCCTACAAAACATGACAGATCACACGTTGTGGCTGTCGGCTCACCTGATCTCGTAGCATCTGCCACAACTGCCAGGGTAGTCAGGGTTCTTCTGTGCGAGAGCGGCCACTTCATTTCTGAAGAAGGGCAGGTCTGAGTAGTCCCTTGGAACACCATCCCTCACTGATGCGTATTCACAGCTGCCATACAGGATGTCACCAAAGGCGCCTGCGCCCCTGCGTACGTGCACATGAACTCAGCTTGAATTGCATCTCATTTTGAGTTCTTCTACGCAGGAACAGCCACTTTGCTTCTGGAAAAGGGCACATCTGAGTCGTCGCTTGGAACGCGCGTCTGACTGGAGCATATTCACAGCTGCAGTACAGGAGGTCACCAAAGGCGCCTGCACCCCTATATACAGGCACACACATTGAAGTTGACTTGCCTCCAGGATGCATTTATATAAACATGCTCCTCGTTACAAGAAGGTCTACGACTGCTTTTTACAGCTGCTGTACAGGATGTCACCAAGAGCGCTTGCACCCCTCATCACACGTGCATGGACTTGAGCTCAAGTCGCTACTGAGCTCCATGTGTGAGGATGGCTCGAGCATAACGCCTTGTCATTGATAATTGCATCAATGTGTCATGTTTGGAGGACCAGCACATGGAGTGAAATTCGAGGGTAGTGAGCAGGTTTGATGGTGATAAGGAAGGTCAAGGTCGCATGCTTACCTAGCAATGTAGGCGTTGACAAAGGCAGGAGCACCGTCAAAAAAGGTGCTGCGTCCAGTACGCCAACCCTCACTGGCCAAAGGTGCAGGAGCTGGAGCCGCAGTGTATTGGTCGTTGGGAACAATGCCTTGCTCTAGAGGGTACTGTGCAGCAGCAAAGCCAACTGCCAGCAGTAAGATTGCTACTCGTTGCAACATGGCTCCTGTAGGTTGGGAGTGCGTTGTGTTACTGCTCAGGCGAAGGTCTGCCTGTTGCACGGCGAAAGGTCTATTCTCTTGTTGCGGACCGAAGCTTAGGTCAGGTAGCCCTTACGCGAATTTGTGCCTGCGGACGGTGTGCGCGCTTGAGTTCGCTGTGCATGCTCACGCTGTACTGCTGCGGAAATGTTGTTGCGGCAGCTTGCCAATGCGGATAGCGCTGTATGCATCAGCTACTACAGGCGTGAAGTCAGAAGGCTTGCAGTGCTGATCGGTGACAAAGCGGTCGTGCTTGCGCACGGCCCGCAACATACCTCGTCTCGTTCAGCAGTCACTTTAAAGCTATCAAGCTGAGATTCTGACAGCGGCCAAAGGGCTGTGCAGCCTAATACTGTTGATCCTGCGTACTGCTTGTGTCGTCGACTATTCGCCGGCGTAGGCCCAGCTACCGTCGCTATCTCAGGCTTTCCCTCCTACAATAAGGATTCTTCACCAATGACAAACTGTTGCAGTAGGAGGAAGTTGCCGGCGGAAGCCACCTGTCACGTTGGCAAGGGGCTGAGTACCTGCAAGAAATTGCAGAGATAGTAGCTTCATTTCGCCCTCACGTGGCGCCAAGCAGTCATGATTACGTACACAATCCATTGCTTGTTTGATTGATTCATTCATACTAGCGCCCTCGGCAGACTAGTCAACGGCGTTTGACTCATTGACTCAACGCCCCTCGCTCAAGTTTACTGCAAGCGTTGAACGGCAAAGCTGTTGAACGACGCCTGACTCCATCGAATCCTGCGTTGCGCGAGTCAGCAGACTTGTGTATTACGGCATTGTTCAGGTCGAGCCTCGATTGCTGTGTCTCGTCAGGTGAGCGTGAATATGTGCTCTGTGCTGTTCTGCAGCCAGGTCAACGTCTTGCGGTGAGGTGCTATTATGCTGGCTCTTTGCACACCAGAGGGCCGTGGCATTGCAAAGTTTCAAAGGCCCGTGAGCACCACATATATTTCTCTTGTAGGCTGCAGCTCCTGAGGCTTACAGGGCTTTACAGCACACTGAACTAAGCATGCCCGAAATTCCTTACGCTGTGGAGGTTCCAGATGATTCCGGACACAGCTGACAAGGCACCTTCGTGCATCAAGCGCCTGCAGCTGTTTTTGCAGGCGATGCAAGAGCAACTTCACAATTTTTGCGATCAGTTGTGAATCAGCGCGCTCATGAGGTTTTGCAACAAGCAGAGTTCGAACGTGTAATCTGCAAGAGCAGAGCACGGAAGTGTGTCAGCCAGCCAAAACTGTACCTGCAAACACATCTGCCGCACGTTTATGATGCAGCATGTCCGATCTGTGACAGGCCATCATACGAGACACGATCTCATCAGCGTCAGAATGCAAGCGCCAGCGCCTTTGCAGACAGGGAAACTCCAGGTTTATGTGCACAGTGTGGCAGTTCAGAAGTGCTCAAAGTGTCTGGTGGCATCATACTGTAGCAAAGACTGTCAAGTTAGTCACTGGCCTCAGCACAAGCGCGGTTGCCGAAGGCCAGCAGTAGCCACAGCATGATTTTTCCATTCCTGAAAAGCACTTGAGAGCAGGCAAAGTAGCTCCAGCTAGAGTCATACAGAAGCAATCGACTGTCCAACCAGTACAGCCTTTGTTACCTTAGTCTGTGGTGCCAGTTTTTGAATGCTCTGCTGTCCTGCTCTACTAATAACTCCTCAACCAGTACTCCCCACAGTCCACTGTCCTGGTTCTGCCTGGCATGTCCTGCTATGCTTCCCAGAGTTCACTGTTCTGGGTTTGCCTGGCATGGAGCAGCAAGAGGAGCTGCAGAATTTGAGTTGCTGATGGCATATTAAAAATAAGTGCTTTGAGTGACTGTACTTGAGCCCTTGCGTCTTGAGTCAAGCATAGAAGACCAAAGACAATAACAACAGAATGAGCTTTGGTCCATTGTCATTGATTCAATGCTGACAGTGTGTTGATCAGGAGTGTGACTTGTGTGATGTGTGGTAGTTGTTGCATGCAGCAAGTGACATAGCCCATCCTGCTTGACATTCTTTCGGCTGAGCAATTGCTGTCTTGCAAAATAAACGCGCTGCTGTGCCCTTTCAGCTTCAAGCAATGAGAGATACTTTAGCAACTGCCAAGGCTGATGTAGTGGTAATGTTTTCCTGCGTGCATATGCAGTTGCTATTTTAAAGGCTGTGGTTTTCATCTTGTCTTTGTTTCAGCTGACTGCAGTTGCTTTAGAATTGTACAATTCTTGTCTGTGTTTCAGACAAAGGCACGGGGGCTCACCCTTGACCATCTACAGCCAGGGGTGTTCTGCAACTAGGTTCAATGTAGCTGTGTAACAGTGATGCAGATGCAAAGGCTTTGGTTTTGTCAGCTTTTGCAGCCTGGGGGCAAGGGGTGCAAGTTTTGGTGCAAGAGAAATGGATCAACATTTAGTCATGCAGCTGATATCCAAGGAACTGCACGTGCATGCATGTGCCATGCTTTTGACTGGCAAGCGCTTGCCGCAACCGTGCTTGCTATTGAGCTGATCTCGCCTGTCTATCTGATCACATTCCATGCGAAGGACGTGTCTGCGCGGGTTTCTCGACGGCAATCGGTCAGGGAAAGCCGGCAGGTGCTAACAACTATTTGTCTTGGATAAAGTAAGGTTCCGCAGCCCTAAGCAATGCCGCCAGTGCCAGGCCTTTCTGTGGTAAGCGTTCTGGCGTACAAACCCTCTCGGGAAAATTCAGTAGTCTGCGACAGTTGTAAATTGCGCTGACTTGATATACAGGCGGTCATTGGAGCGGGAGCTGCTGGCCTAGTCGCGACACGCGAGCTCCTGCGAGAAGGGCATCGTGTGCTTGTCTTCGAGCAGAATGGCAACGTTGGCGGCATTTGGGATTACCAGGAAGAGTGCGAGACTGAGGACCTTCTGGGCAGGAACCCAAACAGACGCCATGTGCACAGCAGCATGTAAGTTGCAGCTGCTTCATGTGACACATTCAAATCATTGCAATTGCTTTATTTGATTGTCATGTCAG
Source organism: Trebouxia sp. TZW2008 (assembly GCA_002118135.1). Classification (NCBI taxonomy): domain Eukaryota; kingdom Viridiplantae; phylum Chlorophyta; class Trebouxiophyceae; order Trebouxiales; family Trebouxiaceae; genus Trebouxia; species Trebouxia sp. TZW2008. The sequence continues at coordinate 282,290 of BDIU01000215.1, read as the reverse complement.
CAAGGAGTGCAGCCATGCCTCTAAGCGCAAGCACATCTTGATGCTAGCTTTAAAATTCAGCCAAAATGCATTTTGATGTTGACAGTTCTTGTGTGCATAGTCTAATCTTGACTTTCTCAACAGCGCAGCAACATCAAAAGGCGTGCATTTGTGCAACGATGTTGACTCAACAAGGCTGATAATTTGACTGAACTTACTACTTCACCTGCTATCTGCATGCAGGTACAGCAGTTTACGTACAAACCTACCACGCCAGATTATGAGTTTCTCAGATTTCCCATGCACTCCAGCGGTCATGGGAGAAAAGTCACATGACCCCCGTCGCTTTCCAGTACATACAGAAATTCAGGCTTGGCTTGAATGTTTTGCCGCCAGATTTGATCTGAGGCAACACATCAAATTCAACACAGAGGTTGTATCACTACAACCACTTTCAAAGATGAGCCAAGGTTCAAATCTGGACTCATCAGTCAGCGCTGCACCTAGGTGGAAGCTGACAGTCAAATCAAATCAGCTTCAAAATGGGCAACAGCCACAGCATGCAAAGCATGCTGCACATGCAGCAGGGAATGGCTCAGCGACTGATCCAGCAGCTCTCAATGCAGCTGCTCCAGATGCTTCAGGAGGAAGTGCCACAGCATCACAATCAACGTCTGCAATGTCTGAGGCAGCAGGACAGCAGCTCAATGGTTTGTCGTTACATGAGTCAAGGCTGCATGACTCACAGAATGGCATTGTGCATCAGCAAAGTTCTCAGAAACAAGGCACAAATGGCGTTCTTGATGACAATGCCCAGTCCAATGGTGTTGCGCCCGACCCATTCACGCATGGTGGTGACTCAGCGCCATCAGCTCAGCCAAGTCTTACTCAGAGCTCAGCAGCTCAGCGAGCAACAGATCTCAGCACAGCGTCTGAGCAGTATTCTAGCGTTCACCAAACACCTCAGCTTGACACGAATGGAAGATCTACAGAACCATCCTTTGATGCTGCAAGCGAGGATCTACTACAGTCTGGTCCAAGCAATGCTGGGACATCAGATTTGGAGTTTGATGCAGTGGTGGTTTGTGTTGGCAATTATCACCAGCCGAATCTACCAGAGGTCAAGGGCATAGATGATTTCCCTGGGCTTCAGATGCACGCACACAACTATCGCCACAGCTCAATGTTTGCTGGCATGCGGGTCATTGTTGTTGGATCTTCCTTTTCAGGTGTGATAATTCTTTTTTTGTTGACTATCATGGTGTGGCTCAGTGCAAGCATTGCATCTTGTTCCTCAGGTAGCTGTGGTTGACATGTTTTCTGGCTTAGGTGCTGTGCTGTGCTGTGCTCTGCTCTGCTCTGCTCTGCTCTGCTCTGCTCTGCTCTGCTCTGCTCTGCTCTGCTGTGCTGTGCTCTGCTGTGCTCTGCTCTGCTGTGCTGTGCTGTGCTGTGCTGTGCTGTGCTGTGCTGTGCTGTGCTGTGCTGTGCTGTGCTGTGCTGTGCTGTGCTGTGCTGTGTTCTGCTCTGCTCTGCTGTGCCATGTCTTCTTCCTGTTGCTCCATTTGTCAATCACTTTGAGCTTCAATTTCTAATGCGCGTCCTTGGTGGATCTGCATGAGATTGGAGCTGGTATGTTAAGGGCCTGCTGATGCCGGTTCTGCGCCTTTTACCTCAATCTGATGCCTGGTCTTGCTGGAGTTCACAATGTTTTATCGTCATTACTGAGGGTGATCTTGCAACAGTTCTTCTTCATTTGTACTGCAGGAGAGGAGCTGGCTCGTGCAGTGGCTGATGCCGCTTTTGTGCCCTGGCTCATTTATCCTCCTTCTTCTTCTCCTTCTTCTTCTGTTCTGAGCCTCAGCTCTTTTGTTTTTGTGATTGCAGGAGAGGAGCTGGCACGTGCAGTGGCTGATGTTGCTGCTCATGTCTTCCACTGTGCCAGGTCAGTAGCCTTTTATTGACTGTTTGCTTGTCTAGACTGTAACGCATCCTTCTCTCAGTCCCGTATTGAAATGCAACAGTTGGAGGACCTGAACTTTTCCTTTGACGTGAGAAAGAGCTCAAATTCTAGCTCTGAAATGCAGGCAGCAAGCCGCATTCGCATGTGCCACATCCAAAGGCAGGCGGTCCATGCTGTGAAAACGACGCAATGTGTGGTACACTAGGTTACCAAGTATGAAGCGCATGATAAGGTGTTGTACACGAGGTTCTGAGTCCTATATTGGCTGCAGGTCATTCCAAGAAAGTACCCCAAGAGACACCATCACAAGGGTATCAATGTTGACCAGCCTGGGACCAGACGCCACTGCAACACTTCTGGCAAGTTGCTGTACCCAGCTTTTGTGCGTGGAACGTCTAATGCTTGCCTGATCTTCCTGTGTTGTCACAATGTCTGGCTTAAGCCTTGTTTCCATTGGTTTGCTTGTTTAGCGTGCATAATCCCGTGCGCCTGCTTCTGCATCATGATCTGACAAGCAAAGTCATACTCATCTCCTGCACAATGCTCTGTTCATGCATTGGCTACTTTAAACTGCCTCAGTACACTGGTTGCACCACTGCAAGCAGATAAACAGGTTCACTCACAAAGGAAATCTGTCTCAATGTTCTGCTTTTTCATTTTCAACTGTTGATACAGGATGACACACAACTCGCCAACATTGACGCTGTAATCTACTGCACCGGGTACCAATACGCCTATCCCTTCTTGCAAGGCACAGACGTCATTGCAAACTTGAGGTTGTTTCAGGTTGCCTGCTTCTTCAACATGGTCTGATTATACAGGATGGAACAGAACTTGCCAACATTGACGCTGTAATATACTGCACCGGGTACCAGTACGCCTATCCCTTCTTGCAAGGCACAGGCATCATCGAATCTCACAACATGAGGGTGACCCCCCTTTGGCAGCACATCTACCCTCCTTCAGTAGCCCCCTCTCTGGCCTTTATTGGGCTGCTGTGGAAATCTCTCAGAAACCCACAGTTTGAGCTGCAGGTATGTTTCAGCATTCAAGAAAGTATTCAATGGAACCTTCAAAGCCAATAAACACCATAGCGCAAGATTTGGTAAGAAAACGCTACGTGCAACAGCACTGAAGGTCATGGTCCACTGCTGATGTTGTAATCCAACCAGTGTTCAACTGACAGGGGGCACTTGACTGCATGTGTTAGCAGTCAGCTCAATCAGGATGGCATCAGTTAGCTGTGCATGTACCCTGCTGACAGTCCATTCAAGTCATGGACAAGTGTCAACAAGGATATGACAGCATGCATCACGTGTAAGCTTGAAAGTGTTTGGCATTCAGCTGTGGAGCCCACTCAGCCTACAAGATTGTCAGCTGCATTTTCAGCGTCATTTTTTCCTGCTTCATTCTGACTGTGATGTTTGCCAAGGACCGGGTTCATGATTCACTTGTGCCTGCTTTGTACTTCACTACAACAAGAAGTACTTGTATCATGCATGTGATAGACAAAGCCTGGTAACTGAGTCATGCACATCTGATATCTGCTGACACACTTGTCTGTCATCTTTCTTGTACCAGTCTTGGCAGTGACTTGTCTTTGAATATGCCTTCTAGCATGTGGTCAGCTGAAGCAAATAAAGCTATTGCAGCACAGCCATCAAAGCATGGCAGCTTTCAAAATCAGCAGTGTGCAAATGTGATCCGGAATGGCTATGCCTTGTCTTACTTTCAAAAGTCAAATATCAGACGTCGGTACACAGACGCTCAGAACAAGCCTGCCTGGCGAGACAGGACTTGGGCCACAGTCACCTAGCACATGTACTGCGATGCGTAATTGTTAACATCATGAATCTAAACATTGGCAATGTTGGATGATGCTGATGGGTGCAGAGCAAGCTGAAGGCTAGAGTTTTGTCACAGATGGACACCAATATTACAAACCATTTGCTCATGTTCAGCAAGGTCAGACAGCAATCATGGTGATGGTTGCAGAGCAAGCTGGTGGCAAAATTTTGTCAAAGATCATGTTTTTGTTACAAACCATTTGCAGATGTCAAGTATGGTCAGACATCATCATGCTGATTCAGAGCGTGGCTTGCTAGCACGTCTTGCGCCCAAAGCAATTGACCTGTTTTGCAACTGTCAAAACTTGAGAGCCCTTATCACAAAAAGTGTGCAAATGATAAGTGTGACATGACATCATGATGCTCATGGGTGCAGAGCAAGCTGGTGGCTAGGGTTTTGTCAGGGCGAGTGCAGCTTCCTAGCAAGCAGCAGATGACTCAAGACATTGCTGAGTTTTACCAGCTACTGATAGACAACGGAGTGCCAGTGAGATACACACACAATCAGGTGAGAGACTTACATTGGTACAATGATTTTGCTGTAGAACGACTGCAAACGGTAGTTGGAAGAATACCCTGATGTCAGCTAGTCCTCGCTCCGAATCTCGGGCTGCCTCTTTAGACAGAGGCTCCCGTCATGACGCCTAACGGCGTAGACGCTTTTTTCCCCCCTTTTTTTTCTTTTTTTCTCCTCGCTCCAAAACACTGCTGCAACTGGCATGCAGTGAGTGCTTTCCAATTGTATTGTCCTGTATGACAAAATTGGCTCTACAGCACATGCACAAGGCTGCAGTCATGCACTGACACATGTTCTGGTCCATGCAGTCAGACATTATGCAGTCAACCAGTGGGTCTACAACGCCAAGCTAGCCCAAGTGTGCAGCCCAGATGTGCCTTTACAGCCGAGCTTCCTTCACATCGTTCACGGCAAAGTGAACAAACACATTCTGGACATGACACCTACCTTTTTTGCCAGGAAGTGTCATCTGTTACCAATATACACTGACATATTTTCTGGTTCATGCAGTCAGACATCATGCCAGTCAATCAGTGGGTCTACAACGCCAAGCTAGCTCAAATGTGCGGTCCAGATGTTCCTTTGCAGCCAAGCTTTCTTAAGACTATGGCAAAGTGAACAAATGCATTTTGAGCATGACAGCTAACTCTTTTGCCAGGAAGTTCATTGATTTTCATTATACACTGACAGGTTTTCTGGTCCATGCAGTCAGACATTATGCCAGTCAATCAGTGGGTCTACAACGCCAAGCTAGCCCAGATGTGCGGCCCAGATGTTCCTTTGCAGCCAAAGTTTCTGGAAACCATGTATGGCAAAGTGAACAAACACATTCTGGGCAGTCCAGATACTTTCAGAGATAAGTGGGGACCGGAGGAATTGACTGCCTATCAAGCAGCAGACAAATTTTGTGAGGACATCCTTGCAAAGGAACTATCACACACTGGCCCAAGCAACGGTGTGTCAGCAAGTTGACTTGACTGCACTACTGCATACTGTAACAGTACTGAGGTGATCTGGAGCCGTTGGTTCTCACTCTGGGTCCAGGAGGAGTGCTTACTGAGCAACAATTGGCAAAACTGCCAGTTGTGTGACTTTGTATTGAGTTGCAGTCCTGTTGACTGAACACACATTTCCCTGGTCGCCTGCTTGTCCAATATATATGCTGTGTCATTCATTGCACGACTTGCAAATTCTTGCTCAACACATTGTTTGCTCGTTTGCCTATTGTACAGCTGCATCCTGGTTGTAGGGGCTGCTGCTTGAGGTAGGCTCTGGCCATACCAGTAACCACGATAGTGCTCCAGCTTTTCATGCTAATGTGCAATACATTTACAGTTGGAGCATGAGTCATTTCAACAGCTTTCAGAGACTTACCTCTGCTATAGCTTTGCTAGTTAGCTAATACTGCAGAACAACCATGTGTCAGACATGTAGAGCCTAATCCGCTTCAACTTAGAAGTTCGATCGGTACATCAGCAGAGCTGCAGATCTGCTCAGCAGATTCTGCTGAGCTACAGCTGCTTCCGGAACTATCATACACTACAGCTTGAAGTGTGATGACGCTGCTGAAACATGCACCTTTAATGTCATGCCAGCATCCTTTTTTGAGGCCTTGAGTGTTCTTTTCCTGTTGTCATCATGCAAGTTCTGCATGAGCAGCAGAGCTCCGGTCTTCTTCTTCATAACTTGGTCGGTTGACCAACTAATTCGGCCAGGTCAAATGGCATGACCGCATCTGTTGCGCCCAGCAACACACTTGTGACCGATTGAAACAGAGCCGCACTACATGCACTGTTGTGCTGTGGGTAGCGCATTGCGCTAGCATGCTCAATCGCGCGATTGCACCGTAGGAACTATAATCGCACAGAAGCAGTGGATTGTGCAAGCTCAGGCTGATTTGCGTGCGCAGCACCCCTGATTATGTGATTTTGTGATACAGTAACCCTGCGAGCTGCTGGTCTGAGTAGCTGGGCGCAAGAGCGTACGCCCTTCAGCTGCATGTGATCTACACCGAAGGGCGGAGGTTTGGTGCGCAGAGTGGGTCAGCGTTCCTGAACCCAGCAGTACAGCAACATGTTGCTGCTCAATTTGCCGCCGTTTTTGCTGGGGGTGTTCATACTGTATTGGAGCCTGCCCGTGGGCGCTATGCTGGGCAAAATCAGATTCTGGAAGCTGCAAGGCCCTCGCAATGATGCATATGGCTGGTGAGTGCATCTCAGCTTTGTTGTGCTGCCATTGTGCGCATGCAGCAACACTCCAATGACACCTGCAGGGCTATTGCACTGAAGCAGATGTTCCAGTGCACCTTCTTATATCTTGATGGGCCGGAGCTTTACACTGGTGGCAAATATAGCACTTGCATCTTCTTGGTATGTCAACTGTGCTTTGCCTCCTACGTTTCAATGTACTGCTTGCACTATGCAGGTTGCCCGGTCCCTGCCACATTCTGTTGCTATCTATATGTCTACGTCCTTGTCTATGATTGCGCCTATGCCCATGTCTGTCATGACGTCTATCTCTACATCTGCCTGTCCCTTAAACCAACGCAACAGCTACAGTAAACTCTCTTTGTAACGACTACTTTGGTCACCAAGACAGTTTGTCCTTGCATCAAATTGTCCCTACTTAGAGGGACCAGTGCAGTCAGAATGCAGTAATGGGTTACCAATGGCGTTGTCCTTACATCGAGATTGTCCTTACATTGAATGTCCTTACAAAGAGAGTTTACTGTACATCTCTCTCCCTTTGATCCCCGCATCGGCAAATCCCACCGCCACAGCTTCGCCCCTCTCAATAATACATACATCACCCTGTGCAACTCCAAAGCTACTCTTTTCATGTCGCAGAGCAACCATAGGTCTTGGGGCGACTTCTTCCTGGATGTTGTTGCAACAGAGGGCTATGCACAGATGCTTAGCAGGTGAGGCATTCAATATGACCCGTGTGGACGACTGGATCAGGACACAATAAGGGCATGATCAAATTGGTTGGAGACAGTTGATTGCTTCTGTACGTACCTAGATGGGCCTGCTGAGCCTGCCTAGCCCACATTTACAATGAATAAATGGAATGAATGTCTGGAGCAACTGCCTGCTCTTAACAAGAACAAGGAAAGTGAGCACTGTACACGGAGTTTATGTGCATAGAGGCAGCCCAGGACCTTGCTCCAATGTTGCAATGCTGCTTCTGCATTGCACCTGTATGAGGCATGCTGTATATTGGTAGCAATCACTATGCTGCACTAAATAGTATGCAGGGCATCAGTACAAGCCTTGTGTATTCAGCAGGCCTGGCCAAAACATTCTTGATCCTCTCTGACTGGGCCACAACTTCTGATTGTCATTCAAGTCTAGCCTGCTGTGTTTGCAATTGTCTGGTCGCAAGCTTGTTCCTTCTCAATGCTAATCCCTGACCCAGTTATAACAACTGATTGTCGTTTTGTGCAGCATGCTGTCCTTGCAATATTGCGCTAGGCAACCTGTTCCTGCACACTGCAGATTACTGGCATAGTCGCAACACCTCATTGTCTTTCAAGTCCAGCCTGCTATACATGCAAGTCTGTGTGCAGGTTTGTGTTGACAATCTTGTTCCTGCATACTGCAGATGGGCAGTCTTCTTTGTCTTTCCAGTCTTCATGACAGCTGTCATCATTGTGAGGAGTGTGGTTCTGTTCAAGCGGGGAGCCGTCAGAGACAGGAATGTAAGTTTGCTCTTACTTATCCTGTCATTGCAAACATGCTCAAGCCGCCCTGTCAGACTTCAGTACATCATGGCCTGTGCCCAACATAGTCCTCTTGCTTGTACACGTAGCGATGTCTGTTTAGTTGTTGCTGCATATTAAGTCAAGCTTGCTTCTGCTGAGCTGGTCATGTCAGACATGATCATGTCTCTCTCTGTCAGGTTTCAGTAAAGCATGGCCTGTGTCTCACGTAGTCCTCTCAGTCTGCATGCTGTTATTGTCGCCTGCTGCATACCATGGCACATGTTGCGCGGGCATGGTTTCCCGTGCTTGTACGCGGATCACATGAGAGACGATACTGCATGCTGTTGTACTCAACGGCGTCTCACTTTGATTAAGGCTGTGTGTCAAGCCTGGCTCGCATGCGCGGCTGTCACCTTGGCAATAGCATCAGTTGAAGCCAACACAAGCTTGCACAGGCTCTGCAGCTGTCCTCACATGTCGAGAATGTGCGAGACTCTGTTGTTAAGCATAGAATGTCATCACCGACATGCCTGCACGTCACCTTGTGTCTCCTCTTGATGCATTGCATCTGTTTCAGGCAGAAGTTTGCTCTGTTATTGCAGGCATTGAATGACTTCATAGACCGCAAGCTTCAAGCTAGCCCCATCAAGAGCCTCATTGTGTACCCTGAAGGTGGGATCAAGTGCTGTAGCAGCTACCTGATCTGCTGCTTGCGCTGCTGCCTAAGCTGCTACCTGATCTGCTGCCTGAGCTGCTGCTTAAGCTGCTGCCTAAGCTGCTGCCTAAGCTGCTGTCTAAGCTGCTGTCTAATACTGAACAACAGTAATCACAATGACATGAAAGTAATAACCATGGTCATCACAATAATGAGCATCAAAGTAGTCATCAAAGCCATGGTCACAACAGTAGCAACAACGCCAGATAATGCATCGTAGCATAGGCGCTAGGTGTGTAGCCAAATTCTACCTCACCAACAGCCAGCTGCATTGATTTCTCCTTATAACCGTATTTCTCATATAATCCAGCTTTCATATCATGCATCCCTCCTCATTCTGTATGGTAAGGTAAGGTCAACTGCTGTGCCAGCTGCAGTGCTTCCTCCTCACAACAACTCCGTCGTTTGACAAGAAATCTTGTCACTACTTTGAGTTCTTGACCCGCTACAGTTAGAATGCAGTACTTGATTTCCACTTTCACTGTTGTTACATCAACAATGTCACTACATCGCCTGTCACTACCACAAGAATACAATGTAGCTGGACTAAAGCAGCTGCCAACAGACTTGTCAAGAACGGACTCATAAGGATGTCCAGTGACCAGACTTCCAACAAGCTGCCTGCTTCTTCTTTGCTGAAACACCAATCAGTTTTGGGCAAGGTTTGAGCGCGTACATGCTATCACATGTTGGCAGCCGCTTTTTGTTTGCCAAAGATGAGAATGCAAATTTACAGGGATGTCCATTGACCAGACTTCAAACAAGCTGACAGCTGCGTCTTTGCTTGACCCCAACAGTCAGTTCTGGGCAAGGTTTGAATGTGTATATGCTGTCACATGTTGGCAGTTGCTTCTGCTAGCTACATTTCAAAGTTATGCGAATGTCAAATTCTTCTTTGCTCAAACACCAGTTTGTGTTGGGCAAGGATTGGCCCTGTACATGCTATCAGATGCTGGCAGCTGCATTTCTGCTGCAGATGAAAGTCATGTGCATGATACATTCAGCTGTGGCAGTGAAAGCACCTGCCATCATGTGATACTTGCGCATTCTCAATTTTTGTTTAGGCACAGTGACGAAATGACAGACATGAGCAACAGAGCAGTGCCATAGTATGACACACAAGCTTGACTGCACAATAGGTGGTTTTTGAACGAATTTGCACAAGATATAATTACTCAAGTTCCTATCGAAACATAACATGACCTAGAGCTTCCATCCAGAAAAAATTTTCACGTGTGATGTCAACTGCCATCAGCCGGGGCATCAAGGCACCTGGCACAGACAAGTGAAACGATCTAGGCAGCAATCCAGGCAACATTGTTCCAGGCAATCTTGTTACACAGGCAACATTGTTCCAGGCAACATTGTTCCACAGGCAACATTGTTTCACAGGCATCATTGTTCCAGGCAACATTGTTACACAGGCAACATTGTTCCAGGCAACATTGTGCGGACAACATTGTTCCTGACAGCGTTTCCAACAATCACTGAGGCCAACAAGCTGATGACAGCCACTTGCAGACTCAAATGCAGCTGTAGAAGCAACGTCGGGGCTATCACTGACACACATACAAGCATACATACTATTGCTTGGCAGGTCACAGGAGCACCAGGCAGCAATTTCTGCATCTGAAACAAGAGATGCTGCCCTTATACGCGGACTCACATATAGACTCACGTTCGGACTGTTCATTATTGCTGACATGAACTGCTGTTGTTTTGCGGGTCACAGGAGCACCAAGCAACAGTCTCTGCCACTGAAGCGAGGGATGGTGCACTTTCATGGCTCATCCAGTGTGTCAGACATCAATCCAATCAGAACACCTGATGGCGGGCATATGCAGCCTCACGAACGCATTTACACACAAATGCTGGATTATGGCTGACATGGCCTGCTGTTATTTTGCAGGTCACAGAAGCACCAATCAGCAATCTCTGCCGTTGAAGCGAGGGATGTTGCACTTCCATGGCTCATCCAGTGTGTCAGACATCAATCCAATCAGAACACCTGATGGCGGGCATATGCAGCCTCACGAACGCATTTCCACACAAATGCTGGAGTATGGCTGACATGGACTGCTGTTATTTTGCAGGTCACAGAAGCACCAAACAGCAGTCCCTGCCGTTGAAGCGAGGGATGCTGCACTTTGCGTATGATCGGAAATACCCTGTCCAGGTATGCCATGCATACAAACCTCCCCAGTGCATGGCAGTGCATAGAGTTTGTCACAGAACATCATGACTGACAGCTGGCAGCGCTTTCATGTCTGGATTCGCAGATGCACTGTCATGCAATCTGTCTTGGAGCCTTGTGCAGCACAAACGCATCTTTTATGAAAGCTCATCTTGTTCTGCATAATTTTATGTCAGGGAACAGGGGGGCCAGTCCTGTTGGGAAAGGTCACGAGCTGAAGTTGCAGCTCTTTGCAGCTATCATGAAAGCTCATGACAATGCACCTCTTCCGCAAGATTGTTGGCAAACATTAGTATCTTGTGCTGCAGATTGTCATGTCAGCAAACAAGGAAGCAGTCTTGTCAGAAAAGGTCATGACAGCTGGATTTGGTCAGACCATAGTTGTGGGCTATTCAGAGCCAATCCATTCCACCCAATTTCCTGACTTTGAGGGCTTTGCCAGCAAAGTGCAACAAGAATGGGATCACCAGTGGAAGCGCGTCTATTCGTCAAAACCTGGAGGTAACGGCCTTTTGGCACATTTTTTAAGAGTTTTCTGTTTCTTCAATAATTGGCCAGCCAGGTGCATCAGGAGTGTTATGACCAGTAGAAGCCCATCTACCCTTCAAATCTGGAGTTACATGAGTGAACTTCCCAGTCGTTTCTTGGTCAGGATCATTGGCAGAATCTGTCCACATTAGTTCAGCCTCTTGAGCTTGCGCTTGTATTGTATACTGCGCACAGCGCCTAGCTTATGCCACACACAGCGTGAGCATGCATTTCTGTTAGGTGCCGGCCTAAGGCACCATTACACATCAAGCAGACAATATGCAGAGTGTCAAAATCAGGCGTGTAGCTGCTATGCTTGCTTGTGCAAACTGTATGCACAACAGAGGCAGCTGCAGTCAATGACTGCATGCTGCATATGCTGTAGCATGCCTGCTTGATCCTATGTGCATGAGTCTTTCCTGTTGGAATCAGGCATGTGTGAGCGCGAGTGCGAGTGCGAGTGATCTTTGTTGTGTTGATTTTCTCTTTCAGTCATTGTGTAGCAGTAGTGTGTTTGTATTACGATGCAGTGACGTTATTGTGTCTGACCAAGCAAGCGAGGGGTGGCCTCATCCCTTGATGACTTGTCAGTATCTTGTGACAAGGCTCCTTGCTGATGATCTAGCTTGCACTGACTGCAGATGCTAGAGTGCAAGCGCCGCCAGAAATTGATGACCGGCATTACACACGTGTCACAAAAGCACTGATGCTGGTGGTTGGAAGCGCCAGTTTAGTGCTTTTCTGGGCGACTACGTATTGGTCTGTGAGATTTGCCTGGTGGCTGTTGAGCTTCTTTGGAGGGTTTCGACCCCATGCCACAGCTGTGGTAGCAGTCTATCTGGGTGCAACTCTTGCCAGGGCATTCAGACCTGTTCAGCCCCTGCCGTACATGCCCCCTGTCAGTGATAAGGGCAGTAATGGTGTCAGCACTTCGCAAAGTAAGCAAGCAGGACCAGATACTAAACCAGGGAGCAATGCAGGCAACAATGGTGATAGCCATGCAGCCTTCGTCTCGTGAGCTTGTGAACATTGAGAGAATTCATGAGTGCGCATGTTGTGCATCGGACTGCTGATGTGATATACATCATGCCAACAAGTGATTGATTCGTTGACGTTGCCCAGCTGACAACATTTGTCTGATTGATATATGACTGTTACATTGATGAAGCTTGCTCTGGCTCAGCACATAGTCATTTTCAAGCTCACGCCAGGCATGCTGCACAATTGACATTGAGCGCATTGATGAACTCAATAGTCCTTGCATACAACTGGCAGGAATCAGGTGCTGTAAAGACGTGGACCGTGCGCGACACGACCTGTTGCTGGTAGCTGGGTCATGCTGCAGACAGCAAGGGCCACTACGGTATACTGGCTAGGTGCTATGCTGTAGGTAGCATCATGATAGTGTGCAATTTTAATAAGCACTTGCATTGATGTTGCAGGAGTCAGGATCTACAGCTATGTTACAAGATTGTCAGACGCAGCTCCAATCCATTGATGACTGTGAACTCCTTGAGAGCAGATAAGCAGCAGTGTACATCAGCTTTTGAGGTCAAAACCAGCACGCTAGAACTTACAGCAGATCGTATTCTGAAACTACTTGAAGCTACTCACAGTGCAAGGGCTACAGATTGACTCAAGTGCATGTTGCTGCCCTGTTGACTTGATAGACAAAGCACCTCAAGTGTTGCAAGCTGATGTGCGCTAAACACTGCAGGTTGTAATGTGACACCAATGCTTGCTTCAATTCAGTTGGCGTCAGAGGCTTTGTTGCTGTCAGCTTTGGCAGGCATTGATTCTCTGGCAGCCACAGCCGAGGCAATTGCAATCCATCCCAGACCCATCAGGACCAAAGGCGTCCTGTCTACACCATCCAGAGGAGCTGCTGCAAGCTCTCCTGCTGCTTGTCCACCCTGCACAGCATACTCTCGCTGCTGATGCCTGATGACAGGGCTGACAGCCGCTTCATACAATATCTCGGAAGCACTTTGCGTCTTATCAAAACACATGGCTTGTGATGTACAGGACCGTCATCAACTATGCTTCGATACAGGAGCGTAATGTTGTATCGTAGTCCGCTGACACGCAAAGCAGACGATGATCGTGGAAATGCGCAGGCTGACGGGCAGCTCATGCATGGATGCCTCACCGGTAGGCTGGAGCTGTCGAACGCCCATGCTTGCAGAGGCTGAAAACTCATTGAGACGCCAGCAACCACAGCCAAAAGCTCACGACGCAGTGACCTCTTGCCTGCATCGGTCGACTGCCGCTGCTGACAGACGGTCACTGACCTGTGGTTGGCACTGACACGGGATTGGACTGTGACAGGATTCACGACAGTGCGCTGGCAAAGCTGCATCATGGTGGCTTGGTCCCGACTTGTTCAAGCGTAGGATGGATGTAAAGGGTTGCCCTTCCCCAAACGTTGAGACCGAGCAGGAGTTCAAGCAATCTGCGATGCCAGTGCAGTGCACGCCCGAGTACAGATAGTCGGTCCATGTTGGCGTTGTTCCCGAGCTGCTGGGCGAGCGCACGCAGGTTGCGTGCAAAGCACGCGAAGCTTGTGCCTTCCGTAAAACGCCATAACGCTCGAGCGTTTCATCTGCCGAGGCAGGTCGTACGGGGGCTAGGGCTAGGACTGCAACCCCCCTGTCACTCCTGCAACTGATGCCTTGTAGCTATGAGACAAGGCTCCAACTTATAGCACGCTGCAGGAAGTAAGACCAACGACCTTCTCCCAGGAGCAACTTGTGCACTGTCACAATGTTTCTTTAACATTTGCACGATAAAATTTGCACAACGTTGTACAAGGCTAGACTTGATTGTTACAGCATGAAAACGTGGTATCAAAGTGCATAACGACTCTGGCAGAATCACGGCAATAAGCCAACCACGAGGGCCGATTGCTGGTCAGGTTGCTGCCGATAACTTATTAGTAAACCGCATGCAAAACGCATTTCACGCTGAAAGCCATCAGTACAACAACAGCAGGTCTTCCTAAATCATGTGATGTATCAGAAACATGCACAGCAAAACTTCTGCTTGTGCACAGCGTATACAAGTATCTACAAGCATTTGCAACTAGTGCCATGCTGACCTCTCACGGATCAACATCTGGCTGATTGCTGCTTTGAAAGCAGCAATCTTGGGCTGCGTCTATAAAAAGAGGCGCCCGTTATGACGCCTAATGCTGTAAGCTGTTCGTCTCTTTTCTTTTTCCATGCATGTTGCTACAATCCTGCACTTATCTTCACATGGCAGGTGGAATATTGCCGTAAGGATGCTGTGAGTACTGAGCACCGCCAGTTGAGCTCTGACTCTGAGGAGCCTGGCTGTTCCACTGAGGGGCATTTGGCCAACTCACCCCTTGCTGACCCGTAACGCCGCCCTGACTGTACTGATTACCACCGTAGTTACCACCCTGGCCATACTGCTGATTCTGCTGAGCGCTGCCTTGACCATATTGAGATGCATTGGAACCCTGGCTCTGAACCCCACCACTGTAATTGTTGCTCTGACCGTATGTACTGTAGTCATTACTGCCACCAGTGTAGTTGTTCGAGCCAGGGCCGTTCTGGTAGCCCTGTGATGCATTGCCCTGGCCGTATGCACCATTGTTACTGTTACCCAGGTCAGGGTATGGGGCATAAGTGCTGTTGTTACCCTGCTGACCTGAATAGGGCTGCTGCTGCTGCGCATGTGGTGAGCTAGGGTACTGACTGGCACCATTTGTATTGCCATTGTATGGGGTGTTGCCACTGAATGGCTGACTGTTGCTGGACATCTCAGGGTATGTCTGAAACCCTCCTGTGCTCTGTCCCTGATGCCCTGCCTGATTAGGCTGTCCATACTGGCCCTGCCCTGCAGTACCAGTCTGCCCTGCCTGGTTAGGCTGCCCATGCTGGCCCTGCCCTCCCTGCTGGGGCTGTCCATATTGGCCCTGCCCTGCCTGGGACTGTCCATACTGGCCCTGTCCTGCAGTGTTAATCTGCCCTGCCTGATTAGGCTGTCCATATTGACCCTGCCCTGCCTGGTCATAATAGCCCTGCCCTGTCTGCCCATACTGGCCCTGCCCTGCTGATCCATTCTGCCCTGTCTGTCCATACTGGCCCTGCCCTGCTGATCCATTCTGCCCGGGCTGGTTCAGCTGCCCATGCTGGCCCTGTCCAAGTGGTGAGTACCCGCCAGCACCCTGGTTAATGGGCGGGTAAACCCCTGTCTGAGGGTTAGGCTGGCCATACTGCCCCTGACTGGCAGGGTTAGAGCTGTTGAGGGACATGCTACCCATGCCTTGACTAAGGCCAGCTGCTGAAGAGGAAGTAGGGGATGATAGTCCAGGGCCATTGGTTGCGAAGGAGCCAGATTGAGTCATGAGGGGTACGACTGGAATGTCAAAAGGCTTCATTGACACGCCTGGATGATTCTTGTCCATCTGCACAGGCAGAGTTGACAACTCATGCCTCAGACTTGACTTTGCCAGTCAGATTGGCAGGCGAATGCATGTATGCCGCAGGCACCTAACATATGCTGTTGGAAACAATGAGATGCGAGAGAACATTGGATGCGTGTAGCGCTGTGATGTATACATGACACTATACAATTCATTGAACGACAAGATGAATGCCTTTGCAGGTGATTGCCTAGGACTAGACTGCCAGCTGGCATTGACACATAAACCAAACTTTGGAAAGGTTGCACACTGGTAGGATAGATGCAGCATGGAATTTGAGCGTCCAAAAGTGAGCATGCCTACCTCCAAGCGCAGAGTGAAGACAAGGCTGCCTTGAGCGGCCAGCTGGTATTCAGGCAGGGACTGGTTTCTGGCAGGAATAGACTGGTTTGCCTCCCAAATCTCACACCAGTTGCGCCTTCCCGCCAGCTTGTCGCCAAGGTCCTTCTCATTCTTGAATAGCCTCAGCATCTTCTCCTGCAGACACCATGCTGCGCCTTCAGGAACCTGCCGCTCATACAGCCGCATCAACTTCTCTAACACTGCCAACTGATCTGGGGTCATGTTGGTTCTAGGGTTCCAGTGCAGTCTGGACCTAAGTTGGGTAGGACTGAAAGCAACGAGTGCAGACAGGCCAGATTCGGGATCCTCCAAGCTGCAGACATGTTCTTGCCAACAGCATGCCCTGACATCTGCATGGACAGTGCTGCTGTGGTGCCACATGCCACACCAAAAACACTACCAATTTTCAAATGCCATTGACACCATCAAGGCTGCGGCCTTTTGCAAGCACATATTTGACAGAGTTGCTGGCTGTGCAAGGAAGCATGCCTCAATGCATTTGTCAACATGCCAGCAGGCTTTTGACAGCACAAAACCAGGCTTTTGACAGCACAAACCCAGGCCAAGCATACCTTGGTAGATTTGTCAACGTTCTTGTGGGCTTGAGAGCAGAGGTGCAGGGTTTTGATGACCCCCTCGGGTGGAGGGGCATTTACAATGGCGCTACTCACAATCTGGGGCATGTATCTGTGGTCATTGGCCAAATTTACCTGTGAACACCAGGACTCAGTCAAGCAAACAGTCAAGTACTTAGACAACTACATAGTGCAGGTGCACCTTAAGAGTACTTGGCAGGCACAATAATCATGGGGAGGCGTGCTGCTGTGATTTCTGCCAGTACGTATACAGCTTTGAAGTGCTGTCAGCTCTGCCACGTTGGGTTTCTGAAAAATTCTGGTCAACAAAGCACAGAACAACATGACAGCTGCATGCAGCATGAGGGGTTGAGTCACAGCCCTACCTTTGGGTCGCTGTACATCCTGCCAGCTCCGCACACGTGCACATCGCCTGACAGGAAGCTGATGCGCAGGCAGTGAGCAGCTGAGATCTCCTGGCACTTCTCAACCAGCATTCGGCGCTCCTGCAGAATTGTAGCACATCACAGTGTCAGAAGCAGCAGCAATGGCATAGTGCCTTTGCTGCAGCTATAGCGATGATGGACTACAACTTCATGCACATCAAACAACAAAGCATGTTGTGCACATAATCCAGTCCTGAGCAACTGGAAAACCTGTCAAACAGACGGTCTGATGGTGCCAGCTGTCATTGTGCAGCATGAAGCTTTTATTGCTTGAGCTTGCTTTACATCGTTGGAACAAGAGCTGAGCTCCAACACATGAGCAAGAAATAACACGCAAAACAAGAAAAAGTCAAGCACCCGTACTCCGCATAAGCAAAAGCAGAAGTCCATTGAGAAGCAAAGAGGCAAAAGACGAGAGGAGAGAAGCAAAGAGACCAAACAATAGAAAGAAAAAAGCCGGAAGTTGAAAAAAGATTTGGTGGCACGTTTCCGTGCCCGGGACTTGAACCCGGGTCTCGCGGGTGAGAGCCGCGTATCCTAACCAGCTAGACGAACACGGATCAACTTGATCGTGATGGTGTCAACCTTGTAAATCGTGTCAACCAGATTGCGTTTGCGTTGCACTAGCTTGCGTTGCGCAATTTTCCGATGATGACCCGGACCTTACCTCCTTGTGATTGCCCGCGTTCCAGTGGTCCACCAAATCGTCCAACAGCTCAGGCTCGCCAAAGCTGCTCATGGCTGCTTTGGTGAGCCCTGTCTTTTTCAAGATATTTGCAAATTTGTTGCCTCTGTCTGCCCCTGAAACTGTCTCAAGAATCTTTTCTGAGCCTGGTATCTGCAACAAGCAGCTGTGACAAGCTTTCAGCAGCATTGTGTGGTGCACAAGGGAGAACATACATATTCAGGGCTGCAGTCTAATACAACTTTGGACCAGAACAAGCATGTTGCAACTTGATGCATAGGCAGGAGCCCCGCGCTGAACCCTATCTGTGAACTGCAAGGTTGCATCTGACCTGCTAAGACAGCTGAGCCTATGTAAGTGGTGCTCTGGGCTGCATCACATGGTCATTGGACCAAGCCTTCAGACGTGGGTAGATATGCGTGGTTGCTCTTGAGCTGCATTCTTATGAATGCAAGTGCCTTGGGCTTTGAGCTCAAGTGAGGGTAGTCCAAGGGACGATTGTGACCATGACTACACACAAACAAACATCTTATAGCACTTCCAGGAGGCAGGAAAAAAGCATGCCTAAGCTTGATTTTGCAGTGACCAACAGCAACTTTGGTGAAGATTGGGCTTACCTGAGGATAGACGACAGGGACAGTGGTCACCATGACTACATGTCGCGTGCTAGGAGGCAATGCACGCATCCTGCTGAACACCATCTCCCAAGTCTCAGGGTCAATCACCTGCACACCAGCAACAGCTGTAGCTGACAACTTATTTTGGAATTTGGTCAGGTCCAAACTCATCTCAGCCGCTACTAAGCACTGATCCAACATGAGACCGCTCCTCCTGTAGCTAACAATTTACTTCCATGTAATAAAATCAAATTGATCTGCAGCCAGTAGCTAGCTGATCCTGGCTGAGATCAGCTGTAGACATCAATGTCTTTTGGACTTCAACTCAGATGCAACTTCAATTTCAGCCAACACATTTCTGCAGCACTGAGCCAAGCTGAGACTGCTCATTGTTGGCAACAGCTGTAGCCAGCGTCTCATTACAAAGTTCGATCAAATGCAACTCCATTTTCAGCCACCACATGTCTGCAGCACCGAGCCAAGCTGAGACTGCTGCTCCTTTGACATGGCAATAGCCCAGACAGCTGATGCAATGTCTCAGATGCAACAGTCCCAGCATCAGCAAAATAGATGCAGCTGATGTGCTGACATGTCTGTGCTGCAATGCTCTTGATTGTGCAACTATGCTTGAAAGCGCAGCCAAGTGTGAGTCAGAAAGTGCAGTGCTGGTATGCTGCATTTGCAAAACTTAGCAGACAGGTTGCAGCCCTTGCAAACAAGACTGTGGCAAGGGCTTGACAAGTCAACTTAGATGAAAAACTATGGATGCATATCCACTGCTGCTACTAGCTTTCCCACTGCACTGATGTTTTTGCTACATGCTTGAGTCACAGCAGAAGTGGCAAGATGCGAGTTTGTAACCACCTGTGCTAGTGCTAGATCCAAAAATATAGCAAAATCAGCAGGTCAGGGACAAAGACAGGGGCAAAGACAGGAGCGAGAGCATATTTTCAAGCTGCAAGACCCCTGCCCTCAGGCCCAGAAGCTCACTAGACAAAAGCTTCAGCAGGCCAGGGCCAAAGAGACTAGTCAGAGCCTAGACTCAAGCTGTAGAGAACTCCTGCAATGAGGCACAACTTCACACATACTTGCTGCCTTCAGGCTGAGAAGCTGACTACACGAAAGCTTCAGCAGTTCAAATGCAAGGAGACTAGTCAGAGCATAGATTGAAGCTGCAGAAGAGTCATGCAAAGAGGCACAACTGGACAATTATGTGCTGCCCTCAGACCCAAAAGTTCACTACACAAAAGCTTCAAAAGCTAGAAGCATGTAGCAACATTGTGAGTGTATATCAGCAGACAAGATCTGGGTTCCTCAGCTTGCTGGGAATGAACTCAAGATTGCACATGACGGTACGTTGACAAGCATGTCCATAGAGTCTTAACCACAGGCGCAAAGCATTACCTGTGCTTTGGTGCGTTCCAGTCTAGCATCAGGGATGACCAAGGCCAGCTTGGGACCGCACTGCTTCAGCATACTATAGCCCCTGCAGAACAAACAGCCATATGTGGGATTCTTTGTTCAGTCGCTGATTCATTCCACCGGGTATCTGTCTACTCATGATTCAACTAATTGTTAAAGACCCTGGCAGGTGCATGAGCAATGCTTGATCCCATGGCAATGCAACAGGGCCCTAGATAGTGGAAACTCAATTGCCATGCATGGCAAGCTTGTAACACAACCCCATTGCAGCTGTGAATCTGAACAAGTCAGCCATCAGCAACAAACACCAAACGCTTGTGCTCAACTGCATCTAACGCACAGGTAGGGGCTTGCACTTGCACCTCAAATACAGAAGGCCTTTTAGGTGGAATCCTGAATGCAGCACTACAATCCTCTGGTCAATCACGTGATACTCTAGCCTTTGGGCAGTTGATTGGGACAGCGGGCTGTCACCTGTGGCCAAACATGTCAGTGAGCTGACAGACCCCAAAGTCAGTGAGTCTTATACTGGGTTTGTGAAACATGCGAATATTGTCACCATGAGTATAGCGTTGCCTGTGGCTGAAAGCTGAGAGACTCACACTTCACTCTTGTGCTACTGGAACGGCAGGTAAAAAGCCTTCAAGTAACACTTGGACAAGTCACGACACAAGGTTCTGACCTGTGACCAAACATGTCAGTGAGCTGAGAGACTCCAGCCTGATTGGTGTGCTGCTGGAACAGCAGGTAGAAGCGCTTGGCAGCCTGAAAGCAGCCCTGGAAGACGGGGCAGTTCTGCAAGCCCTCTGGGTAACTGCCCCAGCCATCAAAGATGTCATGGTCATCCCATGTCATTGTCTGCATGGCACATGAGATGTCAGCACACAAAAAAGAGTCAGTCAAGCCCAAGCCACAGAAGTATATCAGGGGTGTAAACACTACCGACCAACAATGCGTGGACAATGTTCTTTTGGACTTTTCCAAACCAGACCTGTCATGTCAAGACATCATGCATGCTCATTGACACGCCTTAATTAGTGATGAAATTCCCTCAAATTCAGCCTGTATGACAAAAGAAGAAGAGAAGCAAAAGCACACCTGAGGGATAGTGGCAAACGCCTCGCTCATAGCCTCAGCAGAGAAGTGGACGGCGTAATTGCGGAAGTAGTACTCGTACACCTCATGAGTCATCTGAGGGTCAAAGGGCGCAAGATCACGTTGCTTGGCATCTTTGATTGCCAGCCACACCTTTGTTGTTGGCAGCTGCATGAAGGCACAATTTTGTCAATAGCTGACAGGCTGTATAACTTCTTGCTGTAACAATTGCATCTATATCTGCTTGGATTATCCTCTTTCAGAAGTACCGCTGCAGCCGGAATGCAGTGATCGATTTGCAATTGCATTGTCTCTACAGCAAGAATGTCTCTATATTGTGTGTCCTTGCTATCAGGGTACTGTACCTTGAAAAGCGCATCATTGTATAGCTGATCCCCTCCGCCAACTACCAGATGCAGTGGGGATGCCTGATGCTGCTGCAACAGGTCCCTCCAGAGAGGGGCAACGCCGCCCCAGTCAGGCTGATGCACGCTGAGGGAGAAGCCACTGCAAGAATGGAACGCCCAGTGCCATGGCTGATCCCTGCTTGGCAGATGCACAGTGAAGGTGCGCGCAGGGGGCGATGGGTTGAAGTTGGTGCCTTGGCCGTATTCTATGGAGTACTGGAAGGTCTGAGGCTGCGCTCCAAGCGGGATGGCTATGCTGAAGCGCCAGAAGTTGTGCTGGCCATAGGTGTCCAGCAAGATGCCTTCTGAGGATTGCTGACCAGCTGTGGCGCTGGTGTACGTCAGGAATGGCCTTGTTGTGACAGAGTGGTGCGCAACAACCAGCACTGAGCCAGTCCATAGGCTGGTGTTGATGTCCCAGTTATTGAACCTGAGGAATGGTCCAAAAACAGGTTGCAAGTCCTGGCTCAGCAGCAATGCAGCTGCTTTGGACACAGGCGTGTCGGGATTATCCGTGGTGCCATGTGCTAGTGCTGCGCCTGGTCTGCCGCGATTGGCGTTCAGATCGTGCCGCAGAAAACCCTCCATCTAGACCTGCAGTGAGGATGCTGTCATCAGGATTGTTGACCTAACAGCACGTCACACTGCTCCTTGTGGCTCTGTATGCTCCGTGCTCCTCTGGGAATGTATACAGAAAGCAATGGACCGTTGGTGTACAGGCAATGCCAAAGCATAACATGCGTCGGTTCAGAATGCAAAATTTCTGACCAGCTTCACCTGTTGTCGACCCTGCAACTAGACGCACGCTCTGACACCCTTCTAACTCGCGAAACCGTAGATGGTACCGGGTCCCACAAGTGAATCCAATGCGTGACGAAACAGATTCGTCGAAACCAGCGAGATGCGCGACAGCAGCGCTTCGTTCTGTTGTGGCAGGTGACGAAATCAACTCTGTGACCCGAGAATTTAGAATCGGCTCATCACGTCACAAGCTGCTCTGGTCAGTGCGCAGCAAGTTTCTGCACGTCTGCGCAGCAGTCAAGACCGCCGCGTCAATCGACTACAGCATCTGCCATCACTTTGCGCTTTGCCTCGCGTCTTGTGCCTGCAATTGAGTCGTCAGCAACTGCTACGCGCGACAAGGGGCCGTTGACCAAAGATGCCGTTGCAATGAGGCTGGTCTAGCGTCGAGAACATGACGCTCCTGCAGCAGTTTGCTTGACGTATGGGCGTAACGATGCTATTGGATGCTCTGGACCGAGCAGAACGGAACACCCATCAACAGAGGAGCTGATCAGTGAGCATGTGGGCTCGCCTCAAGAGCTCCTTGCGCAAAAGCGAGCTGCTTGGTGAGTTTTCTGCACTGTTGCGCCCTTGTGACAGCCCCAAACCTGGTCACACACAGACCAAGCCGTATCATATCAAGGCCAGCATTGACTCTGAGACTTACGCTTCCAGGCGAGAATGCAGTACAAGCAGGGCAGATTGACTCGGACACCTCTGTCAGAGTGGCAGTCAGGTAGGGTTGAGGCCCAGTGCTGTTAGCCGTATGCTGCAGTAGCCTGTATTGCAATGGTGAAACATTGGCATTGTGTCCCTTGTTCTTGCTTTCACCGCACTGGCTGCACAGATGCTGTGGAAGCTATGCACTCAGTCCAGAAAGAATGCAATGAAACATGCTGTGCCATGCAGAGCTCGCCCGCTGGTGGCCAAGGAGCGTGTGTCAGGCGCCAGAGCATGCATCTCAACAGGTATGGCATCCACAATAACAGCCAGCTCAACACGAACCATGCAAATGGGTGTCATGCATAACTAGCGCAACGTGATTCTTTTGACTGCCTGTGCATTCTCAAGACAAAATGCAATATAACAGCCATGCAGCAACACACACCAGTTGCCTACACTGCACTTCAAGGCCTTCTGCATGTCCTGACTGTCGAATGTGTCAACGAGCCAATCACACCCATCAGAAGCATTTGACTTAGCACCTTTCAAACAACTGTGTGGGATACAACTATGCCGAATCAGGCAGGTGCTGCTAAGCATTTACTGACTTGAATCGCAAAATGGCACTTTCTGCCAGCAATGTGTACAAACTGGTTCAATCGCAAAGTCAGGTCACTTAGAAGAAAGAGCAGCTCACAGTGCAGTTGTGTCAGTTTGTTGCTGCACGGTGTTGCAAATGGCATCATGATATGTATGTGTCAACATTTGTTGCTATTTGTTATGCAGAGGATGCAAGGGCGCGCATCACTGTGGGACAAGACCGTGTATTTACCTTTGACCATGTCTTTGGTCCCAGCACAAGACAGGTACGCTTTCACCCAAGTCAAGGTGTGTGCCTCATACATTCCCAAACCTAGAACACAGCAGTGCACAGGCTGCCAAGACTCAGACTTGTATAGCACACAGTTGCTCCAGGTTTTGATAACACTTGCATGCCTAAAAAGATATGGCTATTGTAGCTGGTAAGCAGAATCCAGGCTGCATACAAAGGCATGCAAATGCACAGGAAATATCATGCAAGCAAACAATCAGGGCAGCAGGCAAGGTAGGCAGGCAGGCAGGCAGGCAGACAGACAGGCAGACAGACAGACAGGCAAGCAGGCAGGCAGACAGACAGACAGATAGACAACCAGACAGACAGACAGATAGACAACCAGACAGACAAACAGAGACAGACAGACAGACGGACAGATGGATGCATAGTTCAGCAAGACAAAACATCATGACATTCGTCATTGTCATACAGGCTTGCATGTATGATCACTGTGTGCGTCAGCTAGTGGATGGCTGCTTTGCCGGCTACAATGGTACAGTCTAGTCTCATTGCTGAAGCCCCCCATTCTCCCAAACCCCGACCCCTCTCCCCCCCGTTGCAAGCATGGTGGAGACTCAAGCATCTGTCAATGTGATGCAGGCTTCTGTGTATGACCATTGTGTGCGTCAGCTAGTGGAGGGCTGCTTTGCCGGCTACAATGCTACAGTGTTTGCATACGGACAGACAGGCTCTGGCAAGACTCATACTATGGGCACCAGCGGGGAAATGGCGGCTGCTGAAGAGGAGCACCAGGGCATTACCCCACGAGTCATCAGGTATGTTGTATTTGCAGTGGAACACCACAGCAAACTCATTGACAACTTGAGTCGGGTAATGGCACATGTGCATGGACAGACAGGGTCTAGCAAGACTCACACAATGGGGACCAGCGGAGAGATGGCGGCTGCTGAAGGAGAGCAATAGGGCATTGTGTAATGAACATGTGAAGAACAGGTCCACAACATTGCTTTGAAATTTGCATATGGAAAGAGTTCGTGCGCAGGCATGGTAGTGTTGCCAATTGTTGCGTCCATGCAAACAGACTGAATCTGGCAGGACCCATACCATAGTCGCCAGCGGGGAAGTGGCGGCTGCTGAAAAACAGCCGTAAGGCATTGCCCCATGAGTCATCACGTGCACTCCATGTAGGAAACAGCAACATGGCTGTACTTGCCAAATTGTCAAATGCATACAGCCAGACACGATCTGGCAAGACACACACCATGGGCACTAGCGCGGAAATAGCAGCTGCTGAAGAAGAGCGACAGGGTACTGCTCCAGGCGTCATCAGGCACGTTCCATGTGAAAAAGCGGTATGGCGTTTCGGCAATACTGCTATGCTATGTCATATGCATGGTAGCATGGTGATGTTGCCAAATTGTTACACGCATACGGACAGACAGGGTCTGGCAAGACCCACACCATGGGCACAAGCAGACCATGGCGGTTGCTGAAGAAGAGACAGGACATTGCCCCCAACAGTCATCGGTTGCGCTGCATGTGAAGAACAGTGCCACAGTGTTGCATATTGGCATCATTTGCAGAGTATCATATGCACACGGACAGACATAGTGTAGCAGGACACATACTGTACATCTCAGGAGCTAGGCAACAGCAGCTGATGAAGAGCAACAGGCTGTTGTCTTGAAGTCAAGGTGCTTCATCATGCAGGCAGCTGTTTGAGGGCGTGCAAGCAGTCCAGGAGTCAGCTATCTGCAGCGTGCATGTCATGTTCCTGGAGATCCATAACGAAGAGGTCAAGGATTTGCTGCACCCTGACACACCTGCTAGGGTAAGGCACATGGCATAAGTTGCTGAACATGCTGACTGCAACTTACTGCCTGGATCATACTGACTGAATCATGCCGGCTGAATTATGCTGGCTGAATCATGCTGACCAAAACATGCTGACTGAAAGGCACTGACAGAAATGCACTGACTGCAACATGCTGAGTACGAGTTACAGACTGAAGCATGCTGACTGAATCGTGCTGACCAAAGCATGCTGACTGAATTGTGCTGACTGAATCACGCCGGGTGAAAAGCGCAAAACTGACTGCATCCGCCTTGCATGCAGAGCATTGCTATCAGGGAGGCATCTGATGGCCAGATTATTGTGGCTGGAGCCAAAGATGAGCCAGCTGAGTCATATCAAGAGGCGATTAGACTGCTCGAGATCGGATCACTGTCCAGATCTACTGGTAATTCCCATGATCTCATCATCACCATTGTCATCACCATCTGATTGCCATCGCGACTTGACGCTTGTTACTGACATGGCATGACCCTGTCAGCAGTCATGTATGTGCCATGTCGTTGAGCAAAGCGCCATGAGGAAACCAATTGACAAGCACCGCAGCTGACGCAACAGCCACGCATGACCTTTGTTTGCATTCATTGGCGCTTGCCTACTCTGCTACTTGCAGGAAGCACATTGATGCATGAGCAGTCAGCAGGTTGCATGCGATCTTGACCTTGGACCTTTGCTTGTCGCTGCACAACAGGAACATGCAGTCCACCAGCATGCCTGCGTTTGTCAGAATGTTGACCATTTGCTGTCTGTCTTCAGGCAGTACACTGATGAATGAGCAGTCCAGCAGGTCACATGCCATCTTCACGCTAGTTCTGGAGCAGCAGCCCCTTCAAGGCTTGCATGGTGATTGCTTGACAGCCAAATTCCATTTAGTGGACCTTGCTGGCAGCGAACGAGCCAAGAAAACAGGTTTGTCTTTGCCTGAGCCATGAAAAGATGCCTGATTGCCACAACCGTAAGTTCATGTCCAAACCCCACCTCTTTATGCACATAAGTTGGCAATGACATCACGCTGGTGCTGGAGCAGCAGCCTCTGCAAGGCCTGCATGGCGATTGCTTGACTGCAAAGTTCCATTTGGTGGGTCTAGCCGGCAGTGGAAGAGCCAAGACAACAGGTCTGTGATTTTGCCTGCTGAAAGCACAGGTGTTGAATATGCTAGTTTGCCTTGGTGTTGGAGCAGCAGCCTGGGCAAGGCCTGCACAGCAGTTGCCTGACAGCCAAATTCCCCCTGATCGACCTTGCTGGCAGTGAACAAGCCAAGAAAACAGCTCCTTGCTGGCCTAAGCCATAAAATCATGCCTGATTGCCTGAGCCATGCATGCTTGTCGCAACTTGATCATAGCCTGTCCTTATCTCAGCAAGACTTTTTTTGAGATTGTTGCAGGTGCAGGAACTGTAGGCATTAACTCTGGCCTACTGGCACTGCGGCAATGTCAACACAATCATTCAACTCATGCCTGCTTTGAAGAGTTCAGCAATTTTCTGCAAGTGGTGCTGAGAAGAAGCTGAAAGAGAGCATGGGCATCAACTGCAGACTTTGGGCATCGTTGCGTGTTCACCCTTCACAGGACCTCACAGTCACCGCCACTGCATGACTACAACACACAGCCACCGCAGTATCTGTTCATGTCTGTAAAATTATGGCTGTGATGTTGCAGGTGCTACTGACAAGCAGCTGAAGGAGAGTATGGGCATCAATTCAGGCCTTTTGGCACTGGGCAATGTCATCTTGTTCACAACCTGACACTGAACCTCACAACCCATATCTGCGTTGAAGAGTCGCAATCTCACTCTCTGGCTTTATTTTTGTAGGTGCTGCTGGGAAGCAGCTGAAGGAGAGTGTGGGCATCAACTCAGGTCTGTTGGCCTTGGGCAATGTCATTTCAGCTCTGGGGGACCCCAAGAAGCGCCCTTCCCACATCCCCTACAGAGACTCCAAACTTACGCGCCTGCTTCAGGTATTTGCTTCACACACACCACACATGTTGTAATATGGAAGACAAAGCAAATTTTGTTGTTGTTGGGCCTGCTCGGAAGGCATCGTCTCGGCAATGGCATTCCGTTACTTCTCAATCAAGGCACTTCACCATGTGGGCTGCATGGCACAGGAACACAATATTAATACTATAGAGTTCTGACATCAATTCCAGCTACTTTTGATATGAGTCAGACCAAGTCAGATGTGCCTGTTGTGATTGTCTTGGTCAGTTGACCAAACACTGAAGTGCAATGGATACATGCACAACGTTGCAGTGCGCACATACCAGAAGCAGCCCTGTCAAATCTGTTTGCAGCAGTTGCAACCTTTACATGGCTACTTGTCAAGCTGTAGCTTACCACGCCACACATACAGAGCGTTGACCTGCTTTGCTGTGTGGCAGGATTCACTTGGTGGTAACAGCAAGACGCTGATGATTGCCTGTGTCACAACTGCTGACACCTACCTAGAGGAGTCACTAAACACGCTCAAGTACGCCAACCGCGCAAGGGATATCAAGAACAAGCCCAAGATCAACAGAGACAGGGGTGGTCATATGCAAGCGCTGCAGGTGTGTTACTCTTCTCTTGGGCTTGGCTACTTTGCTTCACATGTCGCGTGCTGCTGCTGCTGTCTGCATTTCTTTCTGTTCCGCTTCATCTTCCTTGTTCTGTTCCCCTTTGTGCTTCTGTCCTGTTCCTGTACCTGTTGTCTGTGGTCAGCATCATACATGATAATGTTACAGCATTATCTTACTCTTCTTCTTTTGCAGGACGAGCTACAGCAGCTGCAGATGAAGCTGGTGCAGCGCCAGCTGGCAGAGCCAGGAATGGCCCTCAGCCCTGCCCTGCTGTTTGGGGATTTGAGCCCTTGGGCTGCAGATCCTGAAATCTTGGGGCTTCTAAAGGACGTTTCTGAAGGCAGAGGCAAGCGCTAAACTGCCTTCTCACATCAACTTAACTTTTTCTTCCTGTGCTCTTCAGACTGATATACAATGTGACCAGTAAAATGCACTTGATCTGATAAGCCAAACCTGACGCTGACAGTGATGCTGGACCTGACTTGTCAATGTGATGCTGAACTTGATGTGGCTTGGATGAACAGAGCTATCACAACACTGCTGACTGTGATGCTGAGTTGAGTGCAGTGGCTGCTGAGGAGCTGAGTGAAGCCACAGCAGGCAACTCAGTACTCAAGCAGCAGCTCACCCAGACTCAGGAGCATTGTGTAAATCACCAGCTGGTCGACTTTACAAACAGCAGCATACACTGAATCTCATGACTTAGTTTCTCTGACTCCGGCTCTGATGCTCACAGTGGCTGCTGAGGGGCTGATTGAAGTCACAACATGTGACTCAGCACTCAGTCAGCAGCTCGCTCAGAGTCAGAGCAGAATTCAAAGCCCCAGCTGACTGACTCTGTGAACAGCAGCATGCACTGAGACTCGTGACCCAAATGTCTGACTCGGAGTGTGATGCTCACAGTGGCTGCTGAGGAGCTGGGCGTGGCCACAGCAGGTGACTCAGTGCTCAGGCAGCAGCTCACTCACACTCAGGAGCAGAGTCTAGACCACCAGCTCCACATTCAAAGGTGAGATCTGGACTCGTGACACCAGAATTGCATGTACACTGGTCACTGTGCTTTTTATGGCTGCTTCATTTGGCTGTGGCAAATCTGTTTGAAGGCGATTTTTACAGCTTATCACAGCAGAAACATAAACGCATCCTGATACATTGAAAGAATGCAGGCAACATTTTGGCATGCCTGGCTTGTTGATGTCAACAGCACATTGTTCTTGCAATACAATTCAGCCTGAAAGCAGACCACAATCCCTGAACCATGTTTTCTGCCAGACATCTGCTCTTGTTGTCATGCATGGCGTGCACTTGCGTTGCAAGCCAAAATCAAGGGTTTGCTGCCATCCTGCAGTGGGTCTGAAAATACCTGACGACACAGTCTGCTAACAATCGTATGCCTCAGTTTATCATTTGGATCTGGATTCTGTGGAGTGTTTGAAGCTGTTTGATGCAGGTTGACAGAGCAAATTGACAGCCAGCAGGCAATGGCCAGTCAGACCAGTCGCCGCATTACGGCCGTAATGTCTGCGTTAGACGAGTTACAGGAGCGTAGGGAGGTGTCAGACAGTGCCAGGGGCCGGCTGCGGGGGATTCTAACAGCCCCTCTGGAGGGCTTTTCAGCGCAACAGCCCTCGCTGACAGCCCCTTTGCAGGGCGTTTCTGTGCAACAGCCTTTGCGGGCCAGCTCTATGTTGAGAGCCTCAGGGATGATCCGTCAGAGCAGCAGATTATCAGGTTTGGTTCCGAGCATGAAGCAGTCATCTAAAGAATGTTCAGCTCTTGTTGCATATGCATGGACATGAGATAGAGGACGTTTGCAGGAGAAGGAGCAGTTGGCAGCACGCGTTTGTGTGGAGCTTTTTCAAGCGCTGAATGCAAAAGCAGTAGCTTCTCATTTTGACTCTGCATAATATCATTATATCTTTTTTTTGTACTAAAAAATTGAAATTACAAATAAGCGGATGTTTGCAGGAAGCTTTGGTGGAGTGAGGGGGGGCAGCAGGGGTTGGGCAGGGGTCCCCAATACTGATATCAAGCTTCAAGACATGCAAGCCCACATCAGGTCAGCTGCTGATACACCATGAGACAACTAATTTCATGACGATCTGAATGATTGATTGATTGATCAATCGATTGAGTGACACCTGTGCCCGCGCAAATGCGACTTAGGTCGGCATGTCAACCTGCAATCACGTGAGTCATCATGCGGATTCCATGCAGTACAAAAGCTGTATGGAAACTCACCATTGGCCAGTCAGTCTGGTGCGCTTCCCAGATGTTGCTTCACACGTCATCACGCATCAGGATGCTGTCATGGAAAGAGTGCCAGGGCATCTGGGCTGTTTTGATAGTAAGTTGGCCTGTTTGCCCAAGATCAGCAAGCAGTTTAGGTCTACATCACACCAGCCCTGACGCCTCAGCCCCACCAAGCCCCTGTGGGCCTTCACACGGGTCCTGATTCTGTACCGTTATACATGTCTGCTGTGCACTGCATGCTTTAGCAAGACATTGCCATCATCTCAGCCAAACATTTTGATGACATGGCTATAGTTATTTGTCAGTCACTTCTTTCTCCAATGCGTTCTGAAGCGTTCTGCTGCATCTGTTGCCGTGTATGGTCATGTCACTCCTGACTCAAGTGTGTCACATGGGCATATGCATGTTGCAGTGAACTGGAGGGAGATCTACGCGCCAAACACCAGCAGCTGCTCAGCACTCAAGACTCGCTGAGGGAAGCTCAGGAGGACTTGGCGCGGGATGAGGTCATTTTTGCCGGCAAAATAAAGGAGCTGCATGAGCTGAGGGACACAAATGACCAGCTGCAGGTTAGTCATGTATCAGTCAGTCATGGATTATTCAGTTTACCCAATCACTTATGTCTCAACGGTCATGTGTAAAACAGTCATGGGTGTGTTAGTCACTGTATTGGTCGGCTCTGTCTGTGCAACAGCCTCAACTGTGTGATCTTGCATGACATGGCAGCACATAGCCCTCTAACACCCTCATCTCAGCAGGTGATTACTAAAACTCTGCGCATGCAAAGTTTGCTGTGGTCATGCACCCCAGAATGACCCAAAGTCTTGGACTGGCATGCAATTTGAAAGTGATGTTGTGCAGCCTGTGATAGTTTTTAGGTCTGGTACTGTCAATGCATTCCGCTATCCATTGCTGATGCCGTGCAGCTTATGGTTGACCTTGTGTGTCTACAGGCAGCAAATGCAAAGCAGGTAGCCAGACATGCCCAAGAAGTTGAAGAACTCCTGCTGGAGCTCAGCAAGCAGCATGCTGCGGCACAAGGGCAGCACCAAACAGCCCTGCAGGGCAATCCTGGAGCCGCCTCAAAAGAAGAGGACCCCTGCAAGACCCCTCCTCTTCGTGTGACCACCCCTGCCTCTCCAACAAGGCAACCCCACACCTACCTTAAGGGGCCGTCAGGGGGATCCAACACACCCTCTGCCCCGGGGCCCCTTGAGAGTGGGTCACCTGCCCTGAGACCTGACCCGTCAGCTGTGAGTCAGACTCAAGATGACTCAATCAGGCCTACAAGACTCAGCAGCATGTTCCGATGGGGTAAGACTTTACCTTACCTGAAAAAGAAGACTTGCTGCATGCTTGAGCATCTGAGTAAACCATCACCATGTCAAAGTCTGGCTATGACAAAACCCCAGAGTTTATGAAAGGCAACTGCTGTCATAGTCACTCAGTGAACTTGAAAATGCTCATTGACACACGCCTCAAAATTAATTACACGGGATCAGTTCTGGCTCTGCAAAATGATGTCTCCAGGATCTATACAGCTCATAAGGTGTTCAGAGTTTTCCACACGTTGTGACCAACGCATTGGGTGGTTGCAGGGAGTCAGAAAGCCATGAGGTTGGATGTGTTGGGGGTGGCCAGGGGGGTTGAGGAGGGGGACCAGGTGGTATATGGTGGGGTACTCACCCGCCCCAGCTCTGCAAGCACGTCTGGACGCAGCAGTGCATGGGAGGTGAGCATTTGATACAGTCATCACCATGCAAGCAGTATAGTACACTCTGATTGCTCCGCACACAGTCTAAATTTCTTCTCGTCATGTCCTGTTCAGTGCCGCAAGTCTGGACAGGACTGAATGATGGGTAAGCATCTGGTCTGGTTGCTACATGGACTGATCCACATGCACTGCATGAATTGCACATGCTTTTTGCTGTTTTCTGCTCTGCAAAGTTGATGCAAAACTGTTGCTGAATCACAGCCAAACACAACAGAATGCCCCACATACTCATGCTAGCGACTGACGTTGCACTGCACCACGAGGACACTGGTCTTGCCAAACAGCATTGTTGCTTATGTCGCTATGCTGTGAATGCTGCCAAACACGGGCACTACGCCGAGTAGCACCATTGCTGTTGTACACAACGTGAAGGTACACATGCTGAATGTGTAACAGTGGGCTCCGCTCAATATCGAGCCGCATCTGCATTGGAATGGCTAGCGTCTGCAGCTTTTCCAGCAAGGCTAACACCACAAGCATAAGTCACAGCACACAGGTTTTCTGCCACCCCACACGCTGCACACATTCGCTGAGCTCAGCGAGGGTCCAGCAGAACCACTCAAGTCTGCCTGTAGCTACAGGTCGACTCTGCCGGCGCAAGCATGACTGATTCAGTGGCCAGGGCAGGCCGGAACCCTGAGCATGTGCAGCTGCTGTCAGAGCATCGCCGTATCGAGAAGGGCCGCAAAGCACTGGAGAGTCAGGTACATGACTGTTCTTCTTCATTGTCGTTCTCATGTCTCACCCAGTCATACAGCATGACCAATTTTATCGAGATTTCAGCCTAGATTTAAACCTTGAGCATGTGCTGCTCTGACTGAGAAGAGCAGCAAAGCACTGGAGAGTCAGTCGCATGACTCTTGATGTCCTGATGCAAGTTACATCTTTCGTCTTCTGTATACTTAATTGCTTTGGTGTGGAATCTGATTGGTTTTTTGCACTCATCGTCTAATCCAGTCATTCAGCTGTCAGAGCATCGCTGCATTGAGAAGGGCTGCAAAGCACTGGAGAATCAGATACATCATTGAGACATGTACTTGTGGCTATCTGTTCACTGCACAGCATACTTGGTTGCCCATTCTTCTGAAATGCCTGCTGAAGCAAGCTCAGATCTTTGCACTGTGCTGTTGTGTTGTTGTGTTGGGCTTTGCAAGAAAGCCAGCAGTACCCAACGCAGCAGCAGTCACAGGACAAGCACTGAAGGGCATGTGTGTAAAATGCTCAGCGCATAGCATTTGCAGCCATACAATCTCGCCAGGAGCTTTCTTGCATTCACTGAAATTGATAAGTAAGGTTGTTGCTATGCTGTCACAGGTGTTGCGAGAGAGTCAGCACTACTCGGCGCAGCAGCAGTTGTTGGACATGATGCTGAGCGAGTGTATGTACAACAGACAGCACAATACCACGTGATGCTTTATCTTGTTGTTGAAAGTTTGTTTGATTTTGTGACAGGCGCTACGGGAGAGTCAGCACTACTCAGCACAGCAGCAGTCGTTGGATAAGCAGCTAAGGGAATGCGTGTACAACATCCGCAACAAGGAGGACCTCATTGCAGCGCTCAACAGAAATGACTCTCAAGCCAAGCAGCTTTCACAGCAGTACTTGGTAAGCATGCCTGAAGTGCTGTCTGGCGCAATGATCATGGTGTCTTTTCCCCTGTTGTAAATGCTATGACCCCAAATCCAGCTGTGTCTTAGGCGATGCATAACACAAGCAAAGAATGGCCACTGCAGCTTGGGTGTCTGGCATAGGTTCTTATGCTTGCGCTTTCTGGTGAGTGGTCAAGTACAACGTCTGGCTGAGTGTGCTTCAGACAGTACAGTCAACTCTCTTTGTAAGGACACTCGATTCAAGGACAATCTCGGTGTAAGGACAGCGCCATTGGTAACCAAACACTGCATTCTGACTGCAGTGGTTCCACTGAGTAAGGATAGTTTGATCTCAAATTTCTTGGTAACCAAAGCAGTTGTTACAAAGAGAATTAAGTGTATACAGATTGACTTGTATGTCTTTCCTTGGCTGTGAGGCAGCAAAAGAAGTTTTGCTCTTCTTCAGCCAAACAAATTTTGAACTTGTTTCAGTCACTTTCTGTTCTGCAGGAGCGGCTTCAAGAGCTGGAGGGTCACATGGCCCTCAAAGAAAAAGAGTTACAGAGACTTAAGACGGAGTTGGGGACCATTGACTCAGACAGGGCACGGACGGAAGAAGAGAAGAAGAAGATGCGGGCGGCGTTTGAGGAGAAGGCTGAAGCTGTGCAGAGACAAATGCTGCATTTGCAGAAGCAGCTGAAGGATGGCGAAGCAGCTAAGGTGAGCCTGAGGTTGCAATACTGTATTTGCAAACAGCTCAATGGTTTCCCATCATTCTTCGAATGTCTGCTTCTTATGCAGATGGCCAGGGTGCAAACCTGTTCAACCTGAATGCTTGCATGACTGCAGAAAGAGGCGCAAAGCATTTCCATGATTGATACTTTGCTCGATGTCCCTTCTGCTTTGGTGCAGAAAATTATCATGCAAATGTCTTCAGTCAGTCTTTAATATTGCTTGACTGCAGAACTGAGGAGCGCAGATCAAGCAGCTCAGTGATTCTCCTGTCTTCTTGAAATTTGCTCTGATGCACAACAAGAGGATGCAATGAGTGGCATGCAAAACACAGACAAGCTCAATAATTGCTTGAAGGCAGCAAGATAGCGTGCAAGGCAATCCGCTCAGTGGTTTGTACCTGTCTCTTGGAGTTTCAGCACAGGGTGTAATTGTGTGATTGTCTTTGGTCACAGAAGGAAGCTAGAAAACCATTGAGCTGTGTGCTCAGCGGCCCTGCTTGTGCAGTCTGACATCCATCAAGTCTGGTGCAGAAGGAATGGGTGCACATGTTTTCCATTTCAAAGTTTGCTTGGGTTGCAGAAAGAGAGGGTGCAAAGCAAGCATCGCATGAAAGGTTTGGAAGAGGAGCTAGGGCGCATGAGGGTCATGCAGGACGCTCTCAACAGGAAGATGAAGACCAATGCCGAGGCATGTCTTCCTTCATCATCACAGCACAGTGCATTGCATGTGTTGAAGATCCTGAGTAAATTCTGCTTTTGAAACATGCCAGACAAACAAACAAAATCAGGATGCCCTGCCCTCAACAGAAAGATGAAGACCAACGCGGAGTGCGTCTTACTTCATCACCGGCTCACAATGCACAGGCTGTACTTGATGCCCAGAACTCAGACAGCTTTCAAGACAAGCGCGTGCCAGTCAAACAGACAATTGCAAGCTACCTAGCCTTGATCAGGTTGTTGCCCCTAGGAGGCTTACATGGCTTGGTCATATGGCACGTATGCCACAGGACAGACTGCCTTGTCAGTGTATGTTTGGGCGGTTATCAGGCACTCAGGCCAAGGGACAACCCACAGATACTTGGCAGTCAACTATGTACAAGGACCTCTCCGCGGTCCATGTCCAATATAAATGGTCTAGGTTAGCACATGATCGAACTGGTTGGAGACAGTTGATTGCTTCTGTACATACCTAGATAGGCCTGCTGAGCCTGCCTAGCCCACGTTTACAATGAATACAACAATGACTGAAACAGACAATACTCACTCAACAGGAAGATGATGACCAAGGCTGAGGTGAATTCTGCTCTGTCATAGTGCACAGTGCAATGTCAAGACAGACTGCCCATGAACAGGTCTGATAGGGACAAGCACGCTTTGGGCAGACAACTTTTGATCTCACACTCAGTCAGCAGGAAGATGAGGACCAATGCCGAGGAGTGTTTCATGTCATCATTGCAGCATTGCGCAAAGCCTGTACAAGCAAGTTTAGTTTCTTTGTGCCCTTGTTTCACAATCAGGGCACAGTGTGTCGCATACGCTTGACAATGCCCTCGAGAGTGTTGTTGCTGAAGAACGGCATGCATCAAGTACTTGCAGTCAGTTGTATTTGCCATCACTTGTCATGGTTGATGCCTTATTCTGTGTTGACATGTCATGGTACGCCTGGTCTGGATCAATCTTCACTGTTCTCTTGAGTCACACACGTCTTTGAAGAAGAAGCAGATCTGAGGCAGCAACAAGGGAGCTTTGTATCTCAACTTGCTTCTTCGTTCTCATCTCAGTTTCTTCTTCTGCAGTCTTATGAAAGGGAAGCTAACGCGCGGCAGAAGGAGGTGGGGCAGTTAAGGAAATCAGGCGAAGCACTTTGTAGGATGGTTTTCCTGTCTTGTTCCTCTTTCAAGACTGTAGCCTGACCTGTTCTTCTGCTTCGTTGAAGTCATATGAGAGAGAGGCCAAATTACGGCAGCAAGAGGTTGGGCAGCTCAGGAAAGCAGGCGAGGCGCACCGCTGCAGAGTCACTCTGTTTTTTTTTTTCCAAACCTGTAGCCTGATGTGTTCTTCTTTCTCTTCTCACAGTGTTTGCCATGTCTGTTTATTCTGCTTTGCCTGCAGTCATATGAGAGGGAGGCCAGTGCACGCCAGCAGGAGGTGGGGCAGCTTAGGAAAGCGGGCAAGTCGCACTGCCCTAGGGTCCGCTTCATCTTCTTCTTTCTTGTGGACCAAAGCCTCACTTGTCCAAAAACATGATTTGATGTCATATTCCGTCTGTGCAGTCCTATGAGAGGGAGGCCAGCGCACGCCAGCAGGAGGTGGGGCAGCTAAAGAAAGCAGGGGAAGCGTACCGCAGGCGGGTGAAAGCCCTGGAGCAGGAGCTGTCCACCCAGCGCATCATAGCCAAGGTGCCTTTTTTTCATTTCTCTACTATTGTCTGTTGCAAATATGTATGCCATGAACTGTCTTTGCTGAAGACCCTTAAACAGAAGCTGTTCATCCAGAGACACCATAGTCAAGCTCTCCTGCAATTCCTCTCCGTTTCTTTTGCTGACACTGCATGCATGATGTGCAACACATGGTTATTGAGGTATGGTAGCTCTCTACCCTGCGCATCACAGCCAAGGTGCCCGTCCTTTTCTTATGCTGATGATAGTGCAGTAGCACTACAAACGGAATGTCAATGGAATTTTTGACTACAGCAACTGTGACAGTCAGCAAACTGCAAAGCAATCTCTGATGGTAGTCATGACAACAGACTGCTCCTGGGTTGCAGAGGACGACAGATAAAGCTTCAGGGCTTCAGAAGGGGCTTTACTATATGAGCCTGGACGCAAAATCTTGATGAACTCACCTTCACAGGCTGATGGTTTGCCCAACACACATTTCTACTGCAGTAATTTAGAATGTGGTTGCTTCAGAGGGGGTGCAGTCAACGCAAAACACCACGGGAATAATTGTGTGCCGTTGCACACATTTTGTTCTGCTTCTATTGAAGTGACAAAGATTTTTCTCTGCTGCAGAGGAAGACAGATGAGGCATCTGTGCTCCAAAAGAGGCTGCATCATGTAGCCCTGGAATCTGAAAGCGGCAGAGAAAAGGCCCAGGCCTATGGCAACAGCCTCACCCCAGGAGGATCCAAAGGCAGACCCCCCAGTACCCCAACTGGGTACAGGACCCCTGGTACAGGGAGGAAGAAGAGCAGGATGAGCATCCCTGGGACCCCCTTGGGGTTGGAGGATCAGGAGAATGCCACACCCCCTGCTTCAGCGAAGAAGAACGGTGTGCCAGACAAAGTTGTCACATCCCCAGGTGCTATGGCGGGTGCTCCTAGGGTTGCTAGGAAGGAGTCCAAGGGTTGGCAAAACCACCTGGCAGATGTTCAGGTGATCACATGTCACCTTGTGTCTATGCACCTCAACTTTGTTGTTGACTCTGTCAGTGCTTATGGCATATTTGCAATGCTAACAATGCTCTATATGCTTGTACCGTATCATTGCGTACACTGAAGACACTGCTGGTGACAGGGTGCTTCCGACAGAAGATGCAAATGCATATTCAAGCTGCATGCTCAGGGTTCTTGGCCATGACAATTTGCTAACGCATTCAACATGAAGTCTGCTACTTTCTCAGGGGTACAACTGCTCACTGGATGAGATGCACTCACTTAAGGCCATTGCCATGACATAACAAACAAGCTCACAAGTTGATCCACAGCACCATTAACAGTACGGTGCACAAAAGCGAAAGTTGAGGCCATGAATGCAAAAGCTTGCATAAGGATTGTGTCTGGAAGCTTGCTCTGTCTAATTGTGCAACTCAAGAATTGCTTTGTTGCAGGCTATGCTTGACAAGGAGGTGAGTCATCTGCTGAGCAAGAAGGAAGCTGAGAAGCAGCTGGCCTGCCTGCAGCAGAGGAGAGAAGCCCTGCATGCAGAGAGGGATGACAAGAAGCTGCAGCGAAGCCAGCTCATCAGAGTCGCTCAGCGGCCTCACACCTCAGAGCTCACTAAGTCTCAGTCAGTGACTCAGCCTCAAACTGAGACTGCTCAGCAAGCACAGGGGCAGGACACAGTGCAGTGCAGCTCTGGGAATGTCCAAGAAGCGGAAGTGCAGATGTCACATCAGCAGGCTGAGTCAGGAGCAACAGCCAGGTGTGATCCAGCAACTCAGCAGCTGAGTCAGCAGGAAGAAGAAGTACAGAGACAGGCAGCAGCGCTGGATGATGCTGTGGACACCTGTGAGGCGCAGATGTCATATATAGATTCTTCTATTGCCAAGTGTAAAGCGGTAAGCCTGAAAGATGTTGCCGTGCAGTTGCATGCTTTTGTTGCAGGTGTGGTTTTGCCAACATCATCAATGTCACATGCAGATACGGGCAGTGCACTTAGCTGCTGCTGGTGCTTTACCATCTTATGCCTTCATCCTGGTAGCCAAGCTCACACCTGAACTACAAGCAACAACACACATACAAAATCGCCATTTACTTTCTTACAGCGCACATCAGCTGCTTTTGTCAAAGAGCTGAGGCATAACATGTGACTGAAGACAGAAGTGTCTTCACTAGTGGCCAATGTGCATTCAAAGCTGTGTTTTTGAACATCGCACCGCAATCAGCTAGCTGCTATAACCATCCTGCTCCTCAACAGCTTGCCAAAAACAAGTTGCAGTTGAAATCACATTGTGTGTGTGCGCAGAGGTGCGCAGAAGCTGATGCAGCAGCCTCCCGGCTGCAACAGCAGTCAGACGCTGTTAAGGAAGAAGAGGCACGTGCTATGCTGAAGCACATGGTGACTAGTGTGGTTTCAGAGAAGGACAAGGAAAGGCGAGCCAGTCACAAGGCATGCATCTTCTTCTTCCTCATTGCTGTCTCCTTTGTTCTCACTATGTCCTGTGCATGGATCTCTGACTCCTAGATTTTGCACATTCTGCCTGCATTGCTGAAGCTTGTTTATGGGAGTGTGCTGTTCATGACTCAGTTGGGCCTCTACATGCAGTTATCACTGCGCATGATAAGCGGATGGCCAGCAGATGAAATGCCATGTGCAATATTGTTGCTGAAAGCAGTCAGCAACTGTGCAATTTGCTGCAAACCAGGCCTAGTGATCAGACAGTTGTGCTTGATGCAATCTGAGCCCAGTCTACAAGTCAAGCTGTAAACTCCATCTTTTTGATGAAATGCTCTTCTTGAACTTGGAGGCAGCTTGCAGTTTCCTGATGAGATGACTTATGCTTACCTCATGCAATACAGGCAGCTGAGCTTGAGACAGCTTTGGCCGAGCGCACTCAGCAGATGAGTCAGGCAGAGACCACACTCAAGCTCAAGGAGATGGAGTTTGAACGCCGAGTCACAAGCCTGCAGAAGGAGCATGCCTCTCGAGTCGCCACCATCCTGGACCAGGCCACAGCTGTGGCGCCTGCTGCCACCTCTCAGCAATCTGGCTTTCAAGGTGATGCTTGTGCCTCTTGCAATTGTCAGGTCTGGTGCTCACAGCAAAACATATACATCAATAATTTGCAATGGTCCTGTGACTTGACTCAGAGGTGCAGAGCAGCATTTCTATGTAGTGCTTGTGCTTGCTTATGCCAAAGCTTCTGAACTTAGCTGGATTCTATGCCGTGCTTGGCATGCTGTTTAGACTCTTTCTGGGCATCACACGCCACTCGCTGCAATTGATAGCAATGATCAGCCAAGGCTTTGCCCTTGGATGCCATACGTTGCCTGTGCTGTGTTTGCA
Organism: Trebouxia sp. TZW2008; assembly: GCA_002118135.1. Classification (NCBI taxonomy): domain Eukaryota; kingdom Viridiplantae; phylum Chlorophyta; class Trebouxiophyceae; order Trebouxiales; family Trebouxiaceae; genus Trebouxia; species Trebouxia sp. TZW2008. Next base: position 242,037 of record BDIU01000215.1, on the reverse strand, counting down.
ACAAGCTTGTCTCCACAGAGGACTGTGACAAGCGAAAGCGTGCAGCATGCATCTGCCTTACAACAAAAGCTCTAGCTTTATGTCTCAGCACAAATCAGATAAGGCATGCACACAGCAACGTCTAGCAAACCCTGAGGATGTAACAGGTGTTTGCCGGCATCATCTCACATTACTCAAGGCCTGTGCTGCATTCAGATGTTAACACCTCAGCGCAAAGATCACAGAGTCCTGGTGAACGTCAGGCCGAGGCCGGGCCTGATTTACACCAGCTGCTGAAGATGTACAAGGAAGAACGGGAGCAGCTGAGCAAGGATGTGCTTTACTACAAGCAGAGCTGTAAGGACCTCAAACGCAAGCTCAAAGCAGAGGTGAGTCTTTGCCGTAGCATTTTTTCACAAGTCTGCATCTAACATCCTGTTGATGTGATCTGTAAGAAAGCCCCGATGCCCACAGCCCTATAGTTACCCTTCTCTGACAATTGACAACTGTGAAATGTCCGTAAGGTTGTCTGTAAATTGTGCCTGCTCTGCAACTTAATTACGTTATATTGTTATATGCTCCAGTCTGTCATGTGGTGTGTGCAAAGTGGCCCAGCAGCATGACCAATGCAGTTGCGTAAATCTGCACCAAATTGTCCATGTGCTGTGCAATGCTGTCCAATCTCCAACGATGTCATGAGCGTCTGCTCAAGCAGAGATCAAGTATGACAAGCTGACTTCATGCTTTACAAACTTACTGCACAAGGGCTATTCTATCAACCCAGCACGTTTGGTCAGTTGCTGTCAGTTGTCCAGCGCAACCTGCGTTGACCTGCGACATGGTCTTGCACTTCTGTTTGCGTGTTGCTGCAACACAGCAACTGTCACCGATGCTGAAATGCCTGATGCAGACGTCTACACAGAGCGACGCTGGCACTATATTGTCAGAAATGTCAAACCTGTCAGAAGCACCTCTGCAGCAGCGGCATTTGTCACCAAGAAAGAGAGATCATTTGGTTCTGTCAGGACAGAACATCTGGCTGCCAAAAGGTCATGCAAGCAGTCAAGATGGCCATAAGCTTGATGCATCACAGCATTCTGATACATTGCATCCTTTGATTTCTCAGTCAAGCAAAGATCACCAAAAGTGACGTGAATGTTGTGTCATCATTGTGAAATCAGTGTTTGACATATTGCTGTGCAGTATAATATAATAATATCAATAGTGTGCGTCGCGGGTTAATGATGCGCATCAACTGTCACGGTTCCAAACAATGGTGCTGCAAATGATGCGCACCAAGAAACTAATCAGAGCTGCAGTGCGAGTGAAGCAATTGCAAGCTGTTGTACAAACTGCGAAATTTTCACTGTAGAGGGTGCAAAGAAGCTTCAGCAAGTGGACCCATAATGTGTAGTACCGGTAACATGTTCCAGGGGAAGGACCATACTGTGAGACATTTTGCGAATGGCTCGGCTGCTCCCACCTAAAGTGAAGTGTGCGCAGCACTTTCAGCTGTCATACCGGTATGCAAAAGACAACTTTCATAGTGTACAAAGGAGGCATTGAATTCAGCCATCGACTATGTGTGACAAGCATTGCAGTATGTACAGACATGAGTTTGTTCCATGAGGGTGGTGTTGAATAAACACCAGTATGGCCATCTCAGCCGTCTGCAGCCCTGGCAAATTTGCACAAGGCTGCAGACGTGGACAGGATGCACGACGAGGACGTGTGGCCATGTAGCATCCCAAAAATAGCAGCAGAGCCAGTGCCGGGAGCACTGAACTTGCTTTGGGCTTCCTTGTACACCTGCAAGCACTGTGAGAACAGGGTTGACAAGCCAGCACAACACAGACCAAGAACGTGTTTGAGCTGTGCAGAACAATATGTACCTAATCTAGTCTGTGAAGATGTGGACTCTTCGGCCAGGTCTCCTGCAGCAGCAGATGCCAGGCAGAGCTGCTGCTGCCGACATGCCGCCGGTGTGTGTCAGGGCCTGCCTCGCTTGCAGTTGCAAAGCTCACAGAGACTGTGAGGTAAGCAAAAGTTTGCTTTGCAGGATCCCACTAACTCAAATGGTGAGCGACACACCCCAACAGATGTCCTTCTGTCGCTGGACTCAGCGAGCCCTTGAAGATTGAGACCGACAGGGGCTATAGTCAACAGGCTCCCTGGTGCACCTGCAAGCACTGTGAGAAAAGGGTTGACAAGCCATCACAAGTACCAGGAACGTGTTCAAGCTGCATAGACCATTTGACAAACAGAGGCAGTCTGTACCTGAAATTTAGTCTGTGAAGATGTGGACTCTTCAGCCAGGTCTTCTGCAGCAGCAGATGCCAGGCAGAGCTGCTGCTGCCGACATACCGCCGGGGTGTGTCAGGGCCTGCCTTGCTTACAGTTGCGAAGCTCACAGAGGCTGTGAGGTAAGCAAAAGCTTGCTCAGCAGGGTCCCATGAGCTCAGATGGTGAGCGACACACCCGAACAGATGACCTTCCGTCGCTGGACTCAGCGAGCCCTTGAAGATTGAGACCGACGGGGGCTACAGTCCAGGCTGCCTGCGCGCTCATAAAGCAGTGGCGCACTGCTACCTGCACGTAGGTACCACTTGCATCGTAACAGCGTGTCGTACAGCAAAAAGGCAGCAGCAGGCTGTGCAAAACAGCCAAACACCAGCACGAAAGCAAACAAGCATCAGAATGAGAGGCAGACCTGAGGAGAGGCGCGCAAAGTGTGACCGGACTGGGCTCAGCCCGCCCATTTTGACTTTGCAGGCAGTCCATGTACATAAAGTACTAGAAGCAAGCACACTTCGAAATTACCAAGCAAAAATTCGTCAAATTCGGCAAATTGCTTATTATCGAATCTGGTGAATTTTTGCTTGGTAATTTCGAAGTGTGCTTGCTTCCAGTACTTTATGTACATGGACTGCCTGCAAAGTCAAAATGGGCGAGCTGAGCCCAGTCCGGTCACACTTTGCGCGCCTCTCCTCAGGTCTGCCTCTCATTCTGATGCTTGTTTGCTTTCGTGCTGGTGTTTGGCTGTTTTGCACAGCCTGCTGCTGCCTTTTTGCTGTACGACACGCTGTTACGATGCAAGTGGTACCTACGTGCAGGTAGCAGTGCGCCACTGCTGTATGAGCGCGCAGGCAGCCTGGACTGTAGCCCCCGTCGGTCTCAATCTTCAAGGGCTCGCTGAGTCCAGCGACGGAAGGACATCTGTTGGGGTGTGTCGCTCACCATCTGAGTTCATGGGACCCTGCTAAGCAAGCTTTTGCTTACCTCACAGCCTCTGTGAGCTTCGCAACTGTAAGCAAGGCAGGCCCTGACACACCCTGGCGGTATGTCGGCAGCAGCAGCTCTGCCTGGCATCTGCTGCTGCAGGAGACCTGGCTGAAGAGTCCACATCTTCACAGACTAAATTTCAGGTACAGACTGCCTCTGTTTGTGAAATGATCCATGCAGCTTGAACACATTCCTGGTACTTGTTGCGATGGCTTGTCAACCCTGTTCTCACAGTGCTTGCAGGTGTACAAGGAAGCCCAAAGCAAGTTCAGTGCTCCCGGCACTGGCTCTGCTGCTATTTTTGGGATGCTACATGGCCACACGTCCTCGTCGCGCATCCTGTCCACGTCTGCAGCCTTGTGCAAACTTGCCAGCGCTGCAGACGGCTGAGATGGCCATAATGGTGTTTATTCAACATCACCTCTACAGAACAAACTCATGTCTGTCAATTTTGCATTGCTGGTTAGTTACACTGGCAATAGAATTCAATGCTTCCTTTGTATACAATTACGGTTGTCTTTTGCACACCTGGTATGACAGCTGAAAGTGCTGCGCACGCTTCATTCGAGGTGGGAGCAGCTGAGTCAATTGTACAACATCATATAGTGCAATCTTTCACTTGAAAGTGAAAGTGACGTTGATTACACAATACACGGTTTCACTTGCAGAGGCTTATATTACAGTCAACACTTCAGCAGTCTATGCAGCAGCTTGCAAATGCTCCACTTGCACTGCAGCTGTGTTGCATTTCTACATGTGCAAGCACCTACAAATCCTGATTCGTACGGTGATAGTAGTTGTGCATCCTCAGACCAGAACGCACGCTGTATTAATGTGTGATGCATGCAAAGTTCGATATGTGATCACAAATGATGGGTATACATTCATACGATCACCAGGGCATACGCACAACATGAAAGCCTCAGCTTGCTTAGTTGCCACAGTGTACAGAGGACGTAAGACAAGCAAGTCTGTCTGCACAGCAACATGCCAACCACTGGACTTGCAATAATGACACAAAAAGCACATCACGTTCGGTGATCTTTGCTTGACTGAGGAATCACAGAATGCAATGCATCAGAGTGCTGTGATGCTTCAAGCTGGTGGCCATCTTAATTGCTCGTGATGTCTTTTGGCAGCCAGATAATCTGTCCTGGCAGAACCAAATGATCACTCTTTCCTGGCGACAAACGCCGCTGCTGCAAAGGTGCATCACAGATTGGACAATTCTGACAACATTGTACCAGCACCGCTCTGTATAAGCGTCTGCATTGGGCATTCATGTATCAAGGACAGTTGACGTGTTGCAGCAAGATGCAAACATCAAGGCATGATCACAAGTCAGATTGACGTAGACTGTGCTGGGACAGATACAAACACAGAATTGACTAATTCTCAGGCAGAAAGCTTTTTGTCAGCACGCAATCGGACTGTCGTATTCTCAAACTCTGTTTAAGCAGATGCTCACATGGCTGCATTGGTCACATTGCTTGCCCAGACGCATACACTGCAAGACAGATTGAAGCAAGCACATATCCTGGTTGCCAAGCAGGCATGGTGTTTCACAAGCACCACCATATGCCAACACAATCACAAAGACTCCGAGATCTGAGTGCTTCAGAGTTTGAGACACCTCAAAAAAGTTCAGCATGAAAGGAAGGTGAGATCGCTGTGAAGCTGAGGGTGTGCCGGTGTTTATGTCATAAGGTAGGGTCCAAGGTCTTGCCTGCAATCATGCTGAAGCAAAGACACGTCTCTGCTTTGAGCTTGCGTTTGAGGCCTTGTAGCTCTGCTTGGAGTACAGCATGTCCTAGCTCCATTTCTTCCTTGTACATCTTCAGCAGCTGGTGCAACTCCGACACTGGCTTCTGCCTGATGCACATCAGGGCTCTGGAACACTTAGGTTGAACTGCTGGGATCTGAAAGCAGTCAAAGTAGGGAATCAAGAAAGCTGGTGCTTGTAAAGGCTCACCATGCATCTAGGCTTTGGTGTGTGCATGTGCCTTTTGTAGTGTGATGGAATGCAAGCAGACATCGCAGTTTGTTTGCAAGGGCAAAAGCAACGCTGCACGCCATGCATTCCCCTCTGTCATCATGTAATGAGCCCAGGGCGCATGCACTATTGTGGCACAGGCAAAGTGTTGTATTGAAAGCAAGTTTGTTTGATTTGCCTGGCTAGCGAGTGCAGCAGAGGGCACGTGATGCCCTCTGGGACTTGGTTAGAGCATCATGCCGAGAGTGGCAAGAAAACAGCAACACTCATCAGCTTTCACATGAGCAATTGACGTCACAGCGCGCAGTCGTCACTCTGCTTGTGCATATCGTTGCATGCTGCAAGAGGATGCCATGTTGAGAATGCAAGAGACGGGAATTTTGAGGACACGAGCACTACCTTGCGCAGCAGTCCGCTAAGCTGTGGCAGCAGGCGCCACAGCTGTGGCCTGATTTAGGATGAGGGCCACCCAAGGGGCATGCTCCTTCTGCGGACTTGTGACTTGCCGCTCAAACTCCATATGTTTGAGCTTGAGTGAGGTCTTTGCTTGACTCATCTGCTGAGTGCGTTTAGCCAAATCTGTCTCAAGCTCAGCTGCCTGCATTGCACCAGACAAGCACGAGCTGTCCAGTCAGGCAATTGCAGGCTGCATCAAAATGGAGAAAATGCAGCTCAACAAGAAGCTATGCTACCTGAATTCTAATTGACTGTGCAACTTTTGCTTTATGCACTGGGCGCAGATTGCTTAAAGCACACTGCCTGATCCCAAGGCCTGATTTGCAGCAAAATGAACAACTGTTTTCAATGACAACTCCACACAGTTGCATCAGGTTAGCTTCGTTCACCTTGTGTCTTGTGTGCAGTCGCACATGCATAAAAGCAAATGGCTGAGACAGATGCGCATCATTCAGTCAAGAAAGGTCAAGCAGCGCAGGCAGTTTGTGCAAGATCAGCAGGAAAACTTCTTTATGCACAGGAGATGCTGCAGGAAGATGCTTGCCTTTCCTTGTCCTCCTGCAAAATCACGCTGACCATGGTGTGCTTCCAGGAGTGCAGGTACTATGTGTATCATCAAGACACAGAACCTCATGCACAGAAGATGATGCTCAAGAAGAAGACTCGAGCAGAAGACAGCAATAATGAAGAATATGCATGCCTGCTGACTAGCTTCCCTTTCCTTGTCCTGCTCCAAACCATGCCGGCCAGCACAAGCTTAAAGCAATGCAGGCAGAGCGTGCATGATCAAGGCACAAAACTCCATGCACATAAGATGCTGCTAAAGAAGAAGAAGTGGAGAAGACAAAAATGATGAAGGAAATGCATGCCTTGTGAGCTTGCCCTGCCTTGCGTTGCCTTGTCCTGCTCCAATCCATGCTGACCATCTCAAGCTTCAGCAATGCAGGCAGAATGTGCATGATCAGGGGACAGAACTCCATGCACATAAGATGCTGCTAAAGAAGAAGAAGTGGAGAAGACAAAAATGATGAAGGAAATGCATGCCTGGAGTAGTACAGCTTGAATGGCTGGCGAAATCATGCTTTTGCACCGTCGTGAAGACAATTTCTCATCATATCCAAAAGCAACTCTGCATCTGCGTTTGTGCTAGTGAGCCATGGTGAGCCTCTGTTCAGCCAGTGTGCTTGCATACTGCAGAAGGCATGTAAACGTGACAATCATCTCACCTAGCATGAGCTGGTAGCATGATGTAGGCTTAGATGACCAGCATGATAAATGGTGACTGAAGTGTGGCAAAAGCAAATTCTTTACTCTTCCTTTGCAAGTTAGTCAAGATTAGTCAAGGTGTGTCTGACTGAAGTAGCCTCTCTATCCCTGTTGACCTGCGATTGCCAACAACAAAAGACTAAGCTTGCCCGAGAACAGGCCAAGCACAGTCGAAGGAACAACAGCAACATGGCAACGCAAGCCAGATATGCACAAGCCGTCAAAGAGAACAGAATGGTCTCTGTGCGGGAATCAACAATCCGAAAAACTATCGGCTTTGCGTTGTTCGGCTTCATCATCCTCAGACTGTATGCAAAGGTGTGATGTTAGGCCCTAGAGCTTTCACTTTCCCACTGCGTCATCTCATGCGTGATCGACTCTTCTGTCACGGTCACTGCAGGGCATTGCGGGCGTATCTGGGGGGGAGTTGTCTTTTCTTGCCGCGACAGCAATGGGCGTGACAATTACTGGTTTTGCCAACCAATGTGGTTGTGCTTTGACGTGAGTTTGACAGGAACTTCGTAGTCCTGCTGCGCAAAAGACGCCGGTCATCCTGACGGTGCTTTGATCGTTTATGTAGGCTTCGCTGGGGCATAGACGAGAGTCGTTTGTTCAAGGACAGAAGTTTCACACCTCCGGAGCACATCAACTTTATCAAGGGCAAGCGCAGGGATGTCTTGTTGAACTTTGCGTTTTCAAGCATTTTTGCTGTCAGCCTGGGAGTCTTCTTGTATTCTTGGGCAGGGGTCATGTCTCAACAGCGTCTCAAGTCCCTCATCTTTGGCGCGGTGTTGGAAGTCATCATCATGGTCTACCTGTCATTGACAAACAAGTAAACACAGAGTTCATGCACATGGAATGGGCCCCTTGTTGTGCAGTGTAGAATGCAGAGTGAACTCACATGCAAAGTCAGCTTGATTATGTACGCATCGTGTTGCATGCAGCTAGCTGTCACAGCCACCTGAAAAAGTGGCCTGAGTTCACAAACACAGAGTGTTTGGCACAAGGCATGACAGGCACCGGGCAGACTAAGCAGAGCTCATTGAGCACCACAATGTCAGTGGCACTCAGGAGACTGCCAGATGACAGCTTGCAGATGGCACAGGCAGTCTTTGCATCACAAGAAGTCTCATCAAGGACAACTGCAGAATGGCCATAACATCAGATGGCAACAACAAGACAGTAATATGCACATTTTGTACCTAGGAGTGCTTCAGAACTTGGCTGTAGCAATGAAGGCAAGGGTGATGACTTGGTGGCAGTATATGCATCACAAGAAGTCCCTTCAGCCACAGTTCAAGGGGGAGTAGCGCCAGAGCTGTAGCAATGCGTTGTGTATCAGACCAAGTACATATTGACCATGAATGATCATATTGGCCATGGCGGTCAATTGTGTATAATAGACACTGGCAGTGACCTCAGGACTCAGCAGCAGCAGAGCTCATTTGAGTTAGCTGTCTGCACTGTACTTACAATTGCACCGATCAGCTGTGTGCACTGAAGCTACAATTGCACTGATCACTGTACATTACTCATGTTACTACAGATGCCGTAGAGCTTACTTGGGCAGCGGCTTTGAATGTCATAGTTTATCCTGTTGTATTTTGCTGGTCACTGGGTAGCCTAAACCGTTGATTCTCACTTTGAGCAGCGTTTGCTGATAGGGCCAGACTGCGCTCATTCATCTCGTTATTCTGCACAGCATCCTGCTCATAAGCAGCATCTTGTAAGCTGCACGTAGCTTGCTAGCGCCGAAATCTGTAAGTCTATGCATGCAGTTGGACTGTCACAGCACACGCCATCTAGCGCCACACAGTCATGACGTCATCTTGTGGCTTTTCAAAACGGGTTTGTTCAAATGCTGCAGCTATGCTGCACCACACTCGACTAATAGACGCAGCAAGCCTGATTTTGCATCAACCCCATGGCGTCAAAGTGGAAGTTGCAGTGGTGCTACCAGCCATCAGCACCTTGTTGTCTGACTAGCATGCCCCCTGCCCAACATGCACTTTACAATGTGGTCATGCTTTGCTTCAGTTCTGTCCTGCTGTGCAATGCCACAAACGATGCCTCATATCCCTGCCTGCAATGCAGCACATGCAACTTTGCCCAGCAGTTTGAAAGGGCACAGACACAGAGCTGAGCGCTTGCACGAGGTGACACACATTTGTTTGCCCTGACACAACTGCCATCTCCAGAGTGCCCTCTTTGCAATGCTGGTCCCCTCTCAATGATGCAAGGCAATGAGTGCAGATTCTCAGAGAATGCACATCATGTGTTTTCAGAGGTGCAGCATTGGTGTGCAAGCAGCCTGTCTCTTTGTCACTGAGTGATGCAAAGCGTGAATTGTACTTGTATGGGGCCTTGCTATGATGACAGAATTGTGCAGCATGCATGCACGTCAGATGCTCTAATGCGTCAGTAGCCTCGTCACCTGCTCACATCACACATCGAGCAAGTCAATTGTAGCACTGTGAGGAAGTAGCACCTCAGTATCTAGCCAGCAATGCCTTGTATCCTGTATGCACTCTGTAACATAAATGCCCTGCTCTGCTCCAAAACTTCTTTGCAGCTGGTGCTGTCAGGCATGTCTCAATCTTCTCAACACATATTGTCTCAGCTGGACCTCTTGAGCCCTTGCAGACAGGTTTGCTTGGTGATCTGGAAGTAGACTCCCAAAACTGCACTGGCGAGCAAGCTTTGGGAAAGCCTGCCCACATATCCAAGCCAAGACCACATATCATAGCAACATTCAAGCACTCATGCTGCGAGAAAGCTGGTGGTCCAAATGATGCAGCTGTATGCATCTCAGAGGATTGTGTTGCGGCAGACAGGTTTGCACAGACTCCTTGCTGAACAACACTCACATTGATCAAGTTATGCTCGCACAGGCACAGCTCTTGAGGTTGTGTTTGAGCACGCATGCAGATGATATACCACAGGGTTTCATGTTTGTGACCAAGCAGTACTGCGGTGCCACAATCAGCAAAACTGAAGCGCTGTTGAGCAAGCCTATTCTGAAGAGTGCAGTGGGCACGACATGATTTGTGCTAACACAGTTGATTGACATCTGTCATAGCATATGCTGACATGGTCGGGCTTATCAAAACCAGCATTCATATCAAGTCTGACAGGAACATAACAGTAGCTGACCTTGTGAAGGAGCCATTGAAGGAGAAAGACAGAAAAAACTCAAAGCCGTTTGCCATGACTGTGCAAACAGCCTAATCCATCACAGACACAATGCCGCCTTGGAACTCAGCGTCTTGCGAGGTTGACAAAGGTTGAGTCTGAGCCAGCCTGGCAGCTTCTGCAGCAGCTTCCTCAGCCATGGTGGCCATGTAGTCACGAGCAGCTGCAGGCACATCAGTCATTGTGAGTGTGCTGATCATGAAGCTTCTGCAGCAGCTTCCTCAGCCATGGTGTTCATGTAGTCACGAGCAGCTGCAGGCACATCAGTCATTGTGAGTGTGCTGAACCTGAAGTTGCTCAGCAGTGTGTCTGGCCATGCATGACCATTTGTATCGCTCATGACAATTCAGGTGATTGTCATGAACGACAAAGAATGATTAGAAAAACACATTGCCTCCAGTAGAAATGATAATAAAGTGGCCAATGGTGTGTTTTTTCCCTCAGCAGCTGTCTCAGCCTTGCCACTGATCGAGTCAAAATCAGAGTTAGCAGCAGTGTGCTTGGCTGAAGAAGTCTCAAGCTGCTGCTGATGTAATAATCAATTGCGTGAGGATCACATGTACAGCTTCCTTACTGGCTACCGTGGTTCGCTGTTCAGTGTTTACAGTGACCATTGAAGATCTGAGAACCACAGCTGCATACACGCAATCACAGAGCAAAGTGTCTCTTTGAATGAGGACATTCAAGGCAATGATGAGCAACAAAGCTTACATGATTCAGCACAGACACTCATAGCATGGTACAAGTGAGTGGTGCCAACTTGCCATTGAAGCTACATATCCTCTTTTGCTGTGCTACAGATCTCAACCAGAATTGCTCACTTACACTATCTTCAATCTGCGTTACTGCTTCTGATTAGCCCTAGAAAGGACAGAATCCTCATCCGAAGTCATATAAACTATGGTGGTAATGAGAATGATGATGACAATGATGGTGACAACAGATGGCAGGAACTCACCTATCATGACACTCTTTGCATTTCTTGCCACAAGCTGATTGGTGCCCTGGCCCCCTGTCAAACCCCCCATGAAGGGTGCAGCCCTCCTGTACCGTAATGAGCAGCTAGCTCACTTTGATACACACTTTGATACGACTTTGATTTGACATACTTTGAGCTCAGCATCAGACAGCCGTCATCACACGTGAAAATCTTGAGTTGACATGGGCGGCTGACATGCAATGCGCACATGTGCTGGGCACCTAGATGTACACTCACATAAACAGGCAACCCCAACACTTTTTGAGCCAATGCCATGACGTTGTCGGGCAAAATTATTGGCAATGATGACAATTAAAAAAACATGTGCTAGACAGGCTCATCAGGCCTCACTAGGTGCGTACTGGAGCAATCAAGTGTCTCCAACCAGTTTGGTCCTGTGCTAACCAAAACTATTTGTACTGCCAATGCAACAAGGCAAAACAATGATGAGACTTGCCCGGCTTACCCATAACTGCTGCTATCATTGGAAGGCTCCTGGGCTACACATGTAGCCATAGCAGCACGACGTCGGGGACAAGACAGCACAGTGACTTCTATTTGCAACGACTGGGTTGGTCACCAACACGAGCGTCCTTGTATCAAATTGACCCTACTCAGAGGTACCACTGCAGTCAAAATGCAATGACTGGTTCCCAGTTGCATTCTTCTTGCACCGAGAATGTCCTTACACCGAGTGTGCTTATGAAGGGATGTTACTGTATCAATTTGTATCGCTGCCAGGGCACGCAATACGGCAAATCAAGACACGTCATTAGAGGACAGCCCCTGCATTGGGATCCATGGGGTTTTCTTCCCACCACAGTAAGCACAAAAAGCCCTTGAAACCCTTAACCCTACAACCTGATCCATTGCCTTAACAAAAATATCATTGCATGTTGTTAAGGGGGCTCCTAAACCTAGCGACCAAAAGTTGGTGGGGTATACATTCAGGGAGATAATAGACCTGTCATTGGCGGTTTGCTTCTTGAGGGCTCCAGGCAGACCAGCAGCAAGCGCCTTCTTGACCTGGTCCTCTTCAGCTGCGGCCAGCTGCTCAGGACTGGCCAGTCCTCCACTGTGCAATGCCCTGCATCAGCATTGACAATAACAATGATCATTACACCTTCCAGCATATGTGCCAGGTGTGTGTGGCCCAAGTCCTGTCTTGCCAGGCAGGCTTGTTCTGAGCGTCTGTGCAAAGCCCTGCAATAGCACCCCATTGCAACAACAGTGATGACACTGGTGGCGATGATGGTGATGCAGTGATGCAACGACTCCGCTGGTTACTATGAAGATTGTCATTACATTGAAGGACTGTCCTCTTCAGCTGCGGCTAGCTGCTCAGGACTGGCCAGCCCTCCACTGTGCAAAGCCCTGCATCAGCAATGCCCTGCAACGACAGTGATGACACTGCTGGTGAAGATAACAATACTACAGGTGGTGGTGGTGATCACTGCAAAGCATGACAGACTTCCTGAAATCTTGCGCTGTTAATTCGTTAAGATTATGTCTTTTTGACGTCTTGCAATGCAGGCCCAATTGTCTGCACAACGTTGCATAATAAAGTAAGCCTGCTGTATGGCCTACAGGAACAGGATCAGGCATACATGTTGCCCACCCCGCATTTGCAAGTGCACAGGTGTCAAATCAATCAATCAATCAATCAATCATACTGTGATGTGCCAAAAGTGCGCACACCGTTTAGCTAATGAGAAACTTTGGAATTGTCAAGTATTCAGTATACCACCTGGCATTGGCAGCAGTCATGGAAGGAATCTGCACGAGGCGCAGCAGCTCAGGCCTCACGCCGGCAGCTGCTTGTTGGGACAGCGATGCAAGTAGGGCTTCTAGCTGCCACCAGCCCAGGGATGCACACATTAGCCCTGCCATGGCGGCCCACTTCGACAGGTCAGTCTGCAGCTTTTGCAGCTGTCCCCTGCTCACACCTGCATGTCACGCCAACTTTCTGCTTTTTCGGTGGGTCGGTGCTTGCATGTGAACCATCAGCACATGCACACATCAGCCCTGCCATGGCTGCCCACTTGGACAGGTCTGTCTGCAGCTTTTGCAGTTGTCGACGCTTGATCAATATGTCAGTGCTTGCGTGTCAAACACCAGCATATGCACACATCAGCCCTGGCATGGCTGCCCACTTGGACAGGTCAGTCTGCAGCTGTTCCTTGCTCAAACCTGCATGTCACGGCAGCTTTCTGTGTTGTTAATGGGTCGGTGCTTGCATGTCAACCGTTAACATATGCACACATCAGCCCTGCCATGGCAGCCTACTTGGACAGGTCAGTCTGCAGCTTCTGCAGCTGTTTTCTGCTCACACCTGCATGTCATGGCAACTTTTGTCTTTGTCAGTGTGCTGGTGCATGGCAAGTTTCAACTTTGTCAGTAGGGTGGTGCTTGCATGTCAACCACCAACATATGCACACACCAGCCCTGTCATGGCTGCCCACTTGGACAGGTCAGTCTGCAGCTAGCTGTCCCCTGCTCAAATCTGCCTGCCAAGGCAACTTTCCTCTGTGTCAATGTAGTGATGCTTGCAGGTCAACCACCAACATGTGCATGTAGCTGCCAAGCCATGGCATTCACTTTGGAGAGCCCACCAACAGTCACACCTTTGCCAAATGTCTTTCATGTAACGTATGTAACTGGGTTCTATTTGCTAGCCCAGCAGTGCAGATCTGACTTCTGCAATGTTTGCCAAATGGAGCATTTATAGTTTGTCCTGCTTAAAGCAGCACTTGAGCACATGTCACAGGCTATGTTGGGGAGCTCAGCATCAATCAGACAGTTGCCAACATCCCAGACGTGCACATCTTGAGCTCACATGGGCGGCTGACAACAACCAATACATCAATTGATATACTGTCCTGGCGACCTAACAGGGAGTCCAACAGACAATGTCAACAAGGGATCAATGCAAAACAACCACCTAAATCAGACCTGCTTTGCGCACATGGGTCAGGCACCCAGGTGTGTACTCACACAGACAGACTACTCCAGAATGCATAGCATACTTGTCAACAACTAGTATGCACCTGACACAGACTACTTCTGCCTTTGTCTGTCTTTGCTTGCCTTGTACACATTGTACACACACAACGATTCACAAGCCATGCACTCTTGACTTGCCTTGCACGGTAACGGTTGACGGCAAGCCCCACTTCTGCTCCACAGCCCAAGCGCTCTGTTCACACAGCAATGCGTTTAACGCACAAGCTGCAGCGAATCTGTCGTGCTTGGCTGACGCATTGGGCACAGCCCTGCCCCCTCTGCATTGCTGAGCAATGTAGGCTTCAGTCACACCCACAATATTCGCCACCTACAGAAGATCAGCTGACTGTCACCATTCAGCCAGACTGACCTCATGACATGACACAGGCTGCATCAAATTTGCCATGCTGGCCTGATGCCACAGGGTTGCACTCTGCCGCCTCTGCATTGCTGCCCAATATACGCTTCAGTCACACCCACAATGCTGGCCACCTGCGGAACATCAGCTGACTGTCACCATTCAGCCAGTCTGGACCTCACGGAGTAGCACAGGCTGCATCAAATTTGCCATGCGTGCCTAGTGCCACAGGGTTGTACACTGCCGCCTCTGCATTGCTGCCCAATGTAGGCTTCAGTCACATTCACAATGCTGGCCACCTATGAAAGATCAGCTGACTGTCACCACTCAGCCAGAGCTATGCATATATTCAAAACACATGCCAGACAGGCTCAGCAGGCCCAGCAAGATATATACTGGAGCTCAGTCAGATTGGGCCTCAGCAAGTGGTGCCGGCTACAGCAAGTCTGCCATGCTTGCCTAATGCCTCAAAGTTGCACTCTGCCACCTCTACAATGCTGCCAAATGCAGATATGTGCCACTGTCACGGTTGACGAGCAGTAAGCATACATACCCAGACATCTGCACAGGACCCTCTTGGCTTAGTTAACCATTACAGCCGCATTTGCAATGCTCCGGTCCTCATTCACTATCCCTGCTGTGTTTGTGACACAAACCAGCAAGGCGGCAGGTATTCGTCAGTCAACATGCTTCATGTCTACAGCACACTCACCTTCTTGTGTGTCCTAGGCAGGCTGCCAAACAGCTTCCACCAGTGAGACCAGCCAGAGATCTTGAATGGATGATCCAGCATGATGACATGCATGAGATGCAAGGGTTCCCCCAGGACCAGCCCTGTCTCAGCCTTACTAAGCTCCTCATACAATTTCACACCAGTGTCTGTTGGCAGCCCACTGTCATACACGGCGCGGCCCATCTTAGTTGCTTGCCAGGCTGCTGGCTTGTCTGCAGAGGGCTGACTGTACGTGAGCAGCTTTTGGCCCCTGCACACAGTATCACACAGCAGATGAACTAAAATGCTTGTGCAATACGATGTGATCCCTGACAAGAGACTTTGCCATGCAATGCTTGATCAAAGTCATCTGGTTCTCAAGTTGCTGGCTTATCTGCAGAGGGCTGACTGTATGTGAGCAGCTTTTGGCCCTTGCACACAGCATGACACAGCACGACTAAGCTGCTTGTGCAATGATATGTGATCCTTGACGAAAGGACTCTGCCATGTGTTGCTTGACCTAGGTCATCTGGTTGCCCGGCTGCTAGCTTGTCTGCAGAGGGCTGATACCGCATTGGCAGCTGTCGCATCCAACTCACTGACTGATGCATTGACTGCTTGCCAACTTGCTTGCTTGCTGGCTTGCTTGTTTCATTTGTAATTTGTTTGCCCTTCTGATTAATTGCCTGATTGATTGCTTAATTGGTTGCTTGGCTAACTGACTGATTGACTGATTCATGTTTGGATTGACTGATAAGTCAAATAGATGATCATTTGACTGACAAATCAACATCCTGAAACCTGGTCGATGGCACGCAGCCAAGTGCTGCATGTGCACTTGATGAGGAGTTTCATGTAGGAACTGGCAAAAGTCTTTCTAATCCTTAGTCTAACTTCTAGACCCTGCTTGACCGCCATTTGTGTGTGTCTTCACTGAGTTGTGTTTTGCGACCTTGTTTGTCCTTGAAAGCAGAGTTCACGGGCATCACATCAACATAGGGCATCCAGAGCCAGTGCAGCGCCTTTTCTTGTGTGACAGAGCTTACAGTGAGCTTGCTTACAATGGTCAAATCCTGTGTGCAACAAGCTCCAGAGCAGTGATGACACCAAAACAAATCGCTCCCACAACAGAATATGAGGGACAAAAGAAAGCATCAAGACTATGAATCTAAGAATGCAGACTTCTTGCAGTATGTGCGACACCAACATTGGTAATAAGTCTCACCTGAGGGCAGCTAGAGCGGCTTTTGTGGCAGCTTGCATGCGGGAGTACTGCAGTTGGTGGCTCAACAAGGTGCTTTGTATCAACCGATTAATATCCTGAGCGCTCCCAATTGAACTGTTGGCAATGGCTTCCAGTAGCATCCTCTGCAGCTGCTGTGTCGACTGCAGTGCTGAGTCAGGCGAGTGTTGCTGACTGGCTGCAGCCTGCGCACTTGCCCCTGACAGCTTCCCCGCCAGCTGCTGTGATGATTCAGGCAGGTGAAGCTGACCAGAAATTGTGTGACTAGCTTCCACTTGCTGTGTTGATTGCTGGTGCAACTTGGGCAAATGCTGCTGACTGTGAGAAGAAGATTCAACACAGCCACGCTGAGCGGGGATAGCCTGACTAGCCCTGGCAGAACTGCCAGTCAACCTGGCAAATCCTCCAGAACCCTGAGACTGCTGCTGAGTATGCTGATGTGGCAACAAGACATGGGCAGAGTCATCAGAGCACTGACTGGGCACAGAATGCACACTGCTCTGACTAGCTCTGCTGAGCCTACTTTCACTGCGTGTCTGCTGCTGCCCAACAGCTTGTGATGCCATATTACTAGGAGCTAGAGGATTGGCCTGCTGCAAAGCCGTGACTGATGTTGGTGTTGCCTGCTGACTCACATGGCTGCCAAAGGCTGAAGAAGAGGAGCAAGCTATTGTGGGTTCGGTGGGTAGTGACGATTCTGACGTAGAATTGATTGACCCTGTCATCCCAGCGTCAGGCGG
This sequence comes from Trebouxia sp. TZW2008, assembly GCA_002118135.1. NCBI lineage: Eukaryota > Viridiplantae > Chlorophyta > Trebouxiophyceae > Trebouxiales > Trebouxiaceae > Trebouxia > Trebouxia sp. TZW2008. The sequence continues at coordinate 224,834 of BDIU01000215.1, read as the reverse complement.
GGTGCTGAACGCGAATTCAGAGAGCAGCTGACTGCACAGTGAGGGTACTGGAGCAACCAGCAGCTGACAGATGTCCTTCCATTCCCCAAAGTTTGCGTCAGGATCTCCTCGTCCAATGATGAAGGCCTCGCCTAATTTGGCATGCCCAGCACGCCCTGCCCTGCCCACCATTTGCAAGTACTGCGCCCTGGACACTTTGTCCATGCCCTGTGTTTCAATGACAGTATTTTAATGTTCTTTTTGCAAGCCTATTTTCCACAACGAGGTTGACTCTTGCAAAAGCAAGACATCAACAAAGAGGGAACACCATCTATGGCTTTGACATTGATGCTTGCAGTGCTGAAGAGCACCAAGTAAGTCACAAAATTTGGGCAAACAAGCCAAAGTCATGCTGGCGTCAATGTAAGAACATGCGTGCAGCAACTGCACTTGTGTGTTGCTCAGCTCTGATACCTGATGGAGACTGCGCAAGATGACTCGCCGTGCTGGCAGGTTGACACCAGCTGCCAAGGTAGAGGTGGCAGTCAGCACCAACAATGCTCCCGACCTGAAACCAGTTTCAACAGTTTGCCTCTCCTCTGTTGTCAGGCCTGCATGGTGATATGCTACACCTACAAAGACAGACAACTGTCACAACGGTCTGTCTTTTCTCTGTTGTGAGGCCTACATGGTGATATGCTACACCTGCACAGACAGACAATTGTAGCAATGTGTGCATTGCATCCTACACATCTTTTACACCAGAATCTGCAGCAAACATGGAGCTGCAACATCTGCCAAGCATGCCTATCACCATTTACCTGTGAGTCGGGCATTGCTTGTGTATGTTTGGGTGTCATATGCCGTGGTGAGAGCCAAAGCTGAGGACTAGCTGGAAATGGTGAACGAGCATGGCAAAATTGCATCCAATCAAACCAAAAAGCCGTCAGTCATGCCACATAAGCAATCAAGGTCAACAACATGGTACATCTTGAGTGACAGACCTGCAAGCATGAGTTTCTCCAGAGCAGCATTGCTGAATCCACCCATGGCGTCTTGCATCTGAAGCACCAGTGCCTGGCGGGCTTCCTGAGCAGCTGCACCTACAGCTGCACATGCAGCTTCCAGCGGCAGCAGCTCTGCAAGTAGTTCAGCACAGCTTTGGCACTGTTTGCGGCTCGCACAGAAGACCAGCACCGGCTCACCTACATAACAACAAGCGACTCGATGGCCTCCAACATGACCTGTTGAATCCAGAATGACTGCTAGGTATGTGCACAGGTCCCACCTCGCCATGCTGACTGGGTGAGTGCAGCACGGTATGGGACTCAACCAGCGACACTGTGAGTGCATGGCAATTGTACATCAACAGGCGGGTCAATGGCATCTGATCTGATCTGTCTGCTTCAGCATGAAGACTAGGTGTGTGCACAAGTCTCACCTCACTTTGCTGGCTTGTTGACAGCAGCCTAGTATGGGATACGTGTGCGAACGATAACGCTGTGAATGTATTGCTTAAGTCTCACAGGCATTGGCAAAGCTACTGACTGCACCACCTCAGCCACAAGAGGTTCAAGTCTATCAAACATAAAGGAAGCTACTCACTGTTCTTTGTAGCCTCACCCACAAGCGTGTCATAGGCATACGGCAAGCTGGTCATCGTCCTTTTTGATCTCACCCACAAAAGGTGCAAGTCTTGTAGGCATAAGGGAAGCTACTCACCATCCTTCACAACTTCAGCCACAAGCGTTACAACTCTGACAGGCATTAGGGAAATTACTCACCATCCCACACCACCTCAGGCACAAGCATGAAGTCTTTTAGGCATCAGGCAAGATACTCACCATGCCGAACTGCCTCAGTCACAAGAATTTCAGCTCTCACAGACGCAAGGGAAGCTACTCACCGTCCTTGACAACTTCAGCCACAAGAGGCACAAGCCGATCTTGGTCCCTGGCAGCGCTTGCTGGCAGCTCCCTGACAGCTGTCAGCACCTCATCAGGGCTAGTCACACCTGCTACCTGCATCAAGCGCACAGCTGCAGCAGGAGAACAAAGGTTCATGCTGGTTGGCTATATTTTGGCAGAGCAACAGCGGCTTAAGAGCATGAATGAAAACCACATAAACAGAAGTGAGCTTTACTCAGTAGACAGTTGAGCTCATTGCCTTGCATTTGCTGTTGATTATATGGCTCATGCAGATATGCAGCCCACGTGGAAATGCTGTAATCATACAAGAAGAGCAGAAAGGCACACATTGTAGCACAGATGCTAGGTGTATGTGTACCAAATTCTGTCTCCACATGCCAGCTGGGAATGCTGCCATGTCTAGAGAGAAGCCGCTATGCTTTGTGAGTGATCATCCCTGTTCAGGTTCAGTCCACGAATTGCCTTGAAGACTGACAAGTATGGACAGTCAAACACATTGCACAAGCAACCTTTAGGTGCAGATATGCAAGTCCAGAAGAGACTGCTTGTGTCCTCGTATCACAGGTGAGCCAGCCATGACAAGGACAAAATGCTGCTGGCTGCTCAGCCAAATGCAGTTGCTACCTTTGAGTAGACGCAGCCTTGAAAGACAGCATGCTCTGTCAGTGGAACTGGACGGAAGTTAGTCAGGAAGAGCTCTGCCCGCATCCAGGCACGCAGCTGCTGTAGTCCTGTCAACATGCATAAAATGCTGACCACCCATCGCCAACATGGTCAATCCATCCAAAAGCAGGTCCAGCATATGTGTTGCTTTGCAGAGGATTGCTGAGCATGTGTGTTGACCCTGTGAGATGCTGTCACAGAGGGACTTTTGTTCACTTATGTCATCATGCAGCGTATTGCAGCTGTCATCAAAGCACGCAGCTGCTGTAGTCTTGTGAAGATGCAGCAAATGCCTACCACCCATCTTACCAACACAGTCAAATCCGGCAGAAAGCAGCTCCCAGTTAGGTGTTGCCTTGTCAAGCATTGCTGAACATGTGTGCAATGCTGTCACAGGGCAAAACTTGATGAAACATGTCATCATGCAGCGTATTGCAGCTGTCATCAAAACACATGATACGTGTTGCCTTGCAGAGGATGACTGGACATGTGTGAGATGTTGTCACAGGGCAGAACTTGTTGAACTCTGCCATCATGCAGCATATTGCAGCTGTCATCAGATCACATGATCCTGATGCCTTGCAGAGGATGACTGGACATGAGATGCTGTCACAGGGTGACGATTGGTGAAACATATCGTCATGAAGCATATTGCAGCTGTCATCAAAACACATGTTCCATGCACTTGCACCAAGTTTTCCAAAGCATTGGCCCTTGGGCAATGCCCATTTGCCATGACTTGCAGCCTTTGCAAAAGACTCTGTCAGCATGCATGAGATGCTGCTCTGTGATCAAAGCATCTCAGTGCCACCTAATGCGTACCTCCCATTGTGGCTGACATGCCAATGAGCTGTATGCGGTCAGCGTGCTGAGAGAACAGCAGCTTGGTGAGGGACAGCTCTAGTGGAAGGCCCCTGGAGGGATCACACACCATGTGCAGTTCGTCCACCACCACACACACCAGCTCCCCTGCAATATTGCATGTTGCCAACGTGCCATTGACTCACAACCTGCCCAGCAGTGGTGGACAAGTTGAATGCATTGCAAGCTTCTGGAGATATCACAAGTACTGTGCAGTATAGTGCGCCGCTGCTTAGGGTGGTGCAGTCAAAAGACACAGGTTTTGAACACGCAGTGTATCCCGTTGTATAATGTAATGATGTGTGATCATATACAGACAACAAGAGTCGCCATGATGCAAAACGTGCAAGTATTGCAAGCTGGAAAATACTTTAAATAGTAAATAAAACAATAGTCAAATAATAATAACAATAATAATAAATCATACTGATGAATAATTATTAATGTAACAAAATAAGCATGGGAAGCGCTGGGTTGTGTACTGATGCTGTCCTGACAGGTTTGTGTCAGTCACCAGCGGCAAACACATTGAGCCCTTCGTCCAGAGGCAACTCAACTGCAGCAACCCATGGAGAGTCTAATGCGAGCCAATTGTGGTGAAGTCAGAACCAGAGACAGTAACAGTAAGGACAACAGGGCTGACCTAATCTGCCATCTTGCACCAACTTGTTGATGGCCACATTGGCCTTCTCAATGGTGCACACTGCCACTGATTCACCCCTGCACGCATAAACTGAATCGACTACAAAGTCAGCCCAATTGCAGAGCTCTCCACAACGATGAAACCACCCCCTTCTGAAAGGGCCCTTTTTCGCTTATTTACTTGATGATGCAATTCCAATGTGCTATCGGGGACACTACATGACACTATGCTTTGGATTCAACTGCTTTCGGTTGTCAGGCGTACATTGAATCAAGTACAAAGTCAGTCCAGTTGCAAAGCTCTCCAAAATGATGCATCAATACCCTTCTGAACCTCTGAGTTACTCAAGTCATGATGCGCATTCAATGCATGACGTGCTATCTGGGGTTGTACATGACCCAGTTATGCTGTGGACTCAGCCTCCCTTGATTGCCAGGCATTGCAGCCCAGATGTCGTCGAGGTCACGCGCTTCAAACCGACAAGCGACCTTTAACTGCACGCTCCAAAGCTGGCAAGCACGCGTTACACATAGAGATGGCGCTGCAGTCAGGCGACTCACTCATCACTGACAGTGCAATGTGCTTGTAACACCAGACAAGCGTTATGTAAATGCTGCAAGGCACCCAATGTTTGATGCTATTGAGCCCAAGACTGCATCTTGAGCAGAGTGTGCAGACCACATGACACAGGCACAAGCACGGCTCAAGAAGGATAGGCATATAGCAGTAAAGGGCAAGGCCATTTTTGGAGGGGTTGAGGGCTCACCCAGGGGCCAAGGGGGTGCCACTCTCCCCCGCCCCAAAGTATCCCTTCACCCTGCACTTCATGGCTCCAAGGACGGCAGTCAGGTGCTCTGTCTTCTCTGTGACGACACTGATGTAGGGCAGGATCACCAGCGCTTTGCTGTACATCTGCACCACATGTTTTGGCATGTATGCAATTGCATGTGCAAGCCAGCCAGGGGGAACAATGTTTGTAATGCTCAAGCACGGGCAAGGTGAAATTTGGTGTATGCCATGCAGTGGCTGCAGCTGCTCAGTGTTTGTGCCAGCTTGACAATGAAGGCGATGACAGGCTACCAGCAAATTATGTACTCATTGCAGTCTCCATGCGGATAGCAGGAATGACACTGCCTGATATTGGCCTAATCATGGATGAGTTGCAACTCGGCATGGGAAGGGTAGGGAATGGGGGTGCAGGAGGGGTGTGCAGGCATGAGCTGCAGCCAGTGCTTACATGAAACCCATGATGGGGGCGACCAGGGCGTTTGCTAGCACACAGGCGCCTGCTCAGCAGAATCTCAGCCACAAGACTCTTGCCGCCAGATGTTGGGGCGCAGTACACAAGATTGCTGCCTGATTTGCCACATTCCAGTGCAGCCGCCTGCCAAGGATACATGGTATGCACTCCCTTTGCTGCGTATGCCTGTCACAGTGGTATGCAGTAATCAATCAAATGCAGAGGAATGCAGTTGTGGTGTCAGCAGATGCAATATCTCAACCAGTGTTGGCCAAAATGATCCAGATAGATACACAGCAAGCTCAACACAGCTGGGCAAAATTGTGTTGGCTGGTCTTGTTTGCTCGCAGCGTTCGACCCGGCGCTTGTGCTCAGGATCTGTGCAGCACCGGTGGCTCATGGCAGGACATCTCTCACCCTAGCTTACACAGCAGAGTTTGCAGGCAAAGCACGTGTTGGCTGCATTTGAAAGCCGGTGCTGCACTCAGGGCAAGCACACCTGGACAACCTTCTTTGGCAGGTCCCACTGATGCAGCCCCAGCTGTAACGGTGCTGCTTTTGTGACAGTCTGCGGCTTCTGCAGCAGAGATGAAGACAAGTGTGGTTCCTGATTCTGCAATCCCACAGGAGCAGGACTAGCATGGTGACGGCCTAAGGAGCTGCTGCCTAAAGAAGCTGCGTAGTAGGTGTTACACGCTGTGCTGACTTGAGCCGCTTGAGCTGCATCTGCTGTTTCCTTTGCACCACCAGTCTGCTTATGGGCATGGCACGTAAAATTGGTGGCATCATGCAGAGGGGCCATGTGATGAGCAGGGCACTGCTGTGGACCCTTGCTTGACACATGGTGCATTGACTGCTTTGATTGAATTGCCTGAGATGCCCGTGACTGCTGATGCTGCTGCTGCTGCTGCTGCTGCTGCTGCTGAGGGATTATGCAATGGGGTGCATGGGAATTGGAGTGCAAGGGCCCTGTCTGCTGCTGCTGCTGCTGCTGCTGCTGAGCGTCTATGCAATGAACTGCATGGGGATGTGAGTGCAAGAGCCCTTTCCACTGCTGGTGCTGCTGATGATGCAAGGCCCCTGCCTGCTGCTGCTGCTGCTGCTGCTGCTGCTGCTGCTGCTGCTGCTGCTGCTGCTGCTGCTGCTGACCTGCACCAGCAGAAACGTCTTGGATTATAGACTCTTGCTAAGCTGCAACACTGACAGGAGGTCATGCGCCCTCTTCCCATGTATGCACTGAGTATAAGTCACACAACAGTGGCTTTGAAGGTAGGCTCATTCAATGCGTGATCATAACTTGTAGTGTCTGACAGGCAGCCTGCTGTGTTGTGCCAGAGGCATGCTTAATATACAGCCAGCTGAATTTCTCAAGGCAAGGGTGTTTCGTCTTTTGAGTTGTGACACAGATCTTTTGGGGTGCACTTTGAATGCCTAAAATTCGTACTGACCTAAACACAAATATGCATGCTGCACTAGAGTTGAAGTGCACAAAGCAGTCTTTGCTGTGAGAACGTGCCTGATATGTGCAAACGCTTCCGCGCTGCTTCAGTTTGATGCATGTCTGTGTGCGTAACGCGCAGAGCCTCAGGGGTTGCACTGGCGGTGGACGGAGGAGCGCTAGATGTGACACAGCTGGTGCCGTACGCGTGGGGGCGCTTGAGATCAGCTTTCGTCGCATTGTGCGGCATGCGAATGTCACACAACGACGGATCTGGTATGTCAGCACGTTTATCGTCTGGCCTCAAGCAAGGTAGGCCAGGTCGTCAATGATCGTGCCCTGCATCAGCTGTGCAGAAGCCTGGTCGCTTGCTCGTGTTCAGCGTTACTGCATGCGATCCTGAATCTGGGGGTGTGACTGCCTCTTACGTGCCACGAATGCATAGCTCGACAAGTCCGTGCAATGTCTTGCAACATCACTTGCGTCCATGCTTTGCATGCTTTGTCCTGTCATGCATGCAGACGTCTGTCAAGTCTTTTTGTGGCTTTGGGTCGCAAATCTGAGCGCCCTGAAGCGTTGTGCTTGATTGAAACAAGGCCCTTTACCTGTAAGGCCTTGGGCTATTTGCAGACTGGGTTACAATTTTACTGTATGCAACCAGTATGATCAATTTTTGGAGATGTTTGTTTGACATTCTGCTTCTGCCATGCTGACGTGAAGCAGCTGGAATGAGTATTGAAAGACTGCAGCAGTGCGCACTGCAGATTGAGCATGCAGAAAAGCATTGCGCAATCCTGTTTGTGCATGAGATTCTGGCGCTGGCACTCACTGACTGACTATCAGGAATGCGTTGATTGCCTGAGATGAAATCTCACGCCTGCAGCAATATCGTAGGTCTGCCTGACGCTGCTCACTGACTCACTGAGGGCTGCTGACACACTGAGAGTCACGTTCTAGTGATGACACGGCTTAGCTCACCTAGCTGAGTCGCACATGCACTTGAACAGGTGAGATGTCTAGAGGATCTGTGCTGTGATAACATGTGCATAAGACCTTTTGAAGTGAATAGACAAGACCTCATGGTCAGTGAGCTCAGACCATTGCAATGCTGCTATGTGGCAAAGTCACTTGCTTGCTGATTGGTCCTCTTCCATACACACCCCACCGCTACCATCCTTTGCCATTCCTCCTGTGTGACCTGTCCTGGCAATGGCTTGTACCTGATCATGACGTTGTGCCTGCTGCGAATCTGCTGATGCCAATGAGGTGGGTACAACTGACTATGTCCTGCAACAGTTCAAGGCCATGTTGGTCTCATTCCGTTGCCACAATCTGGATTGTTTGTTAGCATTGGCCTGAATCTGCAGTGCAGTGACTTCTCTTTGTGAGGAAACTCAATGTAAGGACATCCAAAATGTAAGGATAATGCAATGGGATAACAACCACTGCATTCTGACTGCAGTAGCACCTCTGAGTAAGCACAATTCGATACAAGGACAGTTTTCTTGGGGACCAAAGCAATCATGAGAAAGACAAATTACTGTACGGCCAAAAGCACTTGTGTGTTTGAGCGATACACATCTGCAGGCAGCATGCTACAAGTGATGCTACAACACGTGCAAATGTTGTGGGTACCTAAGAACTCCAGGCTCTCAGCTTGCCACCGCTCCATGCACTGCCACAGGGGGTCAATTCCTCTCTTGGGGCCCACTTTGGACTTGTGACAAATCATGGTGTCGCGGTCTAGCATGCTTTTGTCAAAGTAGAAGGCCAGCTTGGCCTTTGTGATGGGTCCTAAGTGAACCCAACCGTGAAGAATCCCCACTCATCTGTGCACTTCCATATCCACTTCTCCATGGCCTGAAGATTCATAATTTGCCACTTTTGGACTACATTAAAACTTGCTGTGTTGTCAGCATGAGATATGCTTCTGCCAGTTGGTAGCTCGTGAAGGGACTGGAATGCAATTGGACAGGTGATGCACATGACTTCTTGTAGCAAGTTGAGGGTGCAGCACAGCCTTTTACAGTACGCACCATGCACTTCCCTTTGTGCAGACACTCGATGCAAGGACACTCTCCATGTAAGGACAATGCAACTGGTGACCAATCACTGCATTTTGACTGCAGTGGCACCGCTGGGTAAGGACAATTTGATGTAAGCACATCATTCTTGGGAACCCAAGCAGTCGTTACAGTAACCACTCTTTGTAAGGACAATTGATGTAAGGACAATGCAGTTGGTAGCCAATCACTGCATTCTGACTGCAGGGGCACCTCTGAGTAAGGACAATTTGATGTAGAGACAGCATTTTTGGACCAAAGCAGTCGTTTCAAAGAGCAATCATGTAGTTGCATTTTGACTCACAGGAAAAGATTGAGGCTCATCATCCCAGGTGGTGGCAGCTGCTGACTCAGCTCCAGCAGGCGGCATGACAGTTCTGGTCTGGCATTCTGTTCCTACATGCGCGCTGGTGCTGGCAAGGTCACTACGAGGGACACCTCTTCTCCTACAACAGTCAGCTGTATGTGTTTGGAGTATTACCTAGCGTACCCTACGGGGCGAAGCCCATCCATTACTTGGGTTGGTGCAACCATGACATCCTGCTCAAGCTCAACAATGCCACCAATCAGTGGGAGTCTGTCAGCTGCAACCAGGACCCAGGTCCCTCATGGCACAAATGGGATGCACAGCGTTCTGGCGGTAAGGTTTGCCCAAGCTTTGTGCCAGGCACTTCTGTGCCAGTGCATTGCAGAACTGACTGCGGTTGTGCGGGTGCTCGTGTTTGCAAGATGTTTGCAGCCTCTTGGATCATATTTATTGTCTACAATATGTGTCATGCCAGCGGTTGCGCTGCATGGGCCATGCCTGTACTGCAGTCTGTGTCATGCCTGCAATTGTGCTTCATGGGCCATGCCTGTACGCCTGCAATGTGTATGATGCCTGCAGTTGCGCTGCATGGGACATGCCTGTACGCCTGAGATGTGAATTATGCCTGCAGTCGCGCCGCGTCAAACATGCCTACAATGTGTGTCATGCCTGCAGTTGCGCTGCATGGATCATGCCTGTACGTTGCTGGAGTGCTGGATGAGGAGCGCCAGGGAGCTGACATTGACATGCGAGTGTACAATTTTGCCTCCCTTAGCTGGACCTGCCTCAGCCATATTGGCGGACCCTCAAGGAGAAAATGTGCATACCTGGCTTCTGACGGGCACCAGCTCATCCTGTTTGGAGGTCAGTTTGGATGAGAGATAATGATAGTGATAATGACAACAACAACAACAACAACATAGTGGTAACAATAATAATATCAATAATAACAACAATAACAATGATGATAATGACAACAATAGTCCCAAAAAATACAGATAATTGTAAAATTGTTTGATTGCAAGCATATGTGCTGAGAAAGTAGAGCCCGAGTCCTATGTTGCCAGGTTGGCTTGTTCGGGCATCGCAATATGGACGCTTGACATTTGATTGTTAAAAGTCAGACAAACAATGTCATTACATCTCTGTTGTGGACGGTCTCTGCCAACATGGCTTTTGTAAGCTGAAATACATTCCAGTTCATCAAAATTGCTTCGTGATGCATATTTGACAGGCCCAGCAGGCCCAGCTAGGTACATGCTGAAACGTGCCCATGCTGAAGCATACTGCTTGAAGATCATGTTTGTGTAGCTGATATGCTGGGACTCTTTCTCTTGCAATCTAACCTGCATGGCATCATGCAGGCCGAGATGTGGACAGCAAATCATTTTGCAAAAACAGCGATGCCTTGTGGACCTTTGACACAGCAACCTGCAAGTGGAAGCAGCAAACCATGTCTGGAGACATTCCCAACACCAAAAATGCCTCGGGGATTCATGGCAACTTCACTGTGGTTGAGGGGCATGTGTACCTGCTGACGTACGACCCAGTTGGCAAGCAAAAGATGGTAGTGTATAGAACGGAGTTGAGCATATGGCACTGGCAGTTGCTTCCTCAAAAGGCCCCAGCCCCTGAGCGCCTAAACAGCCCAGCAACCACCATGTTTCAGGTGAGGAACCATGACTGCAATGCCTCAAACCTGTTGAAAAGCTTTTGTTTGACTGCTCCTTATGAGGCAAGAGTTGTGCCACACACACCTAGCCCATGTGCAAGAAAACATACGGTTATTACCTGGTATTACTGCCACCATTGTTATCATTATCATGATTGTTATCTTTATGATCACATTTATTCTGATGATCGTTGTTGTCATCTGTTTTGCCGCCATCATAAAAATTCGCCACCGTCATCAATATTGTCATGATTATCATCATCAATATCATTGATCATAATTGCAGTGAAAAAATTGTAATGCAGGGGCAATGGCTTCTGCACGGGGGTCAGTCGCACCACCAAGAGGGCATGCCCTTCCAGAACAAGCTGTGGGTGTTTGACTTTGACTCGCTGTCATGGAGCGAGGCTGCTGTGGATGGGACGCCTTTGGATGCTCGCACTGGCCATATGATCACTGCTCACAAGGATACGCTCATGATCATGGGAGGTAAGCACAAACAGCTATTGTGTTGTCACAGAATGGTCAAGCAACAGCACGTTGGGTTTGACAGCCGTATACCATCATTTCTAGATTAACACGACTCTTTTTGTGCTGCGTTCCTTGGCAGGCATCTGCTGTACATTTGTCTCAAAAGCATGTGCTCAACAACCCCAGCCTCGAGTCTTTAGGAGCGCTGTATTCCTTTACAAATGTCTGTTGTACAGTTGTGAAAGTAGCATGTGACACAAAAAGCCCTGCCTGAAAGTAACAAGAGTACTGCATTCTATTGCAGGCGTCTTATGGTTTAGCGGTGAGTTAGAAGGAGAGCGCCAAAAGACTTGTCAGTATGTTCGGCCGCAAACGATTCCTCACACAGAGGACGCTGATGATTCCAGCTATGTGCATCACGGTCTTGCTTGTGCCAGTCAGCAAATGCTGCACGAGGATCTGTTCACAGACACTGTATTGATGGTGGAGGGTCAGGGCATTGCGGTGCACAGGGCAGTGCTGGCAGCCAACAGCCCTGTGTTCAAAAGCATGTTCAAATCCCAGATGCGTGAAGGTACAGGCACATATAGTCTTGTTCTGCTTTCTCAATGAATACTTTTTTGCTACCCAAGATGGAGCATGTGCAGGTCCCAGATGCATGAAGGTAAAGGCACTTGCACCTGTCAGAACAGCAAAGTCAATGCTGCAAGGCATCATGACGGGAGCCTCTGTGAGTGGAAGCAGCCCATGACCCAACTATCAGCACTGCAAACACGGTCTTGTTTTGCGTTCTCACTGGAGCATTCTTGTCATTTGAAACAAGGCTAGGTCGTCTTGATGGGTGATCACAGGCAATTGCTGTCAACCCTTGTGCATTACCCAAATCACAGCCTTTTGCAGCACAGCATATAGCAACGATTGTATGTTAGGTAGAAAGCCTGTCATCAGCTGTGCATCATTCATATGAGAGTCTGTTGCAGTCGGTTGCAATAAAGCATTGTTGCTTGATAGATAGAATGCATGCTACAAGCTGTTCAAAGTCAGATGACAGGCGCAATCTAGTCAAAGGCAGCAGCACAGGTGTGCATTGCTTGTAGGTTCAACCCACCGCATTTGAGTTGATGATATGTCCTTTGGCGAATTGCCCAGCTGCTAGTCAACTACCTCTATGGCAGTTCCAATCAACAGAGATCATCTTTTCCAAGGCAACAACCCATTTGTGATTTGTTTGTAAGTGCCATCCACACCATTTTGGTTAAAGGCATCTCACGAAGCGGCTGCTCAGCTGCTGGTCAACTACCTCTATGGCAGTTCCAATCAATAGAGATTGACTTTTCAAAGGCAACAACACAGTTCTGCATTGTCTGTAGGTACAAGCCACACCATTTTGATTGCTGACATCTCATTGGCGGCTGCTCAGCTGCTGGTCCACTACCTCTGCGGCAGTTTCAATCAACAGAGATTGTCTTTTGAAATGCAAAATCACAGTTGGACATTGTCTGTAGGTTCAACCCACACCATTTTGGTCAAGGACATCTCATTGGCGGCTGCTCAGCTGCTCGTCAACTACCTCTACGGCGGTTTCAAACACAAGCTCAGCTACGAGGAGGCTGTGCAGCTGTTCATAGCCAGTGACAAGTACCACATTCACCACTCCTACCTTCACTGTGTCAGAGCGCTCAAGGCTTACATGTCTGCGGAGACGCTGCCCTTCCTTGCTGACTTGGCAAACAGGCGCTGCTGCTCAGCACTGCAGCAGGTACGACACACTTTCTGCATTTCTGTACAGAGGCTGTGCAGCTGTACACAAACAGTGACCAGTACCACATCCAGCACTCCCGCCTGCAGTGTGTCAGAGCGTTGAAGGCTTACATGACTGTGGAGACGCTGCCCTTCCTTACTAACTTGGCAAACAGGCGCTGCTGCCCAGCACTGCAGCAGGTAAGATAAGATAAGAAGTTCCTTCAGTGCTACTACAAAAAGGTTGTGTAGCTGTTCATAGCCAGTGACAAGCAACACATATGCCACTCCTCCCCGTCACTGTGTCAGAGCGCTGAAGGCTTACATATCTGTGGAGAGGCTGCTGCTCCTTACTGACTTATCAAACAGGTGCTGCTGCCCAGCACTGCAGCAGGTATGACGTTACAATTTTGGTCAGAGACAGGACCTCACACGCCTAGCCATTTGTGCTGGAAAGTGTATTATGTTGTTCTCAATGTCATGTTTGTGATCATTATCGTTGGCATTATTGGCAAGCTGCTCCCCTGCTGTTGAGGGAAGGTCCTGCAAGGAGAGTGATGCACAGGTCTTTTGAAATGATTGCTGTGAATGCTGTGCTGCAGGAGTGCTCAGCGTTCAGAGAGACACTGTCAGAAGCTGACTTGACAACAATGGAGGAAGTTGATCAAGTGTCCAATAGGGAGGAGGGGTTCGATTTTGGAATCTGCTGCCATCCCAGCTGTCTGGTCAGTGTCAGCTGAAAGAGCAGAATGCCAGACTGTTTGACAGTTGCACTGCTGCTGCAGGCGTGCTCAGCATTCAGAGAGACACTGTCAGATGCTGACTTGGCACAAGTTGAGAAAATGGTTGAGCTGTTCACAACTGAGGAGGTCTGCAGTGTTCAGAGTTTCTCTCGTGCTACTGAGGGAAGCTCCTGCAAAGCTGATGCTGGTGCAAAGGTCAGCTACTATCCTTGTCAATTATCATGATGTGTACTCATAGGCGCCTAGGACATCATTGCTGGTGTCTTACTGTTGCACCCACATCACATGCACATGCATGGCATGCAAGTCAGGGCTTCAGGAAAATTCCTTGGCAAGTTTTCAACAGAAGCGTCAGCCCTTATGCCAATTCATTTGGCTCCAAATGCATTGACACCAAGAATTGCATGTAAGCTTTGTTTGCATTTTGCGCTTGTCAGCCTGCACTGAGGCCCACTCCTCATAATCACGTCAATAACAATGACTACAGTTTTCAGCATACATTGCTAGATGTGTGTGTGGCACAAGTCCTGTCAATCCGCATGCACGCCATGAGTAATAGCCCTACATCACTGAATATCCCCTGCCAGCTGCTAACATGTGTTTTGTTCACTTGGTGAGTCATAGTGTTCATGCAGGATGCTGCAACAACACAGCCTATGCTGGCGATGAAGCAAAATGACAACAGGGCGGCGTCTGCAACAGCCAGCGAGCTGCCAAATGTATCTCAGGGCACTGCAAGCACTCATTCTACCCAGGCTGCAAGCACATATGCAGTCGGGGTGAAGCAAGATGGCGACAGGGCAGCGTCAGCGACAGCCAGTGAGGTGCCAAATGCATCTCAGGGCACTGCAAGCACTCAGCCTACTCAGGCTGCAAGCACACATGCAATGGAGGTGAAGCAAGGTGGCAATAAGGCGGCGTCAGCAACAGTCAGCGAGCTGCCACACCCATCTCAGGGGGTTGCAAGCACCCACCACACAGGGTCTGCTAGCACGCATGCTGCAAATGCTGAGGAGTCATCAGCAGCCAGCGAGCTGCCAACCACATCTCAGGCTGTAGCAAGCACCCACCCGGCAATGTTGGCTAGCACGCATGCTGCAAATGCTGCAGACTCATCAGCAGCCAGCGAGCTGCCAAACCCATCTCAGGGCGCTGCAAGCACCCACCCCACAGTGTCTGCTAGCACGCATGCTGCAAAAGCTGCGACGTCACCAACAGCCAGCGAGCTGCCAAGCCCATCCCAGGGCGCTGCTAGCACTCACTCCACAGAGTCTACTAGCACACATGCTGCAAATGCTGCGGCAAAAGCATCAGCCTGCGAGCTGCCAAACCCATCTCAGGGCATTGCAAGCATACACCCCACAGAGCCAGCAGCAGCGGGTACATCGCCAAGTCACCTCACGGACTTTGCAAAGGCTTACCCAGTGGAGTCAGCAAGGATGCAATCAACTGAGCTGAGCCCCTTTTGCAAAGAAGACAAGTCAGCAGCACCAAACAAGGGGCTCAGTCACCCAGTCGGCTCTGAAACCAAAGGGCTGAAGCACCCTGTGGGCCCTGAGACCAAAGCGCTGAAGCACCCAGCAGACTTGAGCACATCTGAAGGCAAGGAGAACGAGCCAATGACAGCAGGCAAATTGCGTAGTCACCCTGTGGACTTCCAAAGCAGTCTGCTTAGTCACCCACTGGATTGCAGTCTGCTTAGTCACCCATTGGAAGATCTTGATGAGGATGAGGAGGAAGAGGGACTCACAGCAGCAGAGAGATTGTGCAGTTACCCTGTAGACTTTGCTGGCAGCTTGCTGAGTCACCCTGTGGATGATCTGGACGAGGATGAAGAGGAATAGAGACACACCTCAGTAGACAGTATACTAAGTCATCCTGTAGACTTCCATGGCAGTCTGCTTAGTCACCCTGAGAGATCTTGCTGAGGATCAAGAAGATGGACTTGCTTTGTCACCTTGTGGACTTTGCCAGAAGCCTCGCCAGTCACTCATTGACTCATCTAGAAAGAGATGATGATGAAGAACAGTCAGCATCAGCAAGCACAGTGAGCAGTGACATCACAGGAGCAGTGTTCAGGCAGCTCTGTCATCATCTGCTACTTGACTATCATCAGCAGCAGCAGCATCATCAGTCATTAATCAGTCAGAAGCTTGTTGACCTCTGCAGACAAGGCACCATAGAAGCAGGGCAATTTTTGTACCAGCGCAACGGAGCAGCAATTGTTTTCTGCATCAGAATGGGTTTTGGCAGCAGTCCTATTTCTCAGCTGTTCATGTTGCTGAGGCGCGCCTCGAGCTGCCTCAAATAGACCTTCAGGGCAGCTGCATACAGCCCTTTAGGGCAGCGGCAAACAGCCCTTCAGGTCAGCTGCAAGCAGGTCTTGGCTCTCTTGTGGCAGCTGCCTCAGGGCCGTCTGAAGCAGCCCCCAGGGCGTTTTGCAATGGACCCCAGGCCAGCTGCAACAGCCCTGAGCCATTTGTGAAAATTGCCCCAGCGCAATCTGGCGCAGCCTTCAGGGCGTTTTCAATACAACCTCAGGGCTTGTGGGAAATCTGTTGGACATGTCAAAGCTCTATGTTTTCCATTCATTGCCCTTTCCCGCAAGACAGCCTGAGACAGCCTGGAAAACAGCAGACAATTCTTACAGTACCTGCTGTGATATTCAGGAGTCAAAGATTCCAGGGAAGAAGTTGGAAGCAGCTTTGTTGACGCCATGAAGGCCTTGAGTGAATTTATTCTCTCAAGCAAAATTGCAGTCAGGTGATAGTCTTGCCATTTCTTGCTTTGCAGCATTGTGCGGGGCAAGACCAATCTTCTGCTTCTTCTGAGAGCTTGCTGTTCTCTCCTTCTGCCTGCATCTGTTTGTATGCTTTTTAGTCGTGATGCTGCAAAGCCTGCTGCTTTTTCCCATTCATCATGAGACCATGCTTGTTGAACGTGGACTAGACTGACAGGCAAAGGTTTTTGTTGCAGAGCTGATAGAGAACAGCTGCATGGAAAAGGCAAAAGCTGAGATGAAGGCAAGAGCGCCATGCTAGTGCACAAGGCTCTGACGGACTTGTCAGCATGGACTGTGTCCACCAGACTTGTTAGATCATTGTGGCAGAAGGTAAGGTGTCGGATAGATTTTCATGCGGGTCTACAAGGTTCTGTTGCTCTTCTGTCCATTCATCGTGAAACCAAGCTCATTGCAAGTGGACTGGACTGAGAGGCAAAGGTTCTTGTTACAGATCTGGCGGTGATCAGCGGCATGCATCTGGCAGAGCAAGGGTGTCATGCGGTTCACAAGACACTGATGGGCAATAGTCTTCTGTTGCAGAGCTGGCAGTGATCATTTGCAAGCATCTGGCAGAAGCTGAGAAGCGACCAAGAGTGTTGTTCTAGTGCATGAGGCTCTAATGAGCATGGCAGCATGGAGTGTGTCAATCAGACTTGTTAGATTGTTGTGGCAGAAGGTAAGATGGAGGCAGGACTGTCATGCGGGTCTACAAGGCTCTGTTGCTGTTTTGTCCATTCATCATGAAACCAAGCTCATTGCAAGTGGACTGGACTGAGAGGCAAAGTTTCCTGTTGAAGAGCTGGCAGCGATTGTGGTTTAGGACCCTCAAAAGTAGTCCAGCTGGGGGTTTGGTTGCAACCTCATGCATACAATTCTCTCCCTTTGTAGCCTTTCATGACAGCCTTCTTGTTAACGCCATTCTTCTCCTGCCCTCCTTCCCCTTTTGTCTAACTCCAGGCGTCTGTGTGGCTCACATGGTGTCTCTAGCTATAGCTTGAGTTGTGCAACTTCCCAGCTTCCCCCTTGTGGTTCAGGACCCTCAAGAGTTGTCCAGCTGGGAAGTTTGCCACAACCTCAGGCGAACAGTCATTGTCACTTGAGTGCCCTTCACAACAGCCCTCAAGTTGATACTGCACATTGAGGTCATACATTAGGGGGTAGGGCAGTGGGTTAGCACGTGTCTTCAGACATTCACCTTGAGTCTGTCTTCTTCAGAACGGCAGGTGTTGGGCTGAGTTTCATGACTTATACCAGGTTGTGAGTGGTAGCTGCTGCTGCATGTTTGACAGATTGGCAACTGCTGTATCTTGTTCAGCTGGAAGATAGGATGAAGTGCTTGAACACTGCTCTGTTCAGAGATTTTGGCAGCACGTCCTGGCTTTCCTCCTTTGGTTAAGGATCTGAGTCCAACCCAGGGCGTGTTTTGTCATGCAACTTGATCGGCAGCATTGGTCACTGCATCTTTGGCAGTGAGAGGATGCGTCTTTTGTTTGGTGAGAGTTTGCAGCTGACAACTTGGCTTTTCCTACTTTGAATTAGATCCCAGGCTGCCTCTTTAGACAGAGCCTTCCGTTATGACGCCTAACCGTTGAACGGCAAAGACTTTCTTTTCTCTACTTTGGTTAAGGATCCGAGTCCGGGCCAAATTTTTGTCTCATACAAGCTCCAGAGGACATCGACCACACCTGCCTGAATCATGTCTTTGACTGTGTAAGAGGCGTCTATCAGATACAGACTTTTGGGGGGGCTCCCCCCCCCCTTCAAAATTTGCCAACAAAGAGGGTAATCCTCGATTCTTTAGAAGCCCTGCGAACCTGATACTCTGTCTTCAACCTTGGAATGCATCCTTGAGAGTTCTACGAGAGACTCCTGGCCGGGCAGTAGCGCTGGCGGCTTCGGTCACATAAGTGACAACTCCGCGCACCGTTGCGCAGCCCCAAAACAACATATGCTCAACATAGGCTTTGGCGACTGGCACATACAGCTGTGGGGCAAAGGGGTACAACACGTCTGCGAAGGAGGAATTATTCTCCTCGATTCTGAGCGCTTTGCTTTATCAGACGATGCCGACGAAAAGCTCACAGCGCCTCTCTCAGCACAGAACTCTTGCGGTTTCTGGTTCATGTTTAGCACCGGGGTAGAGCTGCTGATCAAGGTGTAGCTCTTGACCCATTACAGATGCAACCTGTGGCTTGTCGCTGGTTCTTACCTCTTGCTCCATGCATCTCAGGCTGTACTGCTCAAATATGAAAGCCTCGAGATTACTAAATGCCCCCGCCCTGGCCCTACTCCTGAAGATCCTGCAGTGAAGGCAGTTTATGGCAGTGCCAGCATGTTCAAAGCAAAAGCCATTGATTTTCCATGGCTGCAACAGCAGTTGGACAGCAGTCAAATTGATGAGGTCTGGAACATTCAGACTGCAACTCTTGGACACGCAGCTCAGAGAGGCCTCAAGCTGCTTTCTCAGGCAGGCCATATCACAGAGAAAGACACCAAGCTGCTGCGTGAGCGCCTCTTCTGTCTGATGTACATCCGCCGTAATGTGGACGTACACATCTACAACAAGGTGACAGTTACAGGACAGATCCAGGGTGACCTGTCAGACGTATATCTTCCCATGCTGAACCAGCTATCACAATTATGGCATGCAAGCAGCTAATCAGCCATTGTAAACCAGGTACTAGATTGATGAGTCATTTGGACCCAAACCCCTGCTTTCAGCCACCTAGAACAGGTTCCAACTTTCATACTAATGCTCAGCATGTGTGTTTTGCCTGTGACTGTAGATGAAATAGTGCCTTGTGCACTGCGTGCCCTTTGTGGAGCACATGCATTTGTCAAATGAGCAGTCTGTCTGCTCAGTTGTCAGCTGAAGCATTGCACTCAGTTATGACCAGTGATGGTGCAAGCCTGCTTGAAACATTGTATTTGGTGTACCAAAAGCTTTTTGCGATTGCTGTTTCTGCTAATGCTTCAGTCAGCATTGACAAGCAAAATTCTTCTCAGGTCAAGAGGCAGCACATCTGACTTAAAGATGAATGTGAGTTCTGCTTGCGTCTAGATCTGCAGCTCAAAGGTTTTGCTTTCTCGCTATGTGTCAAGCTGCAGCTGTCAGGTTGAAACGTTGTGCAGCAGTATTTTCTTTCAGAACCAGCTTTGGTTTAGTGACTGTCTGTGCAACGGCGATGGATTGCAATTTGACAACGCTGTAGGATTGAATGTTTGCAAAATTGAACAGCTGCACACATAAGACTTTAAAATCATTGCCTCGTGCTAAACGGACAATCTCACCACAATAACGAGCACTGTTGCCTCTGCAATGTTCACACTACGGCATACTGCGCAATTTGGCATTTGTGAAAGAGCAGTGTGTGCTTGATGATCATGTCAGCTTGCTTGCTGGCTTGACTCAAGAAGCAATTTCAGTTGTTGTCAAGCTGATGAAATCAACTCATACTTAGCACATCACGCTTGATGGGACAGTCACAACAAAGCTGAATTAGATGTCAAATGGTCTGTCTCATTGCAAGCGCATGCAAAGCATTCAATATGCTTTGCGCTGGAGCATTGACAACAGCTGGACCAGGTACAAAGCAGAAACCTCTCTCACCGGACTGGAGCACCTTGCTAACAGGCACAAGTTGTTTTGCAGATGTTCTCATGCCCAGTCAGTGTTAAATTTGCACAACACCAGCTGTTGTTATCCATCTAGGGTCATTCTGAATGAGCTCTGGAAACCCCTTCTAGCAGCTTGGGACAAGTCAAGCTGGCGTCCATGTCAAATTCCCTCGCAGCCTTGACTAGCACTATAGAATCAGCTGTATGCCTGATTGAGCAAACATACAGTCACTTTTGTTCATTGAGTGTTGTGACAATAGGTTGTTGGATGCAACATCTCCAATACAGGAATATGCACCACACATGCATGCTCCCTGAGAGAATGCATGATTGTTGACTCTTTCGTCCCAAATAGAAATCAGCAGAAGCGATGCCCCACAAGACACAACAGCTGAGTAAACAACTTGTTCAGCATGGGAAATGGGTACTCACGTTTGCATTTGGGCCAGCTGATCACACCACAAAGGCCACTAATTTTGCTCAGACCAGCATCTCTTGTGCAACTTGTCAAATGCTTGCCTCTTAAACTGCCTCCCACGCGCAAAGTCATGCTGTGGCTTACCCAGAAAATATGTATGCGCTACCTGCAGTGCATTTGTGTCATGATATGCTGAAACATGTGAAAAGATCCAAGTCATGGCTGTTGAAGATAGCAGCGAGAAAGTTATTAGGTCTACCAGACCTACCACCACATTGCATATGCTCTACAATGCAATGCAATGCAATCACAAACAGCTGCAAGCACGCAGGTCGTTGAGGACATGCATGTACATGCAGCTTGTGTATGCGTAAAAGCAAAGCTCACCACAGCGAGGCGAGCCAATGGTTGATCAAGCCTCAGGCTTTGAAGCTTCATGATTGATTACTAATCATTAGTACATGATGCATCATGATGACCATGAGATTGATCTCCGTAACAAATAGTCGTGCAGGTCCAGGAAGAGCACAAGTGCTTGTTTCCTGCATGAAACAGGAGCAACTTTGTTTTGACTGTTTCAGTCCTCTGAGTCCTGAGGCAGTGCATGTGTAGAATAGGTCAGACTTTTGTCATGCATAACTTCTGTGGCTTCAGCTCTAGCCCATTTGCATGCTTCGGCATGTCTAATGTCAACGGCAATGGTGCAGTTTAGAGTGAATGACCTAATGCGCATACATTTACTGATGCAGTTCACATAATGGATAAGTCCTTACACCTGCACGTAAGGGCACACTCAGGGGCAATTTGAAGTAAGTGACCTGATGTGCATGCATGTACTGATGCAAGTCAAGGTCACAGGTTGCTTCTGACAGCTCAGGACTGTTAGCGTGATGAAAGACAATGGCATGCAGCTGGCATTGTGCATGTGAACATGAATCACAGCAGTCAGCCACCTTGATGCAGACTTTTAGATGCACTGCATGTTGACACTGGTGCAATGCTAATATGAGCTGGTGTTGCAGAGCAATTCTCATATCTGGGTGAGAAACCCCTGATGCAGAGTTGAGCAGAGAGCAAATCAGATGAATGACTCACGGCAACAGCTCTCGACTAGACACTGCTGATGCCAGCACTTTGAACTGCACATGGTGTAAACATCTGAAAGAGCTGAACTTTGCATGTTCTTACAGTGACCGCATGAACAATCTGGCCTGGCGAGACAGGGCATATACCACACGCACCTAGCCCACGTGCTGCAAGTGTAATGATGGTCATGCTTATAGCTGATATTGAGTTGTATAAGATCATCATTATCATAATTTTCTCAGCCAATCTATCATGCTCTTCAATGGCGTATGGTGGATCGTATCATTGAACACTGCTGATGCCAGCACGTTGACCTGAGCATAGAGCAAAGATTGGTGTTGTTACCTCTAGTCTGCCAGATTGTCTTGTACATACTGCTTGTAGGCAGCCACAAATCGGGGACTGTTGGTGCGACTGTTGATTGTCTGTTGCCAGCTGCCCTTTTCGCCAGTTCTCCACCAGACCACACGGTGGGAGCTAGCAGTGAAGTCGTGAGGTGTCAACTCATTCTTATCGTAGTCCCACTCCGCAGCTATGCATGGAGAATGCGTCTGCAAGGAGTTGCATTTGCAAGCTGCTTTCCCAGCACAGAATGGGCAGCCAACCGGTATCTTGGAGGCTCTGTTGGCTGCTGTTGCTGCCCAAGCATGGGGCTCACCCAGAGGACATTTGCCGCAGAGCCAGTGCACCTTCTTCGCGCTTTGCAAGGTGACTTTGCATGGAAACAGCCCTTCGGCAGCATTTCGCTGATGATCCCACTCTGCTAGCAGAGGGTGCTGGCACTGAGCAAATGTCGGATGCTTTTGCCTAACTTGGCTCTGATGACTGCAAACTGGGCATTTGGTGCCTACGTCGACCTTTTTGTGGGGCATCGCAGTCCATTCATGTCCACATGTAGAACACTGCCAGTGGGACATCTTGTGACTGTAAGCAAGGACTGCATCCGCAGTGCAGCCGTTTCTTGAAACATCCCAAAAGGAGGCGACCATGGGAGCAACGGTGGCAAGCGAGTTGTGCTTGCACAGTTTTCGGCCTTCACACTGAGGGCAGCCTGAACCCTTGCTTCTGCTGCCCACGGTTGCCTGCCACCTATGCAGGTGACCATCAGGGCACTTATGGCACTCCCACCAAACCTTCTTTTTGCTGAACCTTGAAATGACGACCTTGCCCATGTGAGCATTGGCTGCAACATCCCACTGCTGCTGGAGAGTCTTGTTCAACACAGAGATGTCTGGACCTGAGAAGTGTGGTTGCTGGTTCCCGACGCTGCAAAGGACAGATGTGTGCTTCAGCCTGTCGAGGTGGTAGCCTGCATAACAGGCTGTCAGTGTCAAGGCCAGATCACTTGCTAGACGTGTCCAGCACCGAAACGCAACCGCGTGGGCTGTGGGGCAAATGTGCCCAGCGAAAGAGGGCTATCACCTGCCGCTTGCCGCCTATCTTGAGATCGCAGCACTCTGCTGACTTGAGGCAATCTGAAACCGACGCTTGCATGCCGTATTGGCCTGCAATCAAATCACGCATTTAAACGCTGCCAGGTACGCTTGTTCATGCACATCTCCACGCCGGTCAGCGTACACTGCACTCGCCTGTGACAGGATTTTGGACAGGATGCTTGCGCGTCAAGACACGCACACTGGGCTGCAGACATGCCCCTACGATGTAAGTCGTATCGGGATGTCCAGTGCGATCTCGATTATTCAAGCAGCTCAGCGACACTGGTGCCGCAGACCGACGTCGGCTCAACAAGACAAAGGGAGATGAAACGGTTCTGGATAGATGGCCGCTTCAGTCTGGTACAGTCAAAACTTTGCAGTGCAAAGACAAGTGCAGTCACTGCAATGCAGTGCAAAAATTACTGCTTGCAATGTGGCCCTGCTGCTGCAGATTCGCGCTCAGCCTTTAACTTGACAGTTAGCCCATAGGGCAAGGACATGACACTAAATTAAATGTTAATTGAATTACATGTTGCTGTGAAATGGCACAACTACCGAGGTCGGCCAAGCATTACAGCAAGCGATTAGCTTGACAATGTGCAGCGACCTTGGGAGGCAAGGCTGCAATGCCAAGATTGTTGTCCAGACAACTCCAGCAGATATCTAGACACATCTGTTTGTCCTGCAGGTGGCAAATTGCAACAAGTTTGCATTGCATCAATTAGCTAGCATGCCGTCCTTCCAATGCACCAGATTCGCTGTGCAATACCGCTGTGCAAGCCGTCTGGCATATTCAGCGTCACGAAATCCGTTACATTCCCAAAACGCTTTGTGTTATGTTTTCATGCTTGCAGCAACACAACCAAGCTCATGTGTAACACCAAGCGACTAAGCAAGGAGCAAAGTTGCTATCAGCTTGTTGTCTGAACGCTGTTATCTACTGATGCTGAGCATGACACACACAGCCCATAATTAGGTGATTGTGGACACACGCCAAGCATGTGTCGTTCAGGTATGACCTCCCAAGTATGAAAGCCACAGGCTCAACGTATGGCTCAGCTACCCAGCAGAATAACCCTTGTGAGCAACCTGCTGCAGCGCTTTGCCACTGCAGTCAACCAGTTGCAACAATGGGATGCATCTGCTTGAAACATGTGAACACTGATGTTTTGCAACTTCAGCTTGAGCTGGTTTTGTGCAATACATGCGTTTATGGCGGGCCTGTGAATACTAGCACCTACTGGTGCTGAGCATGACACACAGAGCCCATGCACTGGGTAGTTCTGGGCACTCGTTGAGCATGTGTCTTTCAGTCCTGTCCAGTTCGCGCATGCAAGAGACATCCTCAAGGTGTGGCCTATCTACCAAGTCAGGCGCTTCTGTGAGAAACCTGCTGCAGCGCTTTGCCATTGCAGACATGCAGTTGCAACAGCGTGATGCATCTGCACTCCATGTGTGAATGCTGACCTTCTGCATATCAGCATGATTTGTGCTTGACATGCTGCCTTGGGGAAGCTGGGTGACATGACTGCTAGCAACTGCTGATGCTGAGCATGACGCACAAAGCCCATGTACTTGAGTATATGTGGCCACACTCCAAGCATGTGTCTTTCATTTCTGTCCAGGTCAAGCATAAAAGACACACGCTTGCTGACTGGCTCAGCTACCCAGCAGAACAGCTATTGTAAACCTGTTGCAGTGATGGCACTGCAGTCAAGCAGTTGCGACTACGTGATACATCTGCTGTATACATGTAAATGGTGATGTTTTGCAAAATTAGCTTGCTGTGTGCAACACATGCTGCTTCAGCGGAGTGTGCATGCTAGCAACTGCTGATGCTGAGCAGTTCACACAGAGTGTGTGCGCTAAGTAATGTAGACTATTGCCTTAGCACGTGTATTCATGCTTAACCTGTAGCCCCACCATCCAGCAAAACAATCCCTTAGAGCAACCTGCTGCAGCACTTTGCCATTGTAGTCAAGCGATAAAGCGATATATCTGCTGTACAGATGTGAACGGTGATGTTTTGCATCAACAGCTTCAGCTTGTGTGTGCAATACATGCTGCTTTGGGCAGGTTATGCATGCTAGCAAGATGCTGATGCTGAGCGGTTCACACAGAGTATGTGCACTGGGCAGTGATGACTACATCTTAAGCATACGCGTTCATGCTTAAAGTGTAGCTCCACTACCCATCAAAACAATCCCTGTGAGCAACCTGCTGCAGCGCTTTGCCACTGCAATCCAGCAAGATTGTGATACATCTCCTTTACATACGTAAATGCTGATCTTTTGCATGATTAGCTTGTTGTGTGCAACACATGCTGCTTTGGCCAGAGTGTGCATGCTAGTAATTGCTGATGCTGAGCAGTTCCCACAGGGGATGTGCACTAGGTAATGTAGACTACTGCTTTGGCACATGTGTTCATGCTTAAGCTGTAGCCCCACTACCCAACAAAACAATCCCTGTGTGCAATCTGCTGCGGCACTTTGCCACTGCAGTCAAGGCGTCAAAACAATGTGATACGTCTGCTTTACATATGTAAATGCTGATCTTTTGCATGATCAGCTTGTTGTATGCAATACACGCTGCTTTGAGCAGAGTGTGCATGCTAGCAATTGCTGATGCTGAGCAGTTTACACAGAGTATGTGCGCTAAGTAACGTAGACTATTGCTGCAGCACATGTGTTCATGCTTAAACTGTAGCCCCATTACCCAGCAAAACAATCCCTGTGAGCAACCTGCCGCAATGCTTTGTCACTACACTCAAGCAACATCGTGATGCATCTGCTTGAAACGGATAGAAGCTGATGTTTGCAAGATCAGCTTAACCCTGTGTGGGCAATACATACTGGTTTGGGTAGAGTGAGCATGCTAGCAACTGCTGATGCTGAGCAGTTGACACGGAGTATGTGCACTGGGTAGCTGGAGCCAAATGCCAAGCATATGTCTTTCATGCTTGATGGGTGGCTCAGCTACCCAGCAATAGAATCCCTGTGAGCAACCTGCTGCAGCGCTTTGCCACTGCAGTCAAGCAGCATCAGTGCAATGCACCTCCTGTACACGTGGAAACGCTGATGTTTTGCATGATCAGCTTGTTGTGTGCAGTACATGCTGCTTTGGGCAGGGTATGCATGCTAGCAGCTGCTGATGCTGAGCAGTTCACACAAAGTATGTGCACTGGGTAGCTGGATCCAACCGCCAAGCATATGTCTTCCATGCTTGATGAGTGGCTCAGCTACCTAGCAAAACAACCCTTGTGAGCAACCTGCCGCAGCGCTTTGTCACCGCAGTCAAGCAACAAAGCGATGCATCTGCCTTACACATGAGACAATGCTGCAGCCTAGTGTATCACAAGTTCAATGTTGGGACATCGTCACATTTGCCATATTGGACATGCACTGCAGCCAGACCCAGACCCTGCAGCATTGCAAGCCTCATGAGAGATTCACCATGTTGTGAAGCATACATGAGAGGCTTCATTCACTCATCCATTCATTATAAACGTGGGCTAGGCAGGCTCAGCAGGCCCAACTGTAAGTAATGCAGCAGGTCAACCAGAGTAGATGATATGACATCTCTGTGGCACAGACCCGGAGCAGATGGTGCCAAGCTGAAGAATTGTAATCATAAAAACCAATGCAGACATCCACCATATGCCCTGGCCTGTGCCTTAAAGGTGAGACTTTGCCGCTACAATTGACAAGCTTCCAGAGCGTGCTCTTTATAGCGTGTACTTGCCTTGGATTGCAACAGGGATTCACAAACAGGTCATTGCTGCACTGTCCCAGTAAGTAATGCAGCATGTCAATCCAAGCTGACAATGTAACACTTCTGTGGCACAGGCAAGGAGAAATTTGTGGCCATCTGTATGCATGACAGCCAGTGAAGATGTCCACCGTATGCCCTGGCCTGTGCCTCAGCAGTAATATATCTACTGCTACAGTCGACATGCTTACACAGCCTGCTCTTTGTGGTGTACTGTACATTTGCCCTGGCCTCAGATTTAGGAATTGTAACAAGCTTGCGACAAGCTGCAACAAGAAGTCACAAAAGGGTCATCGCTGCACTGTCTCAAGTAAGTCATGCAGCATGTCAAGCAGAGTACATGACGTGACACCTCTGTAGCACAGGTCAAAAGCAAGTGAAGGAAATTTTTGATCATCAAAAGCGACGGAAATGTCCACCATATGCCTTGGCCTGTGTCTCAGCAGTCACATCTTGTCTGCTACATTTGACATGCTTACAACGCCTGCTCTATGTACTGTATACATGCTGTGACCTGTGATAAAGAGATTGCTCCATACAATCTGTTGCTCAGTTGAGTAGGCACGAGCCATGCAGCAAAGCGGCAAATTCAGCCTCAAGATGTACACATAACAACTGCCCTGACTGACATGCACTGAAGCCAGAGAAAGCTGCTACGCAATGTAGACCACATGTGTGACTCATCCATGGGTCATTGCTGCTCTGTCTCAAAAGAAGATATGAAGCATGTCAAGCGAAGCAGGCCATCTGACACCATTGTGGCACAGGCCAAAGCAAAAAGTTGAACAACTCTATTTATGGCGGGCAATGAAGATGTCCACCACATGCTCTGGCCTGTAACACAATGCTTGTCACAAATCATCTGCTTTACATACACAGTTGCATAGGCACAAGCCATGCAGCACTGCTGCAACTTCAGCGTTGGGATGTAACTACAACTTCCACATCTAGCATGCACACTGAAGCCAGGCAATGCTGCTGAGCAATGCAAATCACATGTGAAATCACTGAGAGGTGTATTGCCGTGCTGTCTCAGAAGGTAATGAAGCATGTGAAGCAGAGCAGGTAATCCAACACCTTTGTGGCACAGGCCGAAGCACAAAGATGGCCAACTCTATTTATGGCAGCCAATGAAGATGTCCACCTTATGCCCTGGCTTGTGCCTCAGCAGTGCGATCTTGTCTGCTACAGTAGCTGACGAAGCATGTACATTAGTATGTCAAGCAGAGCAAGCAACCTGACACCTCTGTGGCACAGACCAAGACACCATGTCAAAATCTTTCATGATGGATGTCAATGGAGATGTCCACCACATGCCCTGGCCTGTGACACAATGCTTATCAGAAAGTCTGCGCCGCTTGCACCGTCAAGTAGGGATGAGCCATGCAGTACTGCAACTTCAGTATTACTTGATCACACCTGTCACACTGGACATGTACTGGAACCAGATGATGCTGCTGGAAACTGTCAATCACATGCGGGAGTTAGATATGCACCGTTCGTAGGTGATGAAGCGTGCTACTAGAGCCAGATAATGCTGCTGGACATTGTGAACTACATGTGGCATTTGATGGATTTTCTGCAAAGCAATGCTGCTTGGTATCAGTAGGACACAAAGCTTGTCAACAAAAGCAACAATCCGATACCGCTGTGACATAGGCTAGAGGAAGAAGGTGAAGAACTTTATGCATGAAAAGCAACGAAGTTGTTCACCATTTGTCCTGGCTTGTGCCTCAGCAGTGCCATCTTGTTTGCACCAGTTGACACCCTCACAAAGCCACATTGTGAAACACATGTGAGAGGCTTGCATGGGTCAGTTCTGCTGTTGAAGCATGTATATCGACACGCGGTTCAGAGCAGATGATCTGGCACCTCTGTGGCACAGGCCACAAACTGATGGTGAACAACTATACATGTAGCAGCCAATGAAGATATCCACCATAAGCTCTGGCTTGCGCCTCAGCAGAAACGTTTTGTCTGCTACAATTGATACGCTCGCAAAGCCTGCACAATATATATGTGGCGTACGCATGCCACGGCTGCTGATCCAGGACTGGCAACAAGGAGTCAGAAACAGCTTGTTGCTGTGCTGTTGCAGTAAGTAACGCAGCATGTCAAGCCCAGCAGGCAGTCTGACACCTCTGTAGCATAGGCCATGAGATGGTGGACAACTCTATTTATGACAGCCAATAAAGATGTCCACCATTTGCCTTGGCCAGTGCCTCAGAGGCGACATTTTGTCTGCCACAGTTGATGCTTGCAGAGCCTGCGCAACGTGTTGCTTATTTGCCCTCGTGATCCACGGCTTGCATCAAGGGGTCACACATCGGTCATTGATGTGTTGTGCTAATAATGCAGCATGTCAATTTGGGCAGACAATGTGACACTTCTGTGGCACATGCCAGGAAGATCTGGCAGAGAACTTGATTCAAGACAGCCAACGAAGATGTCCACCATATGCCCTGGCCTGTGCCTCAGCAGTAACATCTTGTCTGCGCCAGTTGACATGCCTGCAAAGTCTGCTCTTTCTGGTGTGCACTTCGCGTGTCCTGTGATGCGACGCTCTTCACATAGCCTGCTTAGCTTGCACAGCAAGCATGAACAATGCAGCACCGCTGTACCTCTGGCGTCAGGACGCATGTTACTGCTGCCACATTGAATATGCACAATAGACAGACAATACTGCTGGCCATTGCAAGCCACGTGTGGGTATCAGTCGCAGTCACTGCTGCACTATCTCAGTAGGAGACGAAAGATGCCAACTGTCTGTGGCAAAAGCCTGATGAACTGGTGCATATCTTTTGCTGTAGAAGCCGATATAGATGTCCACCATATGACCTGGCCTGTGCATCTCGGGTCACTCCTAGCCTGCTCCAGTCAACATGCTTACAAAGCCTTCTTTGTCTCGTATGTACATGCCAGGGCCTGAGACACACAGCTTGTCACAAAGCCTGCTTTGCTTGCACTGTTGAATAGGCACAAGCAGTACAGCACTGCTGTGGCTTCGGCGTTGGGATGTAACAACTAGCATGCACACTGAGGCCAGACAATGCTGCTGAACAATGCAAATCACATGTGAAATCACTCAAAACTTTATGGCCGTGCTAGTAGGTAAAAAGCATGTCAAGTAGAGCAGGCAATCTGACACCTCTGTGGCACAGGCCACAAATTGATGGTGAAAATCTCTATGTATGGCAGTCAATGACAATGTCCACCTTTTGACTTGGCCTGTGCCTCAGCGATAGCATCTTGTCTGCTACACTTGACAAGCTTGCAAAGCCTGTTTGTCAATCTTTGGTTCAGTTACCCTAGCAGGTGATTTAGGGCTTGCAACAACCAGTCACAGATGGGTAATCGCTGCACTGTCCCAGTATGTAATGCAGCATATCAATCAAAGCAGATGACGCGACACCGCTGTGGCACAAGCCAGAAACAAAAAATTGGAGAACTTGATTCATGATAGCTGATGAAGATGTCCACCATTTGCTCTGGCCTGTGCCTCAGCAGTCACATTTTGTGTGCTTAATTTGACATGCCTACAACGCCTGGTCTGTGTGGTGTACCGGTATACGTGCCCTGGCCAGTGATACAAGGCTTGCCACAATTAGGGAAGCTGCTATGACACATCATCTGCTATAGCAGCTCCAGCATCATGCGGAGTCATGAGTGATGTCACTTGACGCAGCACATGCCTTGCATGCTATGTGGCGGACTGCTGACCTGCAAAGTGGCAATGGCAAATGTCTACAGATGTTAAGGAAGCTGCTAAGACACATCATTTGCTACAGCAGCTCCAGCATCATCTGTAGTCATGAGTGATGTCACTTGACGCAGCACATGCCTTGTGTGGCGGACTGCTGACCTGCAAAGTGGCAACGGCAAATGACTACATATGATAAGGGAGCTGGTATGACGCGTCATCTGCCACAGCAGTTCCCGTATCATGCGGAGTCATGGGTCATGTCAGCTGGAGCTGCAAATGACATGCAAACCGGCATGGCCAATGACAGGAGCTGCTATGACACATCATCTGCTACAGCAGCTCCCGCATCATGTGGAGTCATGAGTGGTGTCACGTTGAGCTGCAGATGCCTTGCGTGGCGGACTGCTGACCTGCAAAGTGGCAATGGCAAATGACTACAGATGGTACATGAGCTGCTATGACAGAAGATCTGCTACAGCAGCTCCCGCATGATCTGAAGTCATGAGTGATGTCACATTGAGCTGCAGCTGCTGTGCACATCTGTGGCAAACTGCTGATCTGTGAAGCAGCAATGATGGCCAACGCGGATGCCCTGCTGCATCAGTTTTGAAGAGCATATGCAGTAATGTCAGGACTGAGGCATCAGATGAAGAACAGCAACCCTGTTGCCTCTCAAACCTGCATGTCTCTTGCACACTGTCAATTGGGGGTGCGTATGCCTTGCATGTTGTGGCAGACTGTTGATGTGTGAAGCAGCGATAGCAGTGAATGCTGATGACCTGCTGCATCAGTCCTGAAGATCACACGCAGTCATCTCGGGACTGGACCTTCAGATGATCAATAGCAATCTTGTTGCCTGTTGAAACTGCATTTTTGCTACACACTATAAGTAGGAGTCTCATATGCCTTGACTGTTGTATAGCAGACTGCTGCTCTGTTAAGCCGCAATAGCGTTACATGCTAATCACCTGCTGCATCAGTCTTGACTGTTGACTGCAGTAATGTCAAAAGCGAATCATCAGATGATCAACAGAAAGCCTGATGCTTTCAGACCTGCATTTCTCTTGCACACTGTCGATTGGCGCTGCATATGCCTTGCATGTTGTGTGGCAGACTGCTGACCTGTGAATGGCGGTGAATGCTGATGACCTGCTGCACCAACCATGAACACCAACTGCAGTCATGTCAGCACTGAGGAAACACATGATCAGCAAAAAGCCTGTTGCCTTTCAGAATTGCGTTGCTCATACAAATTGTTACTCAGAGCTGCATATGCCTTGCATGTTGTGTGGCGGCATTCCTGACATGCAAACTACTTGACAATGATGATGGATCCTGTTTTCCACAATTTCATGACCAGCAGAGTGGAGATAGATCCTTTTGAGAGTCAAGTTGACCAAGTGCTGGCAAGCTGAAGTCTCAATGCAAGGCTGCTTGACGTGACGGCTCCTATGTCAGACACAGTCATGACCAGCAGCTATTGTGACCAAGCTGCTGCGATGGCATTGTTAGAGAGGAAATAGACCCCTTGAAGTGAAGATGATCAAATGCTGGCAAGCTGAAGTCTCAACGCAAGGCTGCTTGACATGATGGCTGCTACGTCAGACACAGTCATGACCAGCAGCTGTTGTGACCAAGCTGCTGCTATGGCATCGTCAGAGAGGAAATAGATCCCTTGAAGTGGAGATTATCAAGTCCTGGCAAGCTGAAGTCTCAATGCAAGGCTCCTTGACATGATGGCTCCTACGTCGGACACAGTCATGACCAGCAGCTGTTGTGACCAAGCTGCTGCTATGGCGTTGTCAGAGAGAAAATAGATACCTTGAAGTGAAGTTACAAAGTGCTGGCAAGCTGAAGTCTCAATGCAAGGCTTTTCCGATGTCTGAATGAGCCTGCCTGTGATTAACAGAAGACACTCGCCTGGGAATGCCTTTGAAGCTAGCATGAGGCTGGGTAATGCATGAGAAGGCTCATTCAGGCCTGTCATGTGACACTGCTACATCTGGCCAGTGACCAGAGTTTCATTCATGCACACAATTCAGCTTGCCAGATTGGAGCATACCCATACCCAAGTCCATCTTGTGGTGCGGAGCGCATACAAATGGGCCTTTCTAGCTAAGCTGCAGCTAACTGGAGCTTGTGCCGGCAGGACGGGCAGTCAACAGCAGTAAGTCTGACATTTACCGTGGGCCTGTCAGAGGGCCTGCCATGTCAAACTACCGTATCTGGTCATGATCAGAGCCAACTGAGTTTAAGCAAAGGAAGCTGTAGCTGCACTTTAGACAGACAAATGCTGTTTTTCCATGTCCTGCTGTAGAGCGCTAAGTCTAGCCTTAGTGACCAGCAGCAGACCACGACAATACAGAATGAGTATGTTGAGCATAGCTATAAACCCTAGCTGCTCCTTGAACGACCACGGCACCTAAGTGAAGGCAACTGCAGCTGCAGTATCAACAAAGAAGTCCTGTTCTCTGATGTCATGCTGTAGACCTCCGAGCACACCCCAGTCAATTTACAGCAGACACTCGAGAATAGGTCCAAGCTGTATGACGCAGTTACGGCTGCCTACAGTCTGTGCTGTGCTGGCAGATCTGGCAGACAACAGCATACATCTTGGCATTGACCGGCAGCCTGTGTCAAGGCACGCTACGCAGTACTGCCATATCTGGTGGTCTTCAAAGCTGACTGCATCTACATGAAGGAAGCTGCAGCTGCGCTGTAGACAAAGAGCTGCTGTTTTCCCATGCCCTGCTGTAGCTTGCCAAGTCTATCTGGGCGCGCTACAAGAGGACAAGAGAAAACAGATTGAGTCTGTCTGACATAGCTGCAGCTGTCTCCTTTCTATGCTGTGCTGGCAGGTCAGGCAGTCTACAACATTGCTTTTGACATTGGCAGGAGGCCGCTCTCAGGGGCTGCTATGTCAGACAATCATACCTGATAGTGATCAGAGCCAGCTGTACCCAGATGAACGACGCTGCAGCCATGCTCTAGACAAATAGATACTCATCTTTCAGGGCATGCTGTAGGTTGCTAAGTCTACCCGTAGCAACCTACAGGAAGCGCTTAAAGCTGCAGCATAAGTCTGTCTAGCATAGCTGCAGCTCTTCACTCTGTGCTGTGCTGACAAGTCAGACAGTCAAGAACATTCATCCTGGTTTGATGGTAGACCTGTCTCATGGCCTGCTATGTGGTACTGCCATATCTGATAGTGATCAGAGCCAACTGCCTGAGATGAAGGAAGCTGCTGCCGTGCTCTAGACAGATACTGTTCCCTCATGCTGTGCTGTAGAAAACCGAGTCTAACCTTAGCAAGCCACTGCACATCAGGAGATAACAGAACAAGCTGTCAAGAGAAGCTGCTGTCTTCACTCTATACTGTGCTGGCAGGAAAGGTCGTCAACAGCATTCATCCTGGCATTGAGCTGCGGCCTGTGATAAGGC
Organism: Trebouxia sp. TZW2008; assembly: GCA_002118135.1. Taxonomy (NCBI): domain Eukaryota; kingdom Viridiplantae; phylum Chlorophyta; class Trebouxiophyceae; order Trebouxiales; family Trebouxiaceae; genus Trebouxia; species Trebouxia sp. TZW2008. The sequence goes on along the minus strand of BDIU01000215.1, from coordinate 190,834 downwards.
CTGTCATGTCATGCTGCCATATCTGATAGTGATCAGAGCCAATTGCACCTACATGAGGCAGCTGCAGCTGCACTGTAGATAGACACACTCTGTTCCCTCATGCTGTGCTGTAGAGTACTAAGTCTAGCCTTAGCAAGCCACTGCATAAGCAAGAGAGCACAGAATGAATCTGTCTAGCATAGCAGCAACTGTCTCCACTCTGCATTGTGCTGGCAGGACAGGCAGTCAATAACAGCCAGCGTGGCACTGGCCTGATTTCAGTCCTAGCAGATACTGCTGTCACAATTGCAGTGATCATTCTAAATCATGCAAGTATCACATGTTGCCAGTGTGGAGCACAGCTGTCACTGCTAAGCTCATTTTGCAGTGCACATAACGTAAACCTGTTCAGACTTTTGGTTCATGCACACATGACAACTTGCCAGACTGAAGCACAGCCATCACTATCAAATCTAATTTGGATGGCACTCAATGAGACTGCTAAGCAAATGAGTCATACACATTGCAGCTTGCCAAACTGGGACACAGCCATCACTGCCAAATCCAAGTTGGAGTGCTTTTACTGAAAAGGCGCTCAGAGGATGGGTCATGCACATTGCAGCTTGCCAGACTTGGGGACAGTCACAGTCAAGACAGATTCATCAGCACTCTGTTCAGGGTCTCCAACATACAAGACATTATGTGATGGAGACCCAGATGAGTTGCTGCCAAATCTGGTTGAGTCATGACGCCGCCTCCATTTGACAAGCTGTGTTGTATGCATGAACCAGAGACTCTGATCACCAGCAGCAATGTGGTGCACAATATGAAAAAGTGATGCCAAAGCTGGCTTGTTCATGATGACGCCTCAGTTTGGCAAGCTGTGTTGTGTGCATGACCCCGAGTATGATCACTACAAGCAATGTGGTGCACAATCTTGGAAAGTGCTGGTGATTCTGCAGACATAGGCATGTCAATACTGTCCAAATTGGCATGCAGTGCCTACCAGGCTCATTGCTTGAGGGCTTCGACCCAGTTCCACCAATCTGGACCTGGCTCTCAAGCAAAACCTCTATGAGGTAGTTCATGCAAGGTTGCACAAATCTTTCAAATGTCAAGGCAGGGCTGAGATCGCATTTGGCATGATTTGTTTCTCGGGGATTTGGCCCAACCCCCTTTGCAACCCCCAGCCGTTTCCCCGGCGACCCAAATCCCCCTGAAACCCCCCTCACCTCCCACTACACCTTGCCACCTCTACCATCACGGATTGCCGTTCCTCCTCTTGTGCAAGGAGACTTGCGTTGCAGGGGCAACGGTCATTCATGATGGTAGAAGCGGGGGAGGTGCAGTGCGAGGTGAGGGGGGTTTGCAGGGCAAGGGGGGAGGGTGGGTTGCAGGGGGATGGCGTTTTGTGTTGGTGAAGGCGGGGGAGGTGCCATGGGAGTTCAAGGGTTTGTGGGGGGTGGGTGTTTGAGTTGCAGGGGGTACAACTATTCATTATGGGTGAGGTGGGGGAGGTGTAGAAGAAATTCGAGGGGGTGGCAGAGGGGATTGGGGTGTGGGGTTGAGCAGGCTGAGCAGGCGCCTAAACCCTTGATGGTTTCCAAGAGGTTGTCTTGTCTGGACCGGTCTCCGGCTGTGAAACCTGGCCTGCTATGAAGGGTCATGTGAAGCGCCTTGAGGTGCTTTAGATGATTGCATGAGAATTTTGTGTGGCTTTACTTGGCAAGACGAATGCAGTAATGAAAACATCAGGGTCCTGATGCCCAGGCTGGATAAGTTTGCCACTGGCTGCATAAATTTGTGGTCATAGGTGTGACCTTCAAGATTGCAAGAAATCACCTGTAAATTGCAAAGGCATTACGGCGCCATCACTCATCAACGCGGCCCTTTGAAGAGCCAAAATCGTTTTGGCTAGTTAATCTCCAAAGTGAATGTCACCAATAGCGGACCCAGAGGTGTAAGACCATTCACCTGCAACAGTCATCGCAACAGTGTGACAGGCCAGTTCATCTTGTTTGCATATGCAAAAGACAGATGCGCCATTGCATGACTCTTCATTTTCGAAAAAGCAAAACAGTCAAATGCACCTCAACACTGGCGCTGATGACAAAAAAGAACTGTTACAGCAATTGCCCGCTGGGGTCATGGTTCAGGCTACCTACCTCAAAAATGTACATACAAAGTCAGATATCAAGAATTTATGGAATGGGTGCAAGGCATTGTCGGATCCCATTCCAGCAGTTCCTGCTATCTGACTTTGCATATACACTGTAATGGTGGACAGACTCTAACCATAAGGGTGAAGCAATCATATGCATGCTGCTGAAGAGGTACAAGTTACAAGGTACAGGATGCAAGAGATTCGGCATTACGAAGCTCTGCAATACCTCATGGGGAGAAGCGCAGCTGCCTGTACGTTGTGCTGGGCTGACAGAGCGGCCATTCAAAAGCATTCTTCTTGGCACTGACAAGCAGCCTGTCTCAAGGCCTGTCATGAGGCACTACCACATCTGGTGGTCTTCAAAGCTGACTGCATCTACATGAAGGAAGCTGCAGCTGCGCTGTAGACAGACATGCACTGTTGTCTCATGTCATGCTGTAGAGTACCAAGTCTGGCCTGAGCAAGCCACAGCATAGCAAGAAAATACAGAATGAGTCTGTCTAGCATAACTGCAGCTGGCTTTCCTCTGTGCATGCTGGCACATCAGACAGTCAACAGCATTCCTCCTTTCATTGAGCTGCGGCCTGTTTCAAGGCCTGCTATGTCATACTGCCACATCTGGTTGTTATCAGGGCCAACTGCACCTAGCTGAAGGTGCACTTGAGACAGACACATGCTGTTTCCTTTTGTCTTGCTGTAGAGCGCCAAGTCTGTCTCAGTCAGTCCACAGGAAGACAAGGCGGAACAGAATGAGTGTGTCTTGTGCAGCTGTAGCTGTCTCCATTGTGTGCTGTGCTGGCAAATCAGACAGTCAACAGCATCCGTTTTGGCAAACACAGAAGGATCTTTGCAAGGTATGTCATGTAATGCTGCCACATCTGGTAGTGATCGGAGCCAACTGCACCGAGATAATCAAAGCTGCAGCTGTGTCGTAAACAGATCAGCATTGTTCTCTTGTGATTTGACTAGATGGCTAGATCTGTCTCAATGATACTACACAGTATGCAAGAGGAGGACAGGACCAGTCTGTCTAGCACAGCAGCAATCGTCTCCGCTCTCTGTTGTGCTAGCAGGTCAGGCAGTCAAGAGCGTTCATCCTGGCACCAGCGCTAGGCCTACCTCAAGTCCTGTCAGACACTGCTGCCACAGACGGAGTGACCATTCTAAATCATGCAAGCATCACGTTTTGACAGTGTGGAGCACAGCTATAACTACTGAGCCCATTTTGCAGTGTACACATGGGGAAAAGGCTCAGACTGTTAATTCATCCCACACGGCGGTTTGCCAGACTGGGACACAGCCATCACTATCACACCCAATCTGAAGTGCACTTGATGAGAAGCCACACAGAGAATGAGTCATGCACATTGCAGCTTGCCAGACATAGGCATAGTCACAATCAAGCCAGATTCATCAGCAATCTGTTCAGGGTCTCCACCATACAAGACATAATGTGATGAAGACCCAGACAAATTGCTGCTAAATCTGGCTTGGTCATAATCACACCTTCACTTTGTGGTGTTTGCAGACACCAAAGATATGATCAGAATTGGCAATGCAGTGCAAACATAGGGAAAATGCTGCTGAACCTGATCAGGCCTATGCGTCATCCTTACAAGCTGTGTTTTGTGCATCAACCAGAGACTATCATCACCATCAGCAATATGGTGCACAATCTAAAAGTAATGACAACAATGCGGTCAGAGGCATGCCACATGGTCTGCATTGGCTTGCAGTGCCTAACAGCCTCATTGCTTGAGGATTTAAACCAAGTTCCACCAATCTGGACGAAACTCTCAAGCAAAAAGACTATGAGGCAATTTATGCAAGGTTGAACATGTCTTTCAAATGTCAAGGCTGGGCCGAGGTTGCCGAATGCAACCCAACCCCCTCTGCGACCCCCAAGCCGTTCCCCTGCAACGAGGAACCCCCCTCCCTGCAAACCCCCTCACTTCCCACCACACCTCCCCACCTCTACCATCACAAGTCACATTTCCTCCTCTTATGCAAGGAGATTTGGGTTGCAGGGGGAACGGCAATCCATGATGGTCAAGGTGGAAGAAGTGCAGTAGGAGGTGAGGGGGTTGCAGGGGGGTTGCAGTTGCAGGTGTAATGGTCCATGATGGAAGAGGTGGTGAGGTCTGGAAGAAGTTTGCCAGTTTGGGGTTACAGAGGAGGTTGGGGTGAGGGATTGAGCAGGCTAAGGCTGTCAGTCATTGGAGGCTTGGATGGCTGGGTCACACAGAAAGCGTGTCACATGGCAGACTGTCTTTTGATTGTATCATTGGGCAGTCGCCAAGTACAAAGGTCAGGGGTAAACCCAGAAATTCTTGGCAGACGACTGTGTCCAAAGATCTCGCCACCCTCTACATCCAGTAAACATGATTCAGCTTAGCACAAAATCAAACTGAACGGCGATTGTTGATTGCTCCAAGACGTATCTTTCTGGGCCTCAGGCTGTTGAGCCTGTCTAGCACGTCTTTTGAAAGGATCAAGGAGACCAAAAAGGTTGCGAGCAATACCACAGCTTTCTTGCAAGCACTCAGATATGGGCTGCTATCAAGCTTGGGGCATGTCTTGACAGTCATGTGTTTGTGCCAGGGGACTGTTGTCAGAGTGAGCACGAGTGCTACTGCAACCCCTGCTACGCCGTGTTCAACTGTGTGTGTCAGTAGGTGCCGCAAAGCTCATGCGCGTTCTCACTAAAGTCGATCAGCATGATCTTTGCCCCTGTCAAGTAGTTTCAGTGCTTAGGACAGGCAGTTGAAGCCATTTCCACACTTGTGCATAATGTCACTCAATGCAACCATCACAATGCACCTGATCATGACGTGGATTCAGTGAAAACTTACAACATGCAGCGGCATCAATGCCTGTCCTTTAGCTCGTTGCCGCTGAAATATCCAGCACGGAATGCACCTGATCATGGCGAGTTTCCAGTGGAACCTTACAACATGCAGCTGCAGCAATGCCCGTCCTTTAGCCTATTGCTGCTGAAAACATCCAGCAACGAAGGCACCTAATCATTGCAGGCTTTCTGTGGGACCTCACGCTACGCTGGTGGCATAAAAGTGTGGTCATGTTGTGATGTCAGGAAATCAGCTGTCAATTCCAATGGCATTGCGAGGAAATTACTCATCATGGCAGTGCCCTTTTAGAATAGTCAATCTTCAAACTGAATGTCCCAATGGGCCACAGGGGATACAGCCCCGTCACCTGCGACAGTCATTGCAACAGCATGTCAAGTGAACACATTTAGACTTGCACACAGAAAACAGATGCAATGTTGTCTTGACTCTTGAAGATGCAAAATGATCTGCAGCACCTCACCAATGGTGCTGATGGGTCAAAAGATTGGCACAGCAATTGCCCGTTGGGATCATGATTGAGTCCACTTGCCACCAAACTTTAGGTGCAAAGTCAGACATGCGGCGTGTTCAGAGCCGGGTCACAGCATTTTGGGATCCCGCTCCAACAGTGCCTGATATCTGACTTGTCACATACACTTTGATGGACAAAAGACTCAAACAGAAGAGTGAAAGAACATGCTGCAAAAGCAAGGCGTGAAGCTCTGTAACATCCAACTGGAGAGAGCAAACTGCAGGCAGCAGCCCTCCTGATACATGGACTACTTGACAAGATGTGTTGGCTTTTGCGCAACTATGGCGCATTGAGAACTTCACCAGGGTATTGTTCGCAAATAGTATGGAGTGCTCACACTAAGTGCAGGCGATACAGAAGTCAAGTGGTGACACATCACTTGCTCACCAAGGGCTTGCACATATGAAGACTTGCTATGAGACTTGCTAGCTTGTTGGGAGCGGCTCTAAGCTTATTGGTGCACCTTGCTTGCTAAGATTGGCATGTTTGGGTCAGAGGTATGGCTGCCCAATCATGTGATTGTATGTGAGCGTTACATAGGCAGCACATGGATCATGCCTGCTTTGCCCCAAAAGACGATGCAGCAAGCTGAACTGAGCAAACAAGGTGACACTCACAAACAGGCCAAGCCCTTTCAATGATTTCTGATTGGGCCTTTACAACAGAGTCCACCAAGGCGCTCTGGCCTGTAAGACAACATTTGTCACAACATCTGCTCTATGTGTGCCTTGGCACAGTCTGCAGTGGACAGGGATCAAGGCATGCTGACTGATGACTGATGAAACCCGTTTTGGCTACTTGCACTTGGTATCAAAGACGTTATTGAACGCCAGAATTGCAACAGATGGAGGCAATTGCAGCTGCAGTCTAATTTGACTGATGTTGGGATATGCTGCCTGTGCAATATCGCTCATGTTTGACAGCAGCAGCTCAGTTGAGAGGACAGCGCAGCTTCAAACATTATCAGCTGCAGACAGCTTCAGATCTACTCAACTAATTTGCCGATGCACACCATCTCAATTGACGCAACGGAAAGCGTCATCAAACAGGCTGATTTCAGGTCCTTGTGGGATGCTACAGATTCACTGCAGCAATGCAGCAGGTGGTAGGCATACGTTCTCAAGCTGTTCTACACCCTGCCGCAAAGCAGCAGTCAAGGTACAGCACCCCTCAATGACAAGGTGCAGCAGACTCTCTTTGTAACGATTGCTTTGGTCACCAAGACATTTTACCTTACATCGAATCTTTCTTACTCAGAGGGACCACTGCAGTCAAAATGCAGTGATTGCTTACCAATGGCGCTGTCCTTACAGTGAGACTGTCCTTATGTTAAGTGTCATTACAAAGAGAGAAACTCGTATCATGCATGCTGGTGCAGCTGCGGCCGCCTCTAACATGAGCTGTGCTGACAGGGTTAACAGTCAACAGCAGCCACGCTGACAACGAACGGACCCCTACCTCACGGGCTTGGCATGAGCTACTGCTGCAGCTCATAGTGGACATGGACAACTAAGAAAGAAAAGTCTATGCCATCAGACGTCATGATGGGAGCCTCTATTCATAGAGGCAGCCCAAGACGGCTGCTTCAGAGCAGCATTCAGCAAAAATGATCATGGCTTTGGTTCATGCACGCTTCACATCTGACGAGACTGGGGCTAGGCCATGACCAAGTCCACTATGCAGTGCACACTCTCGGAAAATTGCTAAAAAATCTACAGTCACAGGCATGCCAGTACGGTCCAAATTGGCATGTAGACTCTGACAGGCTCATTGCTAAAGGATCTGGCCCAAGTTAGACCAGGTAAGACCAAATCCACAAGCAATGAACCCACCAGACACTTCATGTCAGGCAAGGTCACGCAGGCATGACCCTGACATTTTGGGCAAACTGGCATGCAGCGTTCAACAGGCGCATTGCTTCAGAATCTGGCCCAACTTAGACCAAATTAGACCATATTCACAAGTGAGGCACTTCATGCAACACAGGCGTACCAATGCCAGTTTGATCAAAACTTGCATGCAGTGTCTATCAAGATCATTGCGTGAGGCGTACTTCAACTTAGAACAAATTGGAGCACGTCCACAGGTGTTGAGCCCTCATAAAGGGCAAGGTCATACAGGCATACCCGTGTCAGCATGGTCCAAACTGGCATGTGCAGTGTCTAAAACGCCGATTTGGACGAGACAGGAATGGGTATGCCGGCTTTACCTGAGGTCACATGAAGTGCCTAATGGACTTCTCGCTTTTGGATGTGGTCCATCTTGGCCCATTTTGGACTGCATCCTGCAATCAGCTTTTGTTTTGACCGAATTCAGAAGCAACGAGTCCATAAGGCCCTTTGTGCAAGGTAAAAGCACACCTTGCTCACGTCAACGCCGGGGCATAGTCACGGCTAGCATGTTTGGGCTAGAGAATGCTGCCTAGCATTGCTGTGTCATGCAAGCTACATGTGAGCACATTATGTGACATGGCTGTTTCTTGCGCTGGCAAAATTGGTATTACAGCAAGCCAAGCAAAGCAGACAATGCAGCATTCCATGGCACTCATGTGAGTAAAATGGGTGCCACATGAGAGATCCCTGTCCAAACTGCATGAAAGCCCAGCAAGCAAAGTAGAGCAATCAATGTGGCGTTCCATGTCTCAGGCTAGGACAGCTTGTAGGAGTCTGTTCTGGCTTTCGTAATAGACTCCAACAGCGCTCCTTAGCCTGTACTACAGGGCTTGTCACAATGTCTGCTCTGGCTGCACACTTGCACAGTTGCCAGCTTATAAATTGAAAGTCACCAGTGATGCAGCACTGCAACCCCGGGCTGCCTCTTTAGACAGAGGCTAGCATTGTGACGCCTGACTGCGTAGACTTTTCTTGTTCATAGAACAAAAGTGAGCAGTGGTGCAGCACAGCTGCCTGTTGCAGGTGCAAGTGTGAGGGAAACAACACTGTCACGTGTACGATGTCATAAACGACCTTGTGCTGGCCTGTAAAGCAAAATTGGACACAGCTGCTTCCGCTTTGGCTAAGTCAGCAAGTACTTGCCTTGCAGTCTCAAATTTGCAAGGCGCTGCAGTGTAAGCAGTATTGTGGCTTGTACTTGCAAGCTCCTGGCAAAGCCTGGGGCATTCACAACTTCACTGAGGCATGGTCGAGAAGTAGAATGGAGTGCTGACACACTACCCTCCCAACACACCTAAGCGAATTTGTGACGCACCATTTGCGCACAATAAGCTTGCACATACCTTTTTCCAAGTAACATTGTGCAGTGCAGAATATGCTCTACAGCTTGCTAGGTCAGCTTCTGCTGACACTGTTGCCTCAAATCACACTGTACCATCCATTTGCTGCTGCCTTGCGTGTGCTTCAGAGCTTGCAAAGCTTCAGAATATTGAATGTTGACATGTCGCAGCATTTGTCCAATCGAGCAGGCATGTGTCTATGAGTCCACGACTATGTCTGAGTGCTGAATGTGCAGCGCCATATTGAGTTTCCAGTCTGGGTTTGCACATATGGGGTTTGTACAAAATACCTTGCAGCTGATGGATTATCTATGAGACAGCACTCAGAACCCCAAATTGTGGTAACGCAGTTGACAACCACCATGATATTTACTCCAGGTAAAGCATGGCGCATCCACAACTTCACTTAGGCATCATACACAAATGGCACAGAGTGCTCACACCATCTGAAGACTAATTGTCAGTGAGGTCATGACACACCATTCCCAATCTTGACCTGGCGTAATGTGTCTACATGTGTACTATAATGACCAAGTCTTATGTTGGGTAACTGCAGAATGCCTTTCTTTCTTTTCAGCTGATCGAGCTCTATTTCCATGAGGAAGCACACACGGATTGAAAGCGTTGTGACATTGTGGCAGGACAAACATGCCGAGTTGCACTTCTGACCAAGCATGGCGCATCTGCAAGTCCACTGCAGTATTGTCAGCAAATGATATAGACTTTTGGCAGACTACTTGCTGACAAAATCAAAGTGGAGTCATGGTGCACCGTTTGCACATCACAATTTGGTGAAGGGTATGTGGCTGCAAGTTCGTTATCATGTCAAGAGCTGATGTCAGGCAACTGCAAAACGCCTTTCAATTGACGGAGCATTATTTTGACAAGGGCAAATTCACAGTCCCACATTGTTGTGGCATCGCAGCATGCCAGCAATCATGAGGTGTACTCCTGGTCAAGCATGGCGCATCCAAAAGTCCACTTACGCATGGTCAGCAAGCAGTATGGAGTGTTGGCACACCATTCACTGCCATTTGTGTAAGTGGAGTTAGGGCACGCCACTTGTCCTCAAAGAGCTTGAAAATTATTGTCTGCCAATGGCTGTGCATTGTGAAGTATACACTTATCACGAAATAGCTTCTCAGACAGATGTGTACACCTCTTGCTGGTGCTGTTGCCTTAGGGAACATAACAGTGTGTTTGTGCTACCTCATGTGTTGAGTGAGCTCATGATTGGACTTGGTATGAACTTGTCAGGAGACAGCTTCTGAGATCACCTCTTGCTGGGGCTGTTGCCTCAGGACACATTACAGCAGTGAATCTCCATACTTTCCATTTCAGTGGAAGCTTTGATACTCCCAAATACTTGCGTATTTGGATTTACATATTGGCGCCAATGTGTTGCCTGTTTCACAACTTGCGCTGCATCTCAGTGATTGATACTGTGTATTGCATATTGAGTATCAAGTATTGAGTATTGCGCATGGTGATTCGTTGCGCTACACTGTGTTTGTGCTGCCTCACATGTTGAACTTGTCAACATTCAAGCATGTGGGCACAAAGCATTGTGTCTTTGTGACGGGCACAACATGTCTGCTTCATGTCCTGGGTATGTCTTGCATGATGCATGATATTGAGGGGATTTGATGTGTCTGCAAAGGCGTTCCAACGCCGTGAGTCAACTTGTTATGCAAAGGTATCTTTCTCACCCTACCTGACCTGTGGATATGCAAAGTTGTGTCATTGTGATGGGCATGACGTGATGTACTTGTCAGGAGACAGCTTCTGAGATCACCTCTTGCTGGGGCTGTTGCCTCAGGACACATTACAGCAGTACACATTACAGCATTACAATGAACCATGTATAGTGTACATGGTGAATATTCCAAAATGGGTCTGACCTCCATGCTAGAAGCGGTGGAGTGCCATCCTGACGGGCTGGTCAGCATACTTTTGCCAAGAGTTGGAGGATCCCGGGCTGGTATTGCTTTCAAGACTCAGATGGCGCGAAGATGCCGAGAAGACCGGCATCGCGCCAGCCTGTAACATCAGCAGCAAGGGTAACGAATTTGTGTATCCGGGTCAGGGACAGGTGCTGCAGCTTGAATGAAATAGCTTGAAAGGCTGGGGTTGGTGCAACTAGAGCACATCATACAAGTGTGCAGCAAACACATGCACAAGCTGTGTTTCAGATGGAGATGGGAGATAGTTAAGGTGATGGAAAGGCCACCTGACTGCAGCTGCTGATCTTGCACAGAGAGTTTGCGAGATCAAGTTCCTGACAGTGCAATGGTTTGTTTGGCCCTAGTTCTGCAGCAAACATAATTCTTAAGGATGGTGAACGCAAATTGCTCTGCCGTCAAGCAGTTGCAGCTGCCGTGTCCGAGGGAAGCGTCCGTGGCGTACCATCAAACGTCTTACCGGCCCGCTGTTCTCAGCAAAGCCGCAGCGAATTAATCACGCCACTACAATCTGAGCATTTAAGTTGATCTTGCAGAGGCCAAAAAGCGATTGAGCTCAACCAGGGCTTGAAGGCACCTCGCATAGGCCAAATCGCAGTTGACCGACATGGCCTATTTACGGAAGGCTTGACATGACGTTGAGCAATGCAGAGACACGCAGTATGACCTTGGGAGGTAATGAAATCTAGTGAGTTGGATTTTGTGCGGATCGTAGCCGAGGGGCGTCCAAAAGCGTTCGCTACTGTGTCAACATTTTGTACAAGCAGATCCTTGCGCGAAGACAACGATTGCTATACGCCCGCAACACTGCCGAGCATTGTTGTGTATAGCATTATGCCAGGCGTGCTTCGCGAACACTTTGCGCAGGCGGCGAAAGGCCCGGAAGGACAAGTTGCGTGGTGGTAGGGGCAATCGAGTTGCTGTGCTAGTGGTTCATTTGGCCCTCTGGTAAGGGCGACCGCCCTTTCTTTTTGCCCTTGCAGTTGCTAGCATGCAAGTTACCAATTCATCTTCCTGATCAAAGTTGGCAGTCTGCTTGCCGTACACGAAGCGCTTCTCGCCGCAGCGCCGCATTGCCTGAAATATTGCTTGTCGCATCAAACTGCAGATCCGGACAGAAAGCCTCGCCGCATGTGCCCAGGGGATCAGCAGGTCACTCAAAAGCACTGATATGCTCTTAATCGTGTTCAAAGGCCCCCTCTCGCATCGTACCTTTGTAGTTGAGTTCATTTTCTTGTCAGACGCAGAGGGAAACCCATGTACTTCGATATGATGGCACACAGGAGTCAAGTGTGCCTCATTCCGAAAGCCAGGTCGTACCACAGCCTTCAACGTGCACAAAACCTTGGAAGATAGACAATGGGCAAAAGATGAAAAATTGAGAGCCACTGTCAAAAGTGACCGACTTCTTGTGTGAGGGACGTCGCTAAGCAAGACCTGTGATCAGGCAGGCAGGTAGTGTGCATTGCAATGCTTCCCAAGACAACTGCAAGCTGCAGAAGAGAGCCTGGCAACAGGCACAAATGATATGAGGGTTCCGTTTGGGAGACAACACGGGTTGAGAGGCAGACTGTTGGAACATTTGTATGCAGGTAAGCCATTCCATATATGCTGCTTACTCAGCAGACACAGCATCCCGCTGTGGTTACAGTTGCTGCTGCTCTAAGCGACGTGACATCATCAAGCACAGGATTTGATTGCCACTCAACTGTAGGAATTTTGCCCTGCAGTTCCTGCCTGCGTGATAAAGTTATCTCCTCAGTTGTACAGCAGCTACACGTTGAGGTCCCTTGTGACACAGATGTGATATTGACCTCAGTCCTGCCTGAAGTCCTGTCCTGGATGTGAAACCTACGCAGACATGCAATTTCGACAGCATTGTCAAAATCACAGCACAGAGCAGTGTTGTCTGCTGTCTCTTCAGTCTCAGTCATTAAAGACTTGTGGTTTGTGGCCAATGTTGGCATAGCATAATGGTCCAGCGGTCTGCCAGCAACTACATTGGGGAAGCGTCACATGACACAATGCATGTTGACAACGAAGTTCCAGAGGCAGATGTACCAGCCTGCTCAAGCGAGCTCAGGGTGGCTCCATATGGTCATCCAGCCGCAAGCTGCTTGACTGCAGCTCACGCATTGAAATTCTTGCGCCCTGTGAGGGGCTGCATGTGCAGTCACAGCTATGCACAGATGCAGCAATGGCTCCTCCAAAATTCAGAAGTTCTGATACTTGATGAGTTAATTGCTACAACTGTGCAGCCCTTCACAGATTGTGAGACCTCGAACACATCAACTACATAAAAGCAGCTTGCAGCTTTGCCAGTCACCGTAATTGCAGGCAGTTGGCAACTTCATGCGGCGCGGATGTCAATTAAAACCACATAGCTGTATTACGTTCAATGTGCATGAGGAAAGCAGCCTCAGCTACGAAACATGGATGCATGGCACCCTTCTCAGGTCAAATGGCTGCATGTGCAGTCCACTTGACCCGAGAAGGTTGCCACCTCTGGTTGTTTTTGAGCTGTATGAGTTGTCATGCACCTTGCACAGCAGTCGACATTCCAGGTGAGGTAGGCTGCTACCATCTGCCCAGGTCACGCTCAGAACAAGTAGTGACATAGCGCTGTAACTGTCACCTGCCACAGGTGCAAACATTTCATGCAGTAGATATAGTCGCTTGTTCTGTGCTTTATCAGAAGTTTTGGCTTTTGCACCAGATAAGAAACTCTCACAGATGAGCTCTGTTGGCGATGCTGCCCTTGAACAAGTCAACGTTTGACCTGCTGCGCGCTTTTTTGCAAGGAATCAAACTCAGCCAGCGAATCTCTCATCCCTGCAGCATTCTGGGATCCCTACTTCTTCAGCGTGCAGCGTCCCAGGGACGCGATCGAAAGAACGGTGCGCGCTAATCAGGGGGGTTCCACCTGGCAACGCCGACCGGCCAGCGCTACAACCACTTCACAAGTTCGCTGCATACAGCCGAATCGACAGCAGCTTCCGAGGACTTTTGTGGGACATTCAGCCCTGTACATACGTCACTTGTCGCAGTCCACGTCTAGCACCCGCTGAGTTCGCGCCCTCGTTTGCAATCGCAGCTTAGGATGTCAGAAACCCCTAGCAAGGTAGGCAGCAATCGCTCACAGCTTGGCGATGCAGCCAGACTCTTCATCTGAGATCGCCTTTGATGCGACTCGTTGGCCACTTTAGGGCCGTGCTTAAGAGCTGAGGTTGCTCGCTGATGGTGTAGGTATCAGTACTGGTGGTTGGAGCAGGTCCCACTGGGCTTGGCGCAGCTACTCGTTTGAGCCAGCATGGTATCAAGGATTGGTTGTTGATTGACCAGGTACGCAGCTGCGAATGTCGCGACAACTTCCTGCGACGTTGTCACATCCGAGCGATCTTGCAGTGACCCCCACCGCGCAGCCACTTGCGCCACAGGCCATATAACAATGTCGCCTGGCATCCTTGTCAATACACAGCCGCATTGCTGTAAAATCTGCAAGCGTCAGACCACATCAGCAGCAAGTTCATATTTGTGGTCCTGAGACTGTCCCTGTGTCCCACACTCAACGTGCAGCTGTAATGCATGGCAACTAGGCATGCTGGATTGCTTCTCTCTTTAGCATTGATGTTTCATGTAGGCAGAAGAGGCTGGTGGTCTGGCTTGCACAGATGAAACTAAGGAGGGATTCTTGTTTGACATGGGAGGCCACGTCATCTTCTCTCACTACCAATACTTTGATGAGCTTATAGATGCTGCCATAGGTAAGTCATGTTGCACTCATTTCTATGTCAGGATTGTAAGGCAGCAATCATCATGTGGCAAGAAGGCACGCTGCCAAGTTTGTTTCATACCTGTTTGCTTTGTCACAGATTGCTCTGTAATTGTGGTGGAATCAAACCAGTAAGCTTACATAGATGGTGTTGACACTTGTTGTGCTTGCTTCAGGCTCTGGTGACAAGTCATGGAATGTGCTGGAGCGTGTTTCATATGTATGGATGAAGGGCAGATGGGTTGCCTACCCATTCCAGAACAACATCTCAGCCCTCCCAAAGGAGGATCAGGTTAGTCCGCAGAGCTGCTGTAGCATCCATTCTGCATCTGTCCAGACCAACCTCTTGCTCTCTTCTGGTCTTGTGCAATACATTTATGGGCTCCTGTACACCTTTCATGCATCTGTTTTGCAGCCTGTTGTTTATATGCTGCTTGCCTGCAAAGAACCTTTGGTACATAAGGGTGCCTTTTTTGCAGGTTGTTGTCCATGCAATGTGCTGCTTGCCTTAATAGGCAAGTGCAGCCTGCCTGCGTAGGCATCTTTGATACATGTACGCACCATAACTGCAGCAGCTGATGGTGTTGCTGCTGTGCAGATTGACTGCTTGACTGGCCTAGTAGATGCCAAGGTCAAGAACACCACAGCTCAGGGCAAGCCCAAGAACTTTGACGAGTGGATCATGCGCGTCATGGGAGAGGGCATTGCAAACCTCTTCATGCGCCCATACAACTTCAAGGTACAGGTTGCTTATGTACAGTCAAGTATTGCTGGTCTCAGCACACATACCCGCCAGTAGCTGATCTCACACTCTGCAGGTCTGTTCATCAAGAATGCCTTGTGTGCGTTGTTCACACTGTCTGCATTTGTGAAGTAGTGAGTATGCATTTTGCACAACTGCTCAGGCTCATTGAGCTGTTGAGCAAAGCTCTAAGGCACTGCGTGTCAAGGCAGCAGTCTGTAATGCTAAGCTGAAAAAGCAGCGTGCCACTGCTGCCTTGCGGACTTATCTGACAGGCTTTGTGTGCAAAATGTAATCGCGTGCAGACAAGTTGTGGCTTATGGCATATTTACTCTGCATTTTGTGACTGTGCAGCGTCGTAGGCATTACTCATTAGACTTGCATCTGTCTGTGCAGGTGTGGGCTGTTCCTCCCAAGGAGATGCAATGTGAGTGGTTGGGTGAGCGTGTGGCCACAGTGGATGTGGACCGCGCAATCCGCAACGTCATTCACAACAAGGAAGATGCAGGCTGGGGACCCAACGCCGTCTTCAGATTCCCCTTGGAGGGGGGTACTGGGGGGATCTGGAAGGGGGTTGCCAAGCTGTTGCCCCAGAGCCAGCAGCGCTATGGCAAGGACTTCTCAGTGACTAACCTGGACAAGGACAAGCAGATCGCGACACTGTCTTCTGGCAAGAAGATCCAGTATGACGCTTTGATCAGCACCATGCCCCTGGACATCACCCTCACATGGCTAGGCAAGAAGGACTGGGCTGATGGCCTCACCCACAGGTACAATTCATCTTCATGTCACAACTGCAGACCATCACACTGTCATTTTCAGTGGTGGGCAGTCATGTGCATGACGCACAATCTTGCCTCTCTGGTACACTTCTAGCACTGCCACCCACAGGTACTATCAATCTTCATGTCACACTGTCATTTTCAGTGGTGGGCAGTCATGTGCATCATGCACAATCTTGCCTCTGTGGTACACTGCTGGTGCTGTTCACGCTTGACTTCTTCTGCTGTTCATGCTTGTGGCCACTGCACATCTCTGGCAGTCAACCTATGTTGTGATGTTGGCAAACGCTGCTGTTCTATCTGTCCCAAAGCTGCTGGGCTTTCTCAACCTGCTGTTCCAGTTTGATTGTGCTTGTCTTGCTGTTCTTTTGTGCCACTTGGTGCATCATGAAGATCACATTTGCTGTGCTGGTGTCTGCTTTGACTCAGGCTTCACATTTCTCTGCAGCTTAGCATACATCATTGGCATTGGTATCAGAGGACAGTGCCAGCTTGTACCTGCTGTCACTGAGGCATGTTTGTGTGTTGCAGCTCATCCCACATCATTGGCATCGGCATCAGGGGAGACTGCCCACATGGTCTCAAGTGCTGGCTGTACTTCCCAGAAGATGACTGCCCCTTCTACCGTACAACTGTCTTCAGCCACTACGCCAAGAAGAATTGCCCAGCAGATGGCGCCAAGCTCAAGACACTGTGCACGGTATGCCAATTGCATGTCTTGTGTATTGTGTGGCCAACATCTGATGGATCTGGTTTCACTGCATTGCCTTGCATATTGTGATTGGTCAGCAAGCTGGAGTGCTGTCACAACTGAGTCAGGTGTAAGGCTTCAACACGACCTTCATTCGCACACTATTCAGTGCAACTGTTCTGCAATTCTGCATGCACAGCAACCACCCAGGCATCTGTCCAAGATGCCATGTTTGCTGCCTGCCAGAGCAGTTGCTGATCAACATCTGCATGCATCAATGGCTTCAGTCGTTGGCACATATCATGCTGACCTCCATGCAAAGTCAAAAACAAGGGAAACTCAGGGCACTTGTGCAAGTCAAGTGGTCGGTTGATGCGCCATCAGGTCTTCCTGATTCACAGAGAACACTACGCTTTTGCAGGTCGAGTGTTGACAACACAAGATTGTGCTGCAGGGTGATGGCAAGGACGTGTCTGGTGCAAAGGAAGAGGGTGGACCCTACTGGTCTCTCATGTTTGAGGTCAGCGAGTCCTACTGCAAGCCAGTCAACCAGAAGAATGTCAAGTTGGGCGGTCAGGAATGGCCTGAGATTGTCAAGGAGACTATCCAGGGCGCCATCAACACCAAGCTTACATCTGCTGATGACCAGATTGTCTCCATCTACCACAGGTCAGCAACTCTCCCAGGAGCTGTTTTGCAAGCAATCTTGGCACCCTGTTGCTTGCTTTGTTGCACAGTTGCATTGCTGACAGTCTCTTTGCGCAGACATGCAAGCGACTGTCGCATAGGTTCGGTTTGCTTCGTCATATGTCGACATCTCCTACAGACAAGTTGCTCGGACGTGCAAGCAATTCTATCACACCCTGGCTTGCTCAGTCTTTCATGTTCCTGCGTGCTGTGCTGCAAGCCAGCTGTCATTACTGCATCACCAATTGCTTACACAGCAAGCATATTTGCAAGAGTGGCTTAGTTTGCTGCATGCACTCTGGTACATGCTGTCGGTCATGCAACTGCATCTTCACTCATGCAATGAGTGACCATAACCTCTGAAATTTCTGCAGGCGGTTGGAACACGGCTACCCTACTCCCAGTGTAGGGCGGGAGAGCGTCCTGGTAGATGCCCTGCCCTGGTTGCAGCAGCACAAGATCTGGAGCAGAGGCAGGTTCGGCAGCTACAGATACGAAGTTGGCAACCAGGACCACAGCCTCATGCTTGGCGTGGAGTGCGCAGACAATGTGCTGTTTGGTACCAAGGTGTGTCTGATTTGCTTACTCTGTATTGATGGAGTGGCAGGACCTTGTTGCGTAAGTTGTTTGACTGAGCCCACCTGCATTGCTCTGTATCGACCTACTGTGCAGTAATGTGCTGTGAGAACCACTCTGCAGTCAACTGTTGTGTAGTCGGCTGTAGTCGGCTGGTGTGCAGTCAAGCTGTAATGGTCACCGTATGATTGTTTGGTACATCATTGAGCTTTATGACAAGGCTGCCATACTTACTTTTGCAGCGTGTTTGCAGAGAGGCTGCCATGTGTCTGTGCTCTAGTGCTGAGTGTCTGATTGCTTTGCAAGCTCAACGCGCTAATGATTGTGCTGTTTCTGCAGGAGTTGACACTCAACAACCCCAACATTGTCAACGCCAAGAAGAACACTGAGTTGCTATATGGAAAGGGCACGTTCCTGTCTGCACACCAGTGATCTCAGCGCACTATGCTTAGCAGCCAGACAGATACAATCACGCCATCCCTCACCTTTTAGCATGCAGGGTTATGGACGTCAAAGTATGAAGCGCCAGTCAGCCTGTTTCTTGATGTAGATGTGACACCTGATGTTAGATCAATTCCAATGAGGTTTTGCAATGAATGCTGCCTCTTGGGGTGCTCAAATTCTGACTGGATGTCAGGTGTATGTCTGCTATTGACTTTGACCTTGTGTTGTCAGTGTGTTAGTTTCTTTACAGGTTTCCACTTTCAATGTATGGCAAGGTTTGAAGTAGCCTTTGGCACATTCATGTAGACTTTGCGCATGTAGGTCTTGGTAGCTTGTGTTGTTTTGCAGCCTTTCATGTAGACAGTTTGTCCTGCTCAGGCCCACATTCCAAAATTTCTGTAAGATCTGCGCACACTCGAATGATTAATCATCTCAGCAATTTGCCATTCACCCTACGTAAACCGTGCAACTGTACAGCACCTCATGCATGGTGGTTCCAGCATCTGTGCTGAAATGTCGTTGCCAACTGCCTGAAAGCCTGCCTGTCATAAGGGAAGCATTGATACCGGGCTGCTACCCTGGCGCGTGGCTGAGGGGTGTTAAGACACCGTGTGTTGCAATTTCATGCATTCATACAATTCTTTGGTCAGATTTACAAAGCTCCTACGCTCTTTGATCGACGCCTGCCGAAAATCAAACCTATTTACGTGATGATAATGCAACCTTTCGTTGCCGCTCGAAAGCACGGGCGTCAGTACTTTGCGCTGTGCTGGCGTCGACACAGTCATTAGTAATAGCTTATGGACACCGACGAGTGAGCGGTGCAGAAGGTGACCCGAGCCCCGGCCCTAGTGCTTAGCTCGTTTCGCTGCTGCCACTTCGTGCTCGTTGCCACTTCTTTCTGTGCGCTTTCATCTTCCTTCCTTGCCACCCACATACCACATCGCATTTCATCTCTTAAGGTGCGCTCACAGCTTTCGATCGTGACAGCAATGTGCTCTCGGGCGGGTTTGCGCTTTAGGCGCGTTGTGTCCATTTGGTTAAGCGATCATGTATAGGATGAATTTTGCACGTCCCGCACTGTTTCCCAGTGTGCAAAGCAAGTCGTATGCTGCGGCTGCGCTTGTGATCTGGGGTTAGGTCATACTTAGGCGTGTGCATTGCAACGACTCTTTTTTGCAGACATGCATCACATCGCTGAGCAGGGCCCCAAAAAAAAATGCCTGACGTAGCTGCGTAGTGTTGCCGCGCCGCATCTGGCTGATTATCGTAGACGTGTGTTGATCTGTCAAGCACGTCGGTACAAACGGATACCTTTGTGCGGCTACTCTTTTAGCATATTCGACGACGCATGTACATCTTAGCAAGCGCTGAGTACGCTTTGATATCTGTTGTATCCAATATCGCTGTTCATCAACACAGATTGTTGCTGCTGCAGCCTCGGAAATGAACAAGGTCAACGTCGCCCTTTTCTTTGCTGCTCTGTTGGTCATCGGCGCCTGCGCCGAGCCCAGGAAGCTCTTGGCCACCGACGAGGGCCGTGAGCTTGTTGAGGCTCTGGAGCACCAGAGGATCTTGGCTGAGCTGGAGGAGGTTCACCAGCTTCGTGAGAGGATGTTGCAGCAGGGTAGGATCTGACTTACAGTCTTGCAACACTTCTGTAATGTGTTTGCAGCTGCTCATAGCCTGTGCGCTGCCTCCCAATTGATAACACTAATAAGCAGCCCTGTGGCATTTCCTGTGCACTTGTGTCCATGTGTTTGGAAAAATCCTTTGGCACTGCAATACAAGGTAGTCAATGTAGTTTGCAGCAATGGGACAAAACTTCCCTGCAGCAGTATGCACCGAATTCCGCTGGTGGTGTTGTCGCTACGCTGCTGCATGCTTTCTCCTGCTGCCATTCTCACTCTCTGCCACTCAACCTCTACATTAGCCCAGTACCTTCAAGCATTATAGAGCAATTGCCAGACTTGTTGAAAGTGGCTTCAGCCTCGAGTTGCAGTGCATTTTCTGAAACTGCTTGGTTCCTGCAGCTGCGACATACACTCCAACTGGAGCCGGAGCCCCAGCTCCTGCACCTGGACACCGTTAAGCCAGGACCCTAAGCAATCTCCATACCTGTACAAAAGCTGGTACATCAGACACTTGACGTGACTAGAACCCGCAACCTCAGCTTTTGCAGCCGACAGCCAAATTTGCAGGTGCCTTGGACAAAGTCAAGTGATTGATTGATAGGATAGGTGATGGGAGCCTTAGGGTTGTCAGTCTTGTAAGCAAACATTACTAGCAGGCAGATGCTGTGTGGTGTGCTGTAGTATGCATTGCTTGCAGCTGACATGTAATAAGAATACAGTATCAGTCTAGCATAGTATGAATTTTCATTTTGCATAGTACATTCTAATCATCCAGATCATTGTTGAAAAGGTTGGACTCCTCTGTAAATACTCAAGTGTGTTACAAAAGCATTGCACATTCTGGTTACATTCTGTGTGTTTGTTCAGCATGAGCATACATGTATCTGCAGTCCACTGCAATCGAGATCAGTGCACAAGATGAGTTGGCGTTGCTTCCCTGGTGCTGGCCTGTGCAACCCGTATTTGTGCTGGCTGTGATTGATGTAGATACTCAGGCATAGCACTTGCTTACAATACTACAGACAGGCAATATCGAGTCAATGTGACATTGTCTGTCACAGAGACAGTGTCGACATTGTGCCAACATCCCTGCTTGTTTCCGAGCACCACCACATGATAGGCAAACACATGACAGACAGCAGCACTTGAAGTCCCCTTGGCAAATCAGACTCAGCCAAATCTGTCATGTGTATACAGCAGTGACTGTGGTTTAGCTTGCATGATATTGAACGATGCTCAAATGAAATGCCGGCAACATCATTCTGATTTTGGGTTTGCAGCGGTTGGCCATTCATGCAAGCTGTGAGCAGCTGGCAGTGTGTGAGTACTCAACAATTCCAGCACACAATTTGGTGTTTCAGCAAATTGCCCATCCGCTGATCAAAATGCATCATCATCATTTGGTCTGGCAGCAGCCTATTAGTAACAAGCGCAGTTGCTCTGGAGCAAGCATTCTGCATAGCTGACATTGTCAGTATTGACAGCAGCACATTCAGGATCAACTGCAAATCCAGCACTTTGCTGCACTGCACTGCACTGCACTGCACTGCACTGCACTGCACTGCACTGCACTAAAGTGCACTAATAAGAGCTAGGTGCAGCACAGATGCAGCGCATGCATTCAAAGGGACTGCCATGTTCATCAGCGCACTTTGACGCTGCAGCACTTTGCAGCACTGCATTGCACCGCACTGCACAAGTCACAGCTGGATACAGCACAGACGTAGTGCATGCGTTCAGAGGGACTGCCATGTTCATCAGAGCATCTGTACTGCTACAGCACTTTGCTGCATTGCACTGCACTGCATTGCACAAGTAACAGCTGGATGCAGCATAGACGTAGGGCATGCATTCAAGGGACTGTCATGTTCATTAGAGCACCTCTAACGCTGCAGCACTTTGCGGCATTGCACTGCACCATACTGCACAAGTGACAGCTGGATGCAGCATAGGTGTAGCGCATGCATTCAAAGGGACTGCCTTGTTCATCAGAGCATGTGTATTGCTAGAGTACTTTGCAGCACTGCACTGCACCGTACTGCACAAGTGACAGCTGGATACAACACCGATATCGATGTAGTGCATACGTTGAAAGAGACTGCCATGTTCATCCGAGCACCTCTACTGCTGCAGCGTGCAGTCCAGTCAACACAGCAGATGTCTTGGACACCGCTCTCATCAAGCAAAGGGTCGATTTATAATGTGTTTATCGCATCTTTCTAGAAACGGACCCGATTTGTCTCAATTGCACAGTGCTCTGTGCATCATAAGCATCTCAAGACGGCCGGCGCCACATCAATTGACAGTTTTGGATGTTGCATACTTTCATGCCTAAAGCTCTGCTCTCTCCTAGTGCAGAGCTTGCCTGTATTGATTTGTTCCAGCAGTCACTCCTTGACAGCCGCATACACTTGAGCGGTCAGTTGACAAACATGTCTTGTGCTGCAATCATCTGTTTACTTAGTTGGTGATCTGGGAGTAGACTCCCAAAGCTGCATTAATGAGCAAGCTTTGGGAAATGGCCAAGATCACATACTGGAGCAACATTAAAGCATTCATGCTGCGAGTGTTTGGATCCAGTCTAGGGTCTGTTTACTGCTGTGCCTAAGGGAAGTGCAGAGCTTGCCTGTAGCTTGGTTTGTTCCAGCAGTCAGTCCTCAACAGCAGCAGCACAGTCGAGCGGTCAGTCAACAAAATATGCCTGCAGTGTGCTGCAAGCATCTGTTTACTTAGTTGGTGATCTGGAAACAGACTTCTAAAACTGCACTGACGAGCAAGCTTTGGAAAACGGCTGAGATCACATTTTATAGCAACCTTCAAGCATCTGTTTGCATGGCAATGTCAGGCACCTGAGACGGCACCCACAACGACAACCTGCTGCCCCAGCTGTGAATCAAATTTCACCACTGCAGACGCTGGCAGAACAAGAAAATTGCTCCCATGTCAATAGACTCATATTGAATATCGATTTTTACCCAGAGGAGAGTGTTACAGTGACTATCTGTAACTTGCATGCGTCAGCTGACCACAGCATTTCATCAATCAAGCATGAGAACCTGACCCCGTTAAAACTGCAGCAAAGCACAGAGGGTCATGACAATCTGTGCATGCGCAATTAGCATGAGCAATATGTAGAAAATGGCGTCATACAGCTTCTGACATAGTCAAGTCACATGCAGTAGCATCAAGGTGTCACCAGCTTGACTAGTATTGCACTGGAATTGCAACAAATTGCCACCAATTTTGAGGTGCAAAAATTATCTTTATTTGTGAAACAAGTTGGCTCGACAAGACAGGATTTGTTTGCCATTGCGACAGGCTCAGCATGTCCTGCTGCAGTGTGTAGCGACATGTCATCACTGTGGTTGCGACAGTGATTGTCAAGCAGTCCTGAAAGCAGCAGTTGATTGCAGTGCAAAGTCAGCTTGATTCAGTAACTATGCAAACACAGGTCAGTCAATGGGCTTACTGCTGCCAAAATGTAAAGATGCTGGCCCACTCTCAAAGACCAGCAGTGGGATAGCAGTTTGCATGCAAGATGCTCTATGAGCACATTGTTGAAATTAGTCAAGAGCATGCTCCGAGAGAGTTGCATTTGCTGCTACATGTGCTCAGACCTTTCTCCCTGAGCATACAGACTACGCAGCAAATTGTCAGGACCTGGTGCACACAACTGGATGCACAAAGTCACAACTGCATCTCAAGGGCAAACGCAAGTGGGATTCGTAGAGAGTGCAGTTCTAGACACTGACAACAACAAGCAATGCTGATAGCAGGCAGCTGCATCAGGGCTAGTAGGCACCTGAAGGTCTATTCAGGTGCTTCTGTGAGCAGCAACTGCAGTCGGTCTGTGGACGCTGGCAATGGCTCAGTCTGGCTTTGTAGCTATAAGTTGTTGTTTTGCGATTGAACCCTGGGCAAAACTGTCTGCAAGCTGTGCTGGCCTGTCTAGAGTTAGTCAGACTTGTCATTTGGGCAAGCACTGCACAGCTGCTGCTCTCAAACTTTACTTGAGGCAGAACTTGACTATGCAAGCTCAACCAGGGAGCGGTGTGGTGCAAATGCAGTCAGCCTTTTTTACCCAAGCAGGTTGTGTTTGAGCAGAATTCCTGCCAGAAATTGAATCAACAGCATCTGCTGATGCGCGTGCTGCTGAAGCTGTTACACAGACAAGTTGTTCTAGAAGTTGGTGTGCTCACCGACAGCAATAGCATTCAATATGCAGCACCCATATGCATGCGTCACATGTAGCACCACGTAACAAACAGGCTTGAGATGATCTTGCCGAAGAAGCAGGCCTGCTGTATGACACTAGCCCATGCAAGCAGCCACATGTATGAGCAGAAATTTCCCTACCAGAGCGCAGACTCGTGACAGGGTGCTGGACACAGCAGCTTGCAAACAGCAATACTATGTTGGGATGAGTCAGGTGTAATCTAGAGCAGCATGCACACCATGTTGCAGACACAAGCATGCAAATAAGGGACACCCACATGCAGCAAGCATGCATTGAGAGATCCAGACAAAGGTCATAATCACCTCACTTGATACTGCAACCTCAGTGTGTGTCATTGACAGATGGGGAGAATCTGTGTAGAAATTGCCGCCAAATGGGGTTAGCATTGTCATTTGATGTTACTGTTGGAACACATGCTTGGTAACGCAGCAGCTCAAATTCAGGGTCAGTAATGCTCTTGCTCCTGAGATGCGCTTTCCACGTCATTTTGATTGCATAGGTGACCTTTTGGTTTGCTGTAAAGCAAAAAGTGCCCAATGTGATTGGCTTGCAGTGGCATGAGCAGCAAATCCAAGTACTTGGGCACCTTAAGCCATGTTGCACATATCTAAGCTGCTGCATTCCAACCTGTTGTGGTGCTTGTTGTGGCAAACTGCAATTTTTGCCCAGAGCATTGTCCTTACATCAGATTGTCAGAGATACTCAGAGATACTCAGAGATATCACAGATGAAGTGAGTGAGTCGCTCGCACTTGCAATTTCCTTTCTATGGGAATGTCTGTTCAATGAATCTTTATCAGGAAATCACTGCAACCTTCTTTGCACAGGCAGGCGCCCATGACCAGGAAGCATACGCGCTCTCAAAGCAAACAGATCCATCATTCTGCGCTTTGACTTTGGCCCAGCGTCACAAGAATCCTTGATGACAGTGCTGTCTCAGGTAGTCAGCTTGGATGGAAACAACTACCAAAAGGTCTCAGCTCAGTGAGTGCACAGGTGAGTGTTGTTTTTGCCAGGAAAGGCCGATTGGTCCATCTTGAGTTTCGTTTGAACAGCAACTCAGTGCTGGAGATGTAATTGTGCTCTCAACGATGCTTACGAGCACATGCCATCTGCTAAAAGCAACTCTCTCTGTGCTGTCGAGAAAACGTTTCCCTGTGCTTCATTGTGTTTCATGCTTGGAGTTCAACAATGCTTTGTGACAAAATGGAAGAGACATTAGTTATCTGATAATGGTGCAGTTGCTGGTGTCATGTGTAGTCATGCCACCACATGTTGCTAGCTTCAGCATTGAAGGAGCTGCTGATTTCCAACATCATAATTGCACCAGCATGCAGATGAAGTTAGCAGCTACAAAGGCCAAGCAAATAAGCAGGACTGGAGTGTGCTCAAAGACGCTGCGCTAGCTGTGTGCAGCATGTTGTGGCAGCTGCAGAGTGGTGCTGCAACTCAAAATGGCATTCACATGCATACAATGGGCTATGACTGCAGAGAAGAGATGCATGTGCCATTGCAAACGCTGAGACAAGTCAGTGTGCTCAAAGGAATTGTCTTTTCTGCATGTGCGTGTGCATCCGACCTGTCAATGGCACAGCGTAACTGTCATGGGCACAGCAAGATGCAATGCATTTGCAAAGGCTGCAATGGAGGCTGCAGATCTGAAGTCATTTTGAAATTACAGTGGGTCAGGCAACTGACAAACCATGGAGCATATTTTCAAATCTGAAAAATGCACCACTGGATATTGCTCTGATTGGACCAACTCTGTCTAGCCAAACAAATGAAAAGAATAGTACAGTTTGCCCTACAATGGCAGAGCATACTAGTATTTTTGGATGTAGTAAGAAATACCGATTGCAGTCAAGATCACTGCCTACACTACCTACACTGTACATGCTACTTGTCTATAGCCGTCTGTCTGAAGCTTGCTACTGACTACTTGTTGGGCTAAGCTAACTACAGGGTGTCAGTGTTGTACATCAAGCTGAGGGAAGGAAGCTGTACACCAATGACTGCCAGGCTTATGCTGGGGCAGGGGCAGGTGCTCCACCAGATGAGGATGTGGGGGTGTATGTTGCAGCTGCAGGCACAGACACAAGCTTTGCTGTCGAGTATACAAGGAGACTTGCAGGTTGCAAGCATGCAAACTTGTGCTCCACTGGTAATCAAGCTTCAGGCAGCTCAAAGCAGCACAGTTGGGAGCCGAGATGCTGGCTGGTTAGAGCACATGACAACAGTGCGCTCGGCAGACAGTAGTTGATCGTGTGCGTACCCTCTTGCAGCATCCTCTCGCGAAGAGCGTGCACCTCCGCGAGCTCAGCAAGAATCCTCTGGTGCTCCTCAGCAGCGGTCAACTTGCTGCTCTCGCCAGCTGCCAGCAGCTTGCGGGGCTCAGCGCAAGCGCCAATGACAAGAAGGGCAGCAAAGAAGACGGCGATGTTGACCTTGTTCATCGTGGCGATCTGCAGCATCGCCGACAGCGTTAGGACTCAGCCGATCAACAGTATGGCAGGCGGCCAGAACAACAACAACAGCAGGCAGCGATGCACCAAAGAACGCGCGATGTTGTGAAAGACAACGCAACATGATAAAATTAAAGTGTCACCTGGGACGTAAGGAAGCACAGATGATCTGAGAAGGTAAGCTGCGGAGGTGCAGTTGGAGGTTGATGAGGTCACCGAAAGCTTGTGGTTGCGGAAGCGAGAGTGTGACAGGGAAGCAGCAGGCTCGAGGCTTTGTAGCGAGCTCCGGTGGCAGGAGCACCGTCTCTTTTCGCGCTTGTGCGGATCCCTCCAAAACTCAAAGTCAACGGCGCTCAAATTTTGGTTGTTAGGTCAACCAATGTCAGGTCTTTTGGGTGCTAAATTGACCTGTTATGACCAATAATTGACCTGACGAGAGCCTGTCTGATCTGTCCTCAGTGACAGCTTTGCTGTCCATATGGATGCACCTGTCAGTCTGCAAATTGCCATTGCTGCAAGTTTGCAAATGCAGGCACATGCATGCATATGTGCAGGACAAAACAGGAGCATTTTGGATTATGACCAGAGCGCTTGCGACAAGGCCAGACATGCGTGCAGGCACATGCATTGCATACAAACTAGATGCTTGTGCAAATGCATGTTGCCATCGATCACCAGTAGATAGGAGAAAGCATTGCCAAAGCATGTACAAAATGTGCATGCAGCACAGCAGGAGCAAAGCAGACGGCTCGTTCTGATCACCCCTGAGCAATGCGTTTGAGCTTGAAAAGCTGCAAAATGCGCTGCAGATGAGGAATGGTCATTTTCCAGGTAGTCACCCCACACTCGAAAAGCCAAGTTTTGCTTGATACTCGGCACTCGTGGTCGGCAGCTTACAGCACAGCTTCAGTCAGAACTCAGCTTGATACAGATGCAGCAGCCTCAGCAAAATCGACTGTGACCACTATACTCTGTGCGAAATCTTGCGGCATATGCATCAGCTTAGGTGTGAGTGGTGTCGCAGATACTCTCATGCCCAAGTGACCTTTGAGTCTCCAACAAGCAGGGTCAGCTGAAGAAGATGTAACCCCCTAGGGTTGCAGTTGGGGGGAACTTGCTTCAAAAGTTCAAAGCCAACACTGTGTCGAAGCTTTCCAGACCGTGCCGAGCTTCGCAAAGTGGTTCTGAAGTACTCTTCAGCGATCATATATTCACCAGACCAAACAGCTGCAGAAGTGCCCCTTTGCACCAAGGTAATTGTGACTGTGCCGTTTTTGCCTCGTAATCGTCGGCTTGGCCTTTGACGTTGCGCAAGCTTGCAAGCTTTGCCTTTGCTGTGTTACCACTTCAAACTCAAGGCTCACTTCGAGTATTTGCTGGCTATTGCGCAGCTAATGCATCGAGCGCTCGACTCGACGCGCTGCATGCCCTTATGCACGCGAGTTCAATCACTAGGTTTGTGCGCAGGCGGAGCGATGTCCAACAAAACCATGCTAGCTGTTTTGCTGGTAGCGTTGATGGTGTCTGGGACCTTTGCAGCCCCACGCAAAACTCTGTCGTCCGGGGAGTCTGTCGAGCTCAGAGATGCCGCCGAGCACAAGAGGATTCTTGCAGAGCTAGACGCCGTTCATCAGCTGCGTGAAAGAATGCTTGCTGACGGTGAGAGTCTTGCGACATCACATTGTTGATATGCGCAAAGCTTTTTCGAATCTCAACAAGCAGTGCATATTTGCAAGCCTTTGCAAGTTCCCAAGCTGTTTCCTCCCGATTGTGTTGCATTGGCAATCTCACTGAGGCTGATGTGTGCTGCAGCTGCCACTTACGAGGTGGTCTCTGCTTCTGTTGCTGCTCCAGCGCCAGCTCCAGTATGACATTCCGCAAGCCTTGGCTGTCATCAAGCCACCTGCCCAACACTGCTGTAGCCAGACATGCCACAGGCTTCTACAGCAGGATGCTCCAGCTGTACATAGTCATTGTCAAATTGTGCAGCAAATGCAATCAAAGTCGGCTGACTGACAGCACGTGCAGTCAATGCGTCAACTATTGACAATTCTGTGGTTGCTTTTTTTCCTTCTATTTGGTTGTGATGTTCCCGTCACATGGATCTCATTCAGTTGCAACATCACAGATTGAATTGTAACCTGAGCCACTGCTTGCTGGTTTATTGACAGTGCCACAGCTCACAAAGCTGAGTGCTGTATATGTGACACACTCAGCATTGTACTGCCATCATCTCATCTTTTGCTGTAAATGCAGTCACAGCTGCAGCTGCTGAACACATGCGCTGACTGGTCAGCAAACCAATAGCATTGTTGCAGCATCAACGTTATATCGTCAGTACGGCAGTAACATCTGACAAGGGACGTACAATGGGCTTCTTGCACCAAGCTTGGCAGTGTAGCGCTCAGAAACCAAATGTAACAAAAGGGTGCGACCAACGCAAGCAAGCTAACGACCAGTTGCTGTGGACAACAGCAATGTTGCCACTTTCCTTGTTTTCAATGTCACGTGAGATCCTCTTCGTTGATGTCACTTGTGTCAACAACAGCTGCTGCACTGTCACCCTCAGCACCACCTAGCTGTGCTGCCATGGCTTTGACATCACCCACTGGCAGCTTCTTTGCAAGCTTACCAACCTGCAGCAGCTTGAGCAAATGAAGACTGATGCATAACACTCCCAATGAAAAATGTAACATGAAATGGAATGATAAATGTAAATGAGATGTGACGCATCTGCAGCACTTGCAATCTGACATCGGGACTGCATGCTTTTGTTGTTCTTCTGCCGGAAAGAGCAATATTGACAATGATCAGGCAGCTCAGCCCAACTTTGCATGCTGACATAAACAACCATCTTTCGCCGTATAAGTGCCTTTTCTGGGCCTGTGCAGAGCTGCATGTCCATGTGCACAGACTTGGCATGTCAGATTGCAGAAACATCACAGCATGCTACATGATGATAGGCTGCAGCAAGCTGTACTGTGCTGCACCTCTCTCATGTTCAGCATGGCCTTGAATTGCCATCTTAAGCAAGCAATACGGCAGCCAGCATGGTGTCATGAGCCTTGATATGCGCTGTCTTGCATCATGGTCAGACTTGAGCATGCGAGCTGAAAGCAAAATTTGCGTACTTGATTGCACAAGTTGACGTGAAGCTATTTACACAATTGCATGCAACAGACAAGCACTCCACCTGATTGTCAAGATTCATGAAAATTGGCTTGCTGATGACGTTGCGGATTGCATTCTCATCACCGGACCGGTAGGCATCAAGGAGCGCCTCAGCTGTGAGAGCTTCTGAGCTTACACTGAAGGCATCAACCCCAAGCGCATCCTTCAGCAGGACACGGGATCCTTATAGAAGAGGCCTCTGACTCAGCCTTGAAAGGACTATTTTCAAGTGCAGTTTGCAGCATGGAGCAACAGCTTTGGAATATGAGTGTGACACAGGAGCCTTGAACACCTAGAGTTGACCAAGGAGTGACCAGTTGTTGTCAGCAATGTGAGTCTGACCTTTTACCCATAGCCTTGCAAGCAGGATTTATTTATCAGCGGAGCAGGCACTTCAAGGGCATGAGCTGTCAATGCCACAATGGTGGCTTAAAAGGTCAACTCCAAGCATTTTCTGTGTGCAGATATCAATAAGACTCATGATGCTCTAACCTGTCGCGTTCTGAACATTGCACAATGCCACAGTCATTGTGCAAAACTTCTGCTACTGACGTCGCAACAATGAAAGCTGGCACAGCCCACCTTTCGCACTCAGACAGCATTGCGCATGGAAGGCTTGCCTGATATGTTGCCCATGCTTCAGTGGCATTCCCAGAATACAGAGCCACAACAACAGCGCCAAGGTAAGCCATGCATTGGCTGCTGGTAGCATGACTGGCATCACAGGCCAAGGCAAAACGCATGAGCATGTTGATGGCATCTGGATACCGCTGGTTCTTGATGTGACTGCCTGCATGTTGACAACATCTGTGTGTCAGCGCCATCTGTGATGTGACCTCGCTGCCATTGTAACTAAAGTATCGAATTGGCTGCTGCCTATAGCAAAGGATTAGAGTAAAGAGATACTCAGCCTCTTTCTATTTGAAAGAGACAAGTCAATGACATTCATTTGGCTGCGTTTTCTCCCACACGGAGTTGTTCTTGCATCAGATTACTCTTACTTAGAAGCACCACAATAGTCAGAGTGTAGTCGTCAAGTCTCAAATGCAATGACCTTGATACAAGACTGTTCTTGTGTTGAATCACACAAGTCAGGAGCACAGGCATGAGCTGTGAAGGCCAGATATGCAGAGTTGTCTTGACAGACCACTGTTTTGCATGTGATCGTCCATAATTGTTGACTGGCATGAGATGTCAGGACCAGATGTGCAGACTTAGAGAAGATGAGGATGTCACAGAACACCATTCACAGTCCATGTACTATTGAAAACGTGTGCTGCGTGTGTGTGGCACAACAGAAGTGCAGAGCAATAGTGACATACCAATTGCTTGCCTGAACATGTCAAGTGCCATTGTTTCCTGACCATCATCTTCCATGAGTTCCACAGCTTCTAAGTACATGGCACTGGCTTCCTGCAGACAGCAACATCACTACTTGTTCTGTCTATTTGCCTGCACATCTGTCTGCCTATCAGTCAACAGACTGTCTCATGACAGCTTGTCAAAGCTGCATCTGTCTGTCAGAACTCAGGAATGCATGGAGCTTCTGACACTGAGCAACTGAGACACTGATGCTCAGCCTGGCCTGTCAAAGTTGAAAGCATAAATTGCCATCTAAGGCACCCGGCACATAGCCTTTTTGCTGATGTCCACATGCTGAATCTGAATTTGTTGGTGGCCGCTGCTCTTAGTGTGCACAGCTTGCTACTATTGAGCCTTTTTCATTACAAAATGCATGTAGCTCAGCGCATGATGGAAGTCACACACAGACCAGTTCTAAACAGCACATTTGGGGCACTCGTGCTGAGCTGGAAGCATTGTTGACACAGCTGATCTGACTGCCGACTTGGAGAATTCCAGACAAGGACTGCGTTCCCAGAGAGTCTATGAAGGAGAGCCTTAGAAGCTGTACAATTTCACAAAGCTACAAGATTGCACCTCATGATTGCGGGAGTTGCAGCAAACAAAGCATGTCACCACAGATACAAGCAGAAGAGGAGAGTGAGGTCAAGAAGAAGCAAGAAGCAACACAAAAAACGCAATCAGCTGGATTGGTAGCTCACGACGCCAGCATGTCTCATGAAAAATAATTTGGGCAAAACAGCAATGAATTGACAGTATTCAGCAACAGCCTGCAGAAGCAACCAAGGCACGGCATGGCATACATAACCTAGGCTACAGGCCACCCTGTGCGATCACTCCAAGACGGCCTTGATGACTTGTTCATGGTTGGCTAACAGCTTGCAGTGCGAAGCTTTTGGGCTTTTCCAGACGGTTGCAAGCTGTATCAAATTGTTGGCACAGCGCAGGCCTGCCGTTTTGTCACTTAGGACTGTACGTCACTTTCAACCTTGAAGTTTTTGCCGTTGGAACAACAGGAGTCATGTGCATGGCAAAATCAAGGAAGCAATCACCGCCATTATGTCTTGAGGAGACAGGGACCTGAATATGGCTGTGCCTGTTTTGTCAAAGCCTTACCATCGCTACTGTCAGGAACAAGGACACTGGCGATGTTACAAAAACCCTAGCTTTGCAACTATGTAACGAAGTATGAGAAACACACCTGTGGATTTTTGTCTTCAACAAGCTTGGCTGCCTTACTGAGGGCTTCTGCTGCAGCTCCGCCCCTACCTGCTTGCTGGTATAGCGTAGCTGCCCGCCTACAAGCAATTATTGCATCATCACTTGTCATCATCATCATTTGCACGCTTCGCTGAAACTTGCCCCTGACCCTGCTAGATGCATTCAACAGCACGACTAGCAGCTTCAGCTTTAAGCCAAACATGAGTAAGGATATTTCCTACAGCTAAGTTGTCTGTTGGCACCAGAAATCAGAATTCTCAGGCAACAGATTCACATGCCAGATATGCAATTCAGATGCAGAGAACAATCAAACCTCAAGAGAATACCTAAAATGATGATGAACATGCAATAAGGAGTGGCTTTGCTGTCAGGTGTCGTTGCAGGGACTTCAGAAAAATTGTCATGACAAAGCACTGAGCAAGACAGCATGCTCTTGGTTGGTGAGATTTGCGCTGAGCAGATCATGGGCAGCACCAGTACAGGTTCCTGATTCTTTGTGCTTTTGAGCATAACCAAGTCATGGGCACACAGTGCAATGCAAAAGAGGATATGACGGCTGCTGCGTTCTGGATCAGCGTGTCATGATGTCAATCAGCATTAATATGCAGCACATTTGCATGCAGCTGCTGACCGTGTGAGCTCAGCAACAGTTGTCAAGTCGCCGGTCTCCTTGGCGCAGGCTGCAGCTTGTTCCAGCAGCTTTCCTGCTTGCCATGGAGAGCTCTGCCTTTCCTGTCCTGTCGCAGCCCTCTCAAAAGCATATCTTGCCTTGTCATAAGCCTTGGCTGCCTGCAAGATATATACTGTTGAGTCAAGTGATGGTGTGGACTGCTTTCTACGCGCACTCCGAGCAGCTCCGGTGCAACTGAGCTGACAGATGTTGGAGGCAGCTTGCTTGATCATGATGCAAGCTGCGAGCCATGCAACGAATCAAGTCAACTGCAGCAAACAGCAAGACCTGTCACCTTGTATGATTTGGCTGCCTTCTCAAACAGCGGCTGCGCCTGCTCCCAATCAGCTTTGATGCGCATCGAGAGGAACGAAGGATCGCAAAGCTTTTGAGCCTGTTTCATGAGCTTGTCAGCTTCCGCTGATGACGCCATATTGCGCGCGGGACAGTAAGACGCTGGCAGTGCAAGAAGCCCAGGGATGCTCGTGTACACCGCTGAAGCTTCACACTGAAAGTCGAACGCAGCGCTGAGAATGACACTGTTGAATCTCGTGCCCCTGCGATCCCACACCTCACCTGCACTTAAGGATACGAAACGTCGTTGACTTGAGTAACAAACGCAAGCGCGACTTCCTCTGCAACTGTCGCAGCGAGCTATGCATGGCTTTGATGTATAATAGTGCCGCGATCAATTTGGAATTCGCGCTCGTTTCCACGACATCGAGGTCTCAATGAGTGAGGCCACGATCAGCTCCTGCGTTGCAGCCCTAGCATGTGTCGAGCACGAAGCGCTTTTGCGCAATTGACAAGAACTGTGACGTAAACTGTACCGACTTCAATTCCTACCGCCAACTGATGGAGCGCAAATGGTTGCGACACACGTGACTTTGCGCCGTGGGAAATGACCTTTGATCAGTGGTTGCACAATTTGCGACAAGCGTTGGGGGTGCAAGAGCAGCAGATACGCATTGTCAGCGGAGCTCTGCTGTTCCTTCTTTGCATTGTCCTCTGGGAGAGAAGTCAATGGACGCAGCCCGCGCGGTCAGACCTGCTGTATGATTTGCCACAAGCACACCCTTCAACAAATTTGGAGGCTCCCAGCACAGCTGGTTCAACTAGCACAGACTTTAGCACCTGGAGCTGTCAACACAGTGAAGCTTGGTTTGAGCAGCAGCCACACAGATGGCATGAGTTTGAGGCACTGGCAGGACTGGTCTGCTATGTCAATGCAGCTAGCAAAGCAACAGATGAGCTGAATTCGGCAGGTACGCAGCTGGCCCTCGCTGAATTGCTGACAGCACAAGAGTATTTGCTAGTCCCAGGGCATCGCAGTTTCTGAGCTGCACTCCCTTGCATGCCATGACTGCAAGCCAATGGTTTGTGAAACATAGCAATTCACTCGTGTGTTACTGCAGCAGACCAACAGCAGGACCGTGCACTGTACCATGACATCGTCAACACAGCACATCAAAATACAGACGCACAAAAGCTCGTTGAGCAAGTACAGGTTTGCACTTCTGCACTCCAGCCAGGCCTTGGACGTCAGAAACCATCTTGCACATCATACAGCGACATCTGATGACTGCTGTGAGCTGTTGCCTTGGTGACTTCTCAATCTTGACATTTTCATTCTCATTTTCATTTTCATTTTCATTCATTTTCATTTTCTCGGCACTTAGAAGACATGCAGACTGGAAGAGCTCTTGACAAGTGCTAGATTGCCTGAGTCAGCTCAGAGCAAGCAGGATCTTCTCATAAGTGCCGATGAGCCTTTGCACCGGCTTACGTAATGGATGATGTAGATGTGTGGACTTCAGGAGGCAAATGTTGTGTCACAATGCGCCGAGTTGTCTAAAATCAACCCTCATCTTCCAGTTTCTAATCACTCATAACCTTCTGTATTGGCTTGCATTCAGCTGAAACGAATGTGTACACATTGGCAGGCAAGAATCGTGATGACAGAGGAAGCTCTCAGACGGGATAGGGTTCCCCCAGAAGAGGCAAGGGGGGACCCTAGACCCGTCCAAAGCGGCCCTTGGTCATGGATCATTTTC
Organism: Trebouxia sp. TZW2008; assembly: GCA_002118135.1. Taxonomy (NCBI): domain Eukaryota; kingdom Viridiplantae; phylum Chlorophyta; class Trebouxiophyceae; order Trebouxiales; family Trebouxiaceae; genus Trebouxia; species Trebouxia sp. TZW2008. The sequence continues at coordinate 155,613 of BDIU01000215.1, read as the reverse complement.
AAGCGGGTCTTGAGCGGACTGGGGCTTTTGGACACATCACTCACGCCAAACTCAACTTTTGTGGTAAGCTTTCAGGTTGCAATCAAATTGCCCCCACAGTGTCGAAATTGCATCAGTGGTATTCATTGTTGTCTGGACGTACACAATGTCTGTCGTCCTGTGAGCTTTTCTACTTTGCAAACAAGTTTGTATTTGATGCAGAGTTTGAACAAGCACTGGCAGTTGAGCATCCTGGATCAAGCCTGCATCCGAATGATCTGCCAAGCACTGACTATTTGCTAGCCCATACTTGCAGCATCTCTGTCAACCTGCTCTTGTATAATTGACTCGACCAGGGGTAAAGTCAGCTTGCAAATCTTTCTGTTGGGCTTCTGGTTGGATTTTGCCATCCATTCACAGGGAAGTGTAGAGCTGACTTTGTGGAAATGAGGTCTGCTGCTTCACAGCATGTTACAAAGCAGCATCATTGCAGTTTAAATATGTTGCTGCTGATTGCTTTGTGCCTGTTACATCAGAGCTTCAGCCATATTGCTTCAGATGGCTGTTCTTCTGGTGAAGCATGCATTCACAGCATATGTTGTGACCATTTGGTTTTGCTATGCTGCAGCGTGAGGCGAGACCTGTTCCTCTTGACTATAAGAAGTACTCAGAAGATCATCCCGTCAAGGTGTGTGTCATCTTCCTCTCTCTGCTGGTTTTTTTTTTATCTTCTTCCTCCTGGTCAGTAATGGTGTTCAGCAGGATTTGCCAAGCTAAGCGATGTGCTTTGTGTCACTCCTTTGCTGCACCATCTTCTCAATGGTTCAAAAGTTGTTCTATCACAACACAAGTTGCCCACTCCGCTATCACAGTTGCAGACCACTTTCTGGAGAGCGTAATGGCGCAATGCAATTGGCCCGTTCACAGGGCCATGTTTGTACCATGATACATCTGTTACCCCTGCATCTTGTATATGTTGCATCTGTTTGATGGCAATGTGTGGTCTCATCGCCATCTGCCCAGCTGTTGTTTGCATGTTTGTAATCCTAACATGCAGTCTGCATTGCAGCATGCAGCATGGGGCATCCAAGCAGATGACACCCACCATTGTGATCAGTCAAGGCATGCGTCAATCAGCATTGCCATGATGTCGTTTTGTCAATGCAGGATGTCTCTTCTCGAAACGTTGAGTGACCCTAAGATGATTTCAATTGGAACAAGTAACAAGTTCATCCCTGTCTGTGCATGCCTGCAGGCCCTGGTTGGGTTGAACGCCCTTCTGACAAGCCCCCATCGCTTCAGCCTTATCATGAAGGGGACCAGCAGCAAAGTCTGTCTGATAGCGTCGCAACAGTTGCTGCTGGTGTCAATCCATGTAGCAGATGTCTGTCCGTGCATGCCTGCAGGCCCTGGTTGGGTTGAACGCCCTTCTGACAAGCCCCCATCGCTTCAGCCTTATCATGAAGGGGACCAGCAGCAAAGTCCGTCTGATAGCATCACAACAGTTGCTGCTGGTGTCAATCCATGTATCAGATGTCTGTCCGTGCATGCCTGCAGGCCCTGGTTGGGTTGAATGCCCTTTTGACAAGCCCCCGTCTCTTCACCCTCATCATGAAATGCACCAGCAGCAGATTCCGCCCAGACAACATCAAACAGTTGCTGCTGGTAAAAGCAGCGAATCAAGCAGCGGAGGTGCCCAAGCAATTTATGCTGTTCTTTGTCAAACGGTCAATCATTGGAAACCTTGTCAGTATGTTGCTACCCGGCCTACAGGTGAGCTGAAAGAGCTCATGAACACAATGTTTCAACTCAATCTGTCTTGCTCTCCATCTGGATCTTTGAACCTACTTATTCACCTTGCAATGATTCATCTGTTCAATCTAGTGTTGGTGATTCATTTGCCCAATCTAGCGTATCCAGGCAACCCAGCCCAAAGTTGACTTCTCTGATTGCAAGTCTGATTTTGTGCACATATTTGCAGGCAAAACAGGTTGCAGGTAAGCGACTATGCAGGCTAGATCAAATTTGCATCTGTAAAAGACATATCTGTGCATGTCGCTGGCTTGCCAGCTAGGCAGTACAAAACACAGCACTAGCTTAGCTTCCTGCCACTCCTGTGTTGGTTCTGATGTTTGCTGCTCCTGCTGCTGCTGCAGACATGCAGGTACGGTCAAGCATGTATGGTTTGCAGCGCTTGGTCAACACAACATATGGTTCAGGCATCTGCCATTCAGGTTTACTCAAAAAGCCTGCTGCTGCTGCTGCTGATGCTGCTGCTGCAGACATACATGTATGGCCAAGCATGTGTGGATGACAATCCATACTTGGGACGTTGGCTTGTGGTTATGGGTTTGACCAGCCAAGCCCTAGAGATCTCGAGCCCGTATGCAACCTAGTCACTGTCAAGTCATTTGCCAGTCAGGTTGTGTTGACCCTAACAAAATGCTGCTGCTGCTGTAGACATGCATGTATGGCCAAGCATGTGTGAATGACAATCCATACTTGGAAGGTTGCTTTGTGGTCATGGGTTTGACCAGCCAAGCCCTAGAGATCTGGAGCCTGCACGCAACCCTAGTCATTGTCAAGTCATTTGCCAATCAGGTTGTATTGATTCTAGCAGATTGCTGCTGCTGCTGCAGACATGCATGTATGGCCAAGCGTGCGTGGATGACAATCCATACTTGGCGCGTTGGCTTGCGGTTATGGGTTTGACCAGCCAAGCCCTAGAGATCTGGAGCCTGTATGCAACCCTAGTCATTGTCAAGTCATTTGCCAATCAGGTTGTGCTGACTCTAACAAAACGCTGCTGCTGCCGCTGCAGACATGCATGTATGGCCAAGCATGTGTGGATGACAACCCATACTTGGGACGGTGGCTTGTGGTTATGGGTTTAACCAGCCAAGCCCTAGAAATCTGGAGCTTGATCGCAACCCTTGATAGCACAATGGCGCCCCCTGAAATGGGCAATGTGTTGATGTGCACCTACATCATCTTGCCACTCTTCAACACTGCCTTCAGCATTATATTTGTAAGCCTTTCCTTCTTCTTTCCCCTGTTGGCTCATCTCCTCTTCTTCTCCTGCACTCTCTGGGTTAAATGGTCCCTCTTTATAAGTGCAAAGGCATTCTGAGATGGGGGATGTTGTTTTGATGCAATCACATCTTTTTGCCCCTCTTCAACACTGCCTTCAGCGTTATGTACAAGCCTTTCCTTCTCCTTTCCCCTTATTGATTCATGTCCTCTTCTTCTCCTGCACTCTCCGTTTTACATCTCTCCTCTTTATAAGTGCAATGCCGCCCTCTGAGATGGGGGATGTGTTCATGTGCACCTACCTCATCTTACCCATCTTCAACACTGCCTTCAGCGTTATATTCGTGAACCTGTTCTTCTTCTTTAGCTTGTCTTGCATACAGATGCTAGGTGTCTCTCTGATCTTTGAGCCATGCCACAGGGCAGACCTGCGTTGCGTGATGCAATGACATCCAATGTGTCCCTGTCATAGTTTACCTCATCAATGCACTGCCTGTGTGTTCCTGTTGCAGAACTTTTAGCCCACTCTGTTTCAAATTGTACCAGCACATTTTCCCAAAGGAGACAGCACTGAATTCGAAAAGGGAGAAGGAAGAAGTAAACATATTAGCTGGCGATTCAGCGCTTTTCTGTGCTTCTGCAGCTGTTGGGGGTCTCATCAGTGGTATCCAAGCCAAACTACAATCTCAGCTTTGCATAAGCACGCAGCTTGCGTGCAAACATGTTGGTTGGCAACATGTTGGTCTTGTTATTTTTTTACTGATGCGCATGTTTGTGTTGTTGCTACTGGAGCCAAGCTACAGTTCAGATCCTGTACCAGCACACAGCTTGTGTGCATGAATGTTGGCTGGCCACCACAGCTTATACACTCTTGTGATTTTCTTACAGATGCTGATGGCTGCAGTGACATTACCGGCGCACAACTGCAGTCTCAGGCCTGCGCTAGCACACAGCTTGTCTGTATACGTGCTGGCTCGCCAACATATCCCAAACACTCTTGTTGATTCATTACAGATGACCATGGTCGCGTTCACACTACCAGAGCCAAATTACAGTCTCATGGTTGCCATTGAAGCGGCTGTGCTGCCGTTCTTGACCCTGTGGGCCAATGCCATTGTTGGGCTACCTCACATGGGTTTACATGACCCTGCACCTCCAGGTATGCTCTCATCAATTGTTTCCCTTGAGGGTAGAAGCAAAAGCAAAATTAAACGACCATGCCTTCAGGCTTATCTGAGAGACCTTGCACAGCGTTGTATCGCACAACACGAACTTCAACTGGGCCAGCATGCGAGGACAACGATAGCTTGTACGAGCCCAGACCCTGCTGTTGCATTCAGCAAAAGCACAGAGTTGCTTACATTACTGCGCACTTTGTGCAGCTGAAGAGCCAGCAGCCAGCAAGCCAGGCCGTCGTGTCAGTCTAAAGCACAGCTGTGGAGCAAGCAGATTTGCCAGCTGAAGCAGAAGGCTGGATTCTAGATTTTTGCCTTTTGCAGCAGAGTGATATGCAACTTGCTGTACAATCAACAAAATTTTGCCGCTTTGTGTGCAGCTCAAGAGCCAGCAGTCAGCAAACCAGGCCATTGTGTCAGCCTAAGATGCGGCTGTGGAGAACAAAGGCTTGCCAGCTGAAGCAGCAGGCAGGACACACAACAGCAGACTGGAATGCAATTTGCTGCGCAACAGATCTGTGCTGCTTTCGAGTGCAGCTCAAGATGCCGACAAGCAAGGAATGCCCTTTGTGGCAGCCTGACATGCAGCTGTTGCATTCAGCCGTAGCACACAGCTATGTTGTGCTGCTGTTCCATTGCGCCCTTTGTCAGAGTTGTCTTGTGCTGTGTGCAGCTCAAGAGGGGCGGCAAGCAAGGAATGCCAGTGTGCAAGCTTGGGATGCAGCTGTTGCATTTGACCCTCACACAGCTATGTTATGCTGCTGTTTCATTGCATCCTATGTTAGAGATGTTGAGCTGTCGGTGTGCAGCTCAGAGGGCCGGCACGCAAGGGGAATGCCTTGAGGGCAGCCTCCAACGCTGTCATCTGTAGTGACCATACACAATTTTGCCTTGTGTGCAGTGCAAGGAATGCCTTTGCGTAAGCTTGCAATGCTGCTGTGTGGAGAACGCAGGCTTGCCAGCAAAGCTAAAACCTTCCACAGGAGGCTGAGTTGCAATTTGACCAGCGATATGGTTATATTGCTTTGTGTGCAGCTCAAGAGGGTCGGCAAGCAAGGAATGCGTTTGTGCAAGCTTGGAATGCAGCTGTGGAGAATGCAGGCTTGCCAGCTGAAGCAGCACGCCAGATTCCAGACATGCCACAGCTGCCTGAACCCGCTCCTGCCAGAGAACACAGGAACAGGCAAGCAATGAATGTTTCCTGAACTTATGAAGAATATGAGGTTTGGCTTTGTTAGCGTATCAATCTTGATCAAATATCAATGCTTTGCCTTTTGACTTTGTGTTGATCTGCACGCTTGTTGTTGCCAGCTCCTGTGACAAACTATACATCTGCTTGACATTGCTGTGCTAAAAGGCAATTGTGCATTTTTAGTAGGGCAGCAGTGCCACATCATATTGACTTGGGAAAGGTGCTTGAACGGCATACTATGATGCCCTGTTGTAAGTACATAGAACAGCAAAGAGGTGCACTGGCTGCCTTGACTAGACAGTGCAAGGCCAAATTGTGAGGAAACAGACAGCACGGCAGCCATGCCCTTCGACAGCTGATGGCAGAGTTCCTTCAAAAGAGACCGTCAAGGTTTGTATGGAACGCAGCAACAGGGATCACAATTGCAATGTAAGATTTAGTTTGAAATGCTAGAAAAGGGTTCACAACAACATTGTGAGGGCTTGCAAATCATGCAGGGATAGGGATCACAACCGCAAGGAGGTGCACTGGCCGCCTCCGCTCATTATCCCAGAGCATCTGGAAGACATTCCTGAGATTCCAGACTCTTTCAAGTGTCCAATCACATTTGCCATCATGAAGGAGCCAGCTACTACTCGCAATGGTAGGTGCTGCCTGTTTTCGGTTGGTACTGCCGTTTTCAAGACAAGCTGTCTGTGTCGGGTGCTATGATGCATGAGAGCAGACAGTACATGTCATCTTGCCTGCGTTTGGTGCTGACGCTTCTGAGTATTGCACTGCAATTGCAAGACAGGGATGGAGCAGATTCTGAGCAAGCCCCAGTGGCGGTGTCCATCCTTGTGTCATTCAGGAGCCGGCCAATATAATCAGCCCGTCGTTGCATTACATGTTATTCATTATGTGCAGTCAGTGTCACACATGACATGCAGGCCTGACATACGACCGCCCTGCCATCATGCGATGGATTGAGCAGCATCGAAGAGATCCCACAACTGCGCAGAAGCTGAAAGCGCATCACCTCAGCCCAAACTTGAGCCTGAGGACTGTCATTCAGAGCTGGATTGACTCACATAGATAAAATGTGGACTCTGCTTCAGTCTTAGTACCACAGAACTGACAGCAAATGCATGAAGCTAGATGGCCAGCACTGCATGCTTGTTTGTATGCTGCAAGCTACATTCAAGCAATGGACGAAGGAAAATGAAACTGAAAGACAAGGTACCTCACACAATCTTTATAAGCAATTGAGACGCAGCGTTGAGGCTGCCAATTGTGTTGCATTAGCTCTAGATTGATAGAAAGTCATCTGTGAAACGAAAGCATGAGATTGGGTCATACACACAATTCAGGCTTACTGCAAAGATTGTCATGTGAAACAGAGACGCTATGTAGCAATGCTGGTGGCTGTCTGGCAGCACTGCACAACCAATTTCAGTATTCATGTATGCACTGTAGCCTGGCTGTGGTGATTACGCAGTACAAGCAAGCTTCAAAGCAAATTGCTTTGCTGCCCAGCGTTTTCGCCTGTGCCTTGCACCAGCATTCTTGCTTAAGCAGCGTTCCTACTCCAGCGCACTACGAGACTGTTGCACGTTCTTGCTGTGCATTGATCCTGCAGAGCAATCTAGCTCGCTTGGCGAATTGCAACGAGTACGATGTTCTAGTTGACAGACTGCATCTTGCTTGATGGTTACCTGTACTGCTATTTGAGAACAGAAAAGAGTCTCGGAGCGGTGCACTTGTCTATACATCCCCAGTAGTCAAAATACTGCCCTGTGCAATGAGCATCCTTCTTCCCCTTAATGCGCTTGGCACATCGCTGGTATGCAAGTAGTTGCTTCATGCACTCTGGTTTGCAGGAGTCTTCAATGGCAGGCTTGGGATTCTCGCCTTCCTCCGACATTGCGGTTCTCGGATGCGCAACCTGCTGTTGAAATCGCAGCGAAGCGTTGTCTTCACGTCAACGCATCGATCTGTAATTCACTTAGTTTGCACGGCGTTGCAGGCACCGGCGTACCTCTTCTTCCAATGCGGTCAATTAACAGGCCTGTTGACAGATGGTGCATGGACAACATTTACGCAGCATGATTATTGCTCTGAATTACACGTCCACACTAATGCCAACCATGCCGCATGCCTCAAGAGTGCAAGTCTCAAGAAGTGTCATGAAACATCAGCCTGGACATCTGTGCCAACCTGCATCTTGAGACTTGGTTGTACAGCCAAACCGAATGGCTGGCTGTGCACACGTGTGATGATTGCTGGCTCATGCATCGCCCTGAACCAAACTCAACCATGTGTCATTGAAGCAAATGCACACAGCATGCCCGGCAAGCACATTGAATGCTGATACAAGCCTTGCCTGGTGATTCAGTCAGTGAAGTGCTAACATATCACCCAGCTGAATGCACAACAAGCTGTTTTACACAAACACACTGCGACCAGCTGCGTAACAAAAGACAACATCCAAGCAGCCCATATGCTGCAACAGCAGACACCATAAAATAAAGACACAACTTAAAGCACCGCAAATCACCGCAAAGCACAGTAACTGTTGTACAATACAGACTATCAAGACACACCAGTCCTCTCTGCCATGCCTAGGGTCTGAATCATTTGCCCAGCAAAGCATGATTGCTTCCCGTTTTCTGAGCTTGATCCAGGGACAGACAGTACCATTTGGGTACTCATGCATTGGCTTGACCTGCAATGCAAAAGCTCAGTTGATAAATCTGTGACAACAGTTTTGCCATGCTTCAGACAAATGTTGCGTGTGCTGATTTTGAACTGCTGCTGCAGCATCATCATGGTCAGAAAAAAGGTTGCAACAGGGACACAAATAGCAACGCATGACAACAAGAGTGACACATGAGACTTGCATTTGCGACAGTGACGTACCTTCTTCAGGCACTTTGCACTCTTCATCACACATGTCCAGGTCTGCCAGATTTCCCTGGCCAGGTCCACAAATGTATTTCCTCATAGCTGGCCGTAAGCTGAAGTTCATGAGGGCATGAATGCCATTGTCAATTGGGTGGACAATGAAAGGAATGGCTGCAGAACACACATTTGTGTCAGCAGTCCTCAGATGTGTTGTTTCATGGCTAGCCCTAAGCTGAAGTTCATGAGGGCATGAATGCCGTTGTCAATTGGGTGGACAATAAATGGGATTGCTGCACAGCACCATTTCCCTTCAGGACACTGGCTGTTTTGATAATCAACAAACTGTCTTGGGTGACACTGAACAGCCCAAAATTCCTCCACTCATGACGCCCAATTGCTCTTAGCTAACGCAACATATTACAGGCCTGCCAGATTTGGCTCGGCAAAATGAAGCCCGAACTTCTCAGCGCGCACTGAGGAACCCATTCACAGAGCAAACGGCACATACACAGCACACACAGCTGAAGCTGAGCACAATACAGCAGCATACCTCCAAGACCTAGCATGGTCGACAAGGACTTGTCCACAACAGCCAACAAGGCATCAGGCGAGGAGTTCAGCACAGGCGCAAGCTGAGGCATATCACGTGTGCCAGGCTTCCCAACAAAATACAGTAAAGGGTGAGGATATTACCTCCAAGGCCTAGCATGGTCGGCAAGGACTTGTCCACAACAACCAATAAGGCATCAGGGGAGGACTTCAGCACAGGCGCATCAACTTCTCAACATCTGTTGCACTACTGTCTGATGCACTGTCAGGCCAAATGTATCTGGCTTCCCCAATAAGTATCAAGGCAGGGGGAGGGGCCCTACCTCCAAGGCCTAGCATGGTCGGCAAGGACTTGTCTACAACAGCCAGCAAGGCGTCAGGAGAAGAGTTCATCACTGGCGCAAGCTGCTCAAACGTCTGCTGCACTGCTGATTGGTGCTCCAGTGGGATGAGACCAGCATGTGCTAGCGCCACAACTGTGTGAATTGTGTACCCTGCAAGCCAGACACCATGCCACCTCAGTGCTGTGATCAAACTACTGATCAGAGGTGATCAGTGCAGCACAGGCGGAAGCTGCTCCAAAGTCTGTCGAATTGCTGACTGCTGCTCCAAGGGAATGAGATCAGCATGTGCCAGCGCCACAACTGTGTAAATTGTGTACCCTGCAAAGCAGACACTCTGTCAACTGTCAGACTAGTCTTGTAACAGTTTGAAAAAGTGCAGGGACAAGGCGTTGGCGGCTTTGATGCACTGCTGTTGGCTGCTCCAAGGGAAGCCAGCGTGTGCAAGTGCTACAAATGTGTGAATTGCATACCCTGCAAGCCAGGCAGTCAGCCGCTTACTTGGCTTATTCAAGTAGACGGCTGACTGCCATACTACAAGGATTGATGGCCTTCTGGCAGAGTGCTGCATGATGTGCTGTTTATGCTGAGCAGTGCATGCTGTAGTGTGCATGCTGTGGTGTGCACGCTGTGGTGTGCATGCTGTGGTGTGCATGCTGTGGTGTGCATGCTGTGGCAATCATACTGTGCTGCATGCTGTGATGGGCATGCTGTGCTGTGTATGCTGTGCTGCGTATGCTGTCCTATGTGCTGTGCTGCATGACATGCTGCATGCCACATTGGAGCTGGGTTGAAGGCCACACTGTAGACAACAGGCTTCAGTAGGTAGAGAAGAAGAATCACAAGAAGATGATGAAGTAAGATCATATGCTTACCTGGGCATATGACAGAGGCAAGAAGCTGCCATACAATGGTGTCCATAGCGCGCTCAAAAGACAACAGCTTGATCAGCCTGCAATGCAGATTGTGAGTCCCTTTGTCCACCGGTCCTTTGGCACAGCATATCACAGCATGAATGGCAAAAGCTGCTTCATCCAGGTTTGCAGACCCCCACATGCAGCGAGGATCCAATCAAGACATGCTGAAGAATGAAGCAGAAGTTTGCAACTCCATGCTCTGAGGTTGCAGCCAAGGGCGTGAGTGCAGCTGTCTCATCTCACCCCAATGTGGCTAATGTATTGCATTGATATCTGATCATGTTGCAATAGCAACGTTTGCAGTGCTGACAGCAATGGCGGTGGGTATCAAACTGACTAACCGTGCATCAATCTCGCGAATGCCAATACATCAGCTTTGCAGTACAGTGATGACCATTGTCAGTGTAAGAGTGCGAGGTCAATGCTCCTCTATTGCAGTCAAGTCCTGCATTCAAAAACGGGGAGAAACCACACCTGCCAGTGTTCACTTCAGGATGTAGGCTTGCCCTGCTGCCAAGCTCCTTCTCACTTGATTTGTATGCTCTCTGACCCTTGTCAAAAGTGTCCACCAGAACATATGAGATAGCGACTGCATATGACAGGGGCACGCCAAACGGCGGTAGCCATGCTGCAAATGCCTCCCTGCAGGTTGGATCATGATATTATCTTGATGCACATGATGAAGACTTGATTGACGGTATGGCAATCATACCGCAAATGACGGTGGCCATGCTGCAAATGCTCCTCTGCAGGACAGTGATATGCAGTGTCCTGCAGACAAGTGCTGTGTATTGCTAGCAATGGAAGGCATTCCTGCTGCAGAACACTGCAGCAGCAATTGTTGATCTGCGCTGCACTTCAGATGCTCAATGTTGTGCAGCGCATGAAAATTGAGAATGCAAACACGTATATTTACAACAAGTGCAACATGAAACATCATGGCTTGTATGGCGCTGCCATGTTCCAGAGACGCAAGAAGAAGCTGTTTACCCGCACTCATTGGAGTATCCCAAGTATCTAAGCGGACCGTCACGAAGAGGATCGAATTCGTTTTCCACACCCTCAGCCTCATCAGTAGATGTAAAGCCAAGTTTGTCTTTTGCTTTGTCCCAAAAGCCCTTGACCTTGACGTCAGGAAATCTTCCAGGCTCTCTTCGTGGGAAGAAGCCCTCGTCCTGTGCTGAGTTTTCGTGCGGGTAGCGGTCCTGGTCGCAGTCTGTGCGCTGATCTGGTCTCCTACTCTGCTGACTGCTTTGCACAGCTTGAACGCGAGTCTGACACCGCGGCGGACGCTTGGCTGGCAGCGTGTCAAATCCAGCATATCCTGTATGCTTCAAGCCGGACGCCTGCATCATGCTGATCCGGCCTGGAGTTTAGGTCTGCCTGAGGCCACAGTCAGAGGCACCTCAGCTGCTGCACAGCGGCCTTTGGGAAACAGCTTTAGCTCGATTGCAACTTGCAGCCACAGGAGCTTCGAAGGCAAAGACTTCTTGGCAAAGATCGGACAACGCACAGGCGGAGATCGGGGGTCACGGCAGCAGCGCTTGGCAAACGACTGATCAGTGTGTGTCCGCCCTTGATCACATGCACCCCTTACTTAGTAAAGGCAGCACACACCATAGAGCCTAGCACGTCACCTTATGGTGCTCCCTGTCTGTTTGTCTCAAAGCCTGATGGTAGCCTGCGCATGTGTATAAACTACAGGGCACTGAACAAGATGACAGTCAAGAACAAGCACTTGCTGCCACGAATTGATCAATCATGATGGTTTGCTTGATCAACTGCATTTTGCAACAGTGTTTTCATCTTTGGAGTTGCAGTCATGATCAGGCTATCATCAGATCAGGACCAAGGAGTAGGATGTTCCAAAAACAGCCTTGAAGACGCCAATGGGTTTGTTCAGGGTGTCTGCCTTTGGTTTGACGAATGCACCTGCCACTTTCCAGAATGTCATGAATGATGTCTTCAGAAAGCATCTTGGAAAGTTTGTGCTTGTGTATTTGGATGACATTCTGATTTTCAGCAAGTCACCTGAAGAGCATGCAGAGCATTTGAGGAAAGTGCTTAAACTGCTGAGAAAACATGACCTGTATGCCAAGATGGTTAAGTGTGAGTTCAACCAGCCTGAGATGCACTTCCTTGGTCACATTGTAGGCCGGGGAGGCATCAAGATGGACCCCAAGAAGACTGCTGCCATTGCAGATTCGCCAGTACCATCTGATGTGCACCAGTTGCGGTCCTTCATAGGCTTGGCAATCTATTTCAGGCGCTTTGTGCAAGGCTTCCCCAAACTGGTAAGCCCTGTGACTGATCATGACCTGCTGAAGCGCAGTGCCCTGTGGGGTTAGTCTCAGGCATGCCAGAACGCTTTTGAGCAACCAGAGCATGCCTTGACAAGCCATCCTGATCTTGTCATGCTCAATTATAGTAAGCCATTTGAGGTGATCTCAGATGCTTCTATCACTGGTCTGGAAGCTGTGTTGCTGCAAGAGGGGAGGCCAGTTGCTTATGAAAGTGAGTAGCTGACCTCTGCAGAGCGCAACTACTCAACAGGTGAGCAACAACTGCTTGGTGTTGTACATGTCATGCGGTCATAGCGCTGTCACCTGAGAAGGGGTGGAGTTCACAATGGTCACTGATCATAACGCCTTGGTCTACTTGCAAACACAGCCAAAGTTGTCTAGGCGTCAGGTTAGGTGGTCTGAATACCTACAGATGTTTAGGTTCAGATGGCAATACCGCCCTGGCAGAATCAATGTTGCTGACCCTCTCAGTAGGATCGAGTCTGCTCAAGTTGCGGCACTGACCAGGAGCAAGACTGCAAAACCTGCAGTGCCTGTCAGCTACTCAGCAGAAAGCCCTAGTCCAGTCTTGCATGAGAACCCTAGCCCTGCAGTGCAAGAACCTGTGAGTGACTTCAAGCTGCAAGTGCTTGAGGGCTACAAGCAGGATCTGCAGTGACTTGACAAGCTGAAACCAGTTGAGCAAAGCAAGTGTCGCCAAGAGCAAGGCTCTTGGTACCACAATCAGGCTTTGGTCATCCCTGACTACCAGAACCTTGGGAAGAAGTGTCTTCTTGAAGTGCACAACTGCCCGTGCAGTGGTCAACAAGACTCAGAAGACCGTAGACAGGCCATAATACGTGACAGCGTACTCCAGCACGTTCAGCATTGTTCTTCTTGCCAGAAAAACAAGAACAATTTAAACCAGAAGCCTGCTGGTCTGCTGCAACCGCTTGATATACCAGGCAGAAAGATGGGAAAGCATCAGTGTGGACTTGATCGTTCAGCTACCGCCTACCAAGTCTGGTAACACCGAGATAGTGGTCTTTGTACACAGACTCAGCAAGATGGTGCATCTTGCTGCAGCTGCAGCCCCTACTGCATTTGATGCACATGACATGGCCCAGTTGTACATGCATGCAGTGGTCAGATTGCATGGCACACAGCGTGGTCTTGACAGAGGTGCTCTCTTCACAAGTCAATTTTGGCAAGATGTCACCGCACGCTTGGGTACCAAGCTGCCCAGATCTACTGCATATCATCCCCAGAGGGATGCTCAGACTGAAAGGACAAACAGGACACTTGAAGAAACGCTGAGGCATTTTGTGAGTCCTACGCAGGATGACTGGGATGAACATTTGGATGAAGCTGAATTTGCCATCAACAATGCTTGGCAAGAATCAGTGCAGAACACGCCATTCTTCTTGAACTATGATGAGCACCCACTGACACCTGCAAGTGTGGATGTAGACACCAAGGCGCCTGCTGCTAAAGCCTTCACAGGAGAGTTAGCAGAAGCTGTAGAGTTGGCCAAGCAGGCTTGGCGCAGTGCCCAAGAAAGGCAAGCCATGTATGCCAACAGCAAGCGTTGTGATGTTGAGCCTTTCAAGGTGGGACACAACTGCTGTTGAGCACCAAGAATGTCAGGCTTGAAAACCCTGGAGCAAGAAAGCTACTGCCAAAGTGGATTGGTCCATTCAAGGTGATCAAGCAAGTTGCCAAAGTGGCATACCAGTTGGAACTGCCTAACAACCTGAAATTACATGATGTGATTCATGTATCCCTTCTGCAAGAATACCGCTCTGATGGGAATGTTCAGCCTCCTCCTCCTATTCTTATTGAAGGAGAAGAGAAGTTTGAGGTTGACAGTTTCCTTGATCACAGAGACGAGTCTGTGAAATCACGACGCACGTCACATGGATATCTTGTACAATGGTTTGGCTACGGGCCAGAACATAACAGTTGGGAACTTGAAAGTGATTTGGTGAGTTGCCCAGAGGCACTTGCCACTTACTGGAAGGCACTTGCACAAGTCAAGACCTCGCAAGAAACAATCACATACAAACGCAAGCACCCAAAATCTGGCTAGACAAATTAGAAAATGTGTGTATGTGATGATGTTGTTCTCAGATAACTCATACAATCGGTTACATGACAGTGGACGCTGTGCATGATCTAGATAAAGGGTACACGCATGACTGTTACAAGATGTAACATCCCTTTGTTGAAGCATTCAACCAGTCCTACTTATGCTTGTCAATGAGGCCATTGCAGCTAAGTGGGGAGGAATGTAACGAACTGCTCTGTCTTACTCCAGAATACTCTGCAGTGAGTTGAGCTCGATGAGCTCCTCGAGTTCACGTGGTCTGAATTTCTTGTGAGGAATCTCAGCCCTATCTAAGTCCACTTGCAAGCAAGCACTCTCGTGTGATCTACGCACGGCCATAGACGGAACGCTCAAGCATTACTGCGAGTAAGATTACACTTTGTTATAGGCAACGACTTGGCAATCTCCCATGATGCAATGATTTTTTGTGCACATGACACTTGCTCATGCTCTGCCATGCAAGGCACTATGGAGTCTAGCTGCTCTAACAAACCACCACTTGGCCTAAGGCTACAACATTTCTTCATTGGCGCTTGTTCTCCCTCCGGGATTCCCTCTGATGTGCGCAGTGCTACGCCGGGATATGATGTGCTAGCTGCTTTTAAGATCTCTGCTTGCTTATAGTAGGCTTGTTGCGGTGTGAGATCTTCCCAGAGATCAGCTGACTGCCACTGATTCGAATCATGTGGTGAACCTCGCCATCTGTTAGGTCTAGAAACAAAGGGAATTGATTGTATGCATAGGCGCCTAGGCATGAGCTGATGCATTGGCCTCTGTGAGTGCTGAAAGCCATATTTCCTGGCATTGCAGGGCGTCGAGTTTGTCCCTGAATGCATCACAAAAAGTTGCAACCTGCATAGGCCTTGAGTCCACCTTGCATGCAAAATTGGGCTACAAGTATTACTGCGCAGCTTCAAAATTGTTGAGTTGTTTAAGAGTCACATGGTCTCAGCCTTTAAGGGGAATTTCAGGGGAGCTAAGCACTGTCATTCATGGCTACTGTGCAGGCAGACAAGCACATGTGTGCAAGTCAAGACACAGACCAGTCGTGAAGGGGGGATGCAACGAGACCGATGCGTCAAGATCAAGATGAAGGGGCCTTCACTAGCAGAAGATATCACTTCCCTCTGTGATGCCCAAAGCAGCTAGGTATTGATGTCGTCCTGGACTTGACAGGCCTAGGCCAAGGTGACAGCAAATGTGGGATCCAATGAATGCGCAACACCGCATGTTGATTGTTGTGTGGTGTAGGCATCTCACCTGTGCCAGGATTGCGTGTGCGTTGCGGTGAGCTTCCTTTCGCTCTGCTGTCTGCTTGTGCAGATAGACTCAAAGTGCTCTCCTGGTAGCTGAGTCTAGGGAAAGCCCATGGCTTGCCATACAGATCAGCTATGCCAAATAGCTTAACACTTGCTGGATCTAATACTCCAGCTTCTTTGCTCGGCATGTATGTCATAAATGCGAAAGCCACCCCGGCCAAAGGATGCTCCACGTTGTTCAAGTTGGCGCTGATGGTATTGCAACAAGTCTTGCAGAGCTGCATTTTCATTTGGATAGGCACTGAAGTCAAAGCGTGGAACGTTGACAGCGTTGGTTGGCTCTAGAATTGGCTCTGTGTCGTTGCCCAGCACTTCTGTAAGCTCCAACTCATCAAGAAGATCTTCTGCATCTGACAAATTTGCCTTGGAGAAAGCCTTTGCTGGCAGGGTCGACTGCTGCTGCAACACCTCGCACACAATGCTATGGTCATCGAGGTGCCCATCAGAGACTGCAAAGCAGCTTGTAAGAAGGATGCCTACGCTTACTGGGCCACCTTGCTGCTTATAGCTATTGCATTGCCATGTTTGCTGAGGATTTGTATTGTGAGACATTGCAACTCCCTTGCCAAACAAGCCCAAGGTGTGCATGCAAAGTCACCCCCTGCCATTGACAAGAACATGACTGATGCTAACACAGAGCTCATCTTGCGGATGTTGTGCCAGTGTAACCCAAATGCTGAGCGTGCTTCCCTTAACTTCAACATACATGACACCTGATCATTGTCATGGGAAGACATATGCAAGAGACAATACTAGTCAGGCCCCCATCTCTGGGACCAACAGCAGGTCGTAAGTTAAGCCGAAGGTGGTGGGGTCTGATTTGCCACACTGAAGCAAGGAAAGTCTGCACGGAGGCTGATAAGAGCCGGCCAAAGACAAAGGTGACAGTAGAGAGCATGCTTGCACTGTGCAATATTGTACACAAGTACATCAGCCAGTTGTCAACTTTCAAGTCAGATGTGCTACCACTTGAACATGAGGATGCTTTGCAATCTTAAGGCATTTTCAATGGTTTCTGTCCCCAGAACAGTGCAGCCAGCGTAAATCCTCATCTGATACTTGACGCACACCTGACCTTCTTCTTGACTGAAAGGAGCACGAAATGAGGTGAAATGAGTTGAAGGCAGGGCTTACTTGGTGCTTGGTTTCGCAGGAGAATGGTCTTCTCCTCTTGCAAACCGCTCAGCTGGTTTTGCAGACCGCTCAGCTGGTTATTGAGACTCAGCAGCAGGTCTTTCTCCACGTTGTGTGCCTGCTCTGCTGCTGCCAGCTTCTGCTTGACTTCTACTATCTCGTCCTTGACATCACGTATGTCCTGCCTGACTGCCCCAAGCTGACTGTCCACGGTAGTTATCACCAGAATTGGCTTCCCACCTGAAGCGCACCAAATTGACGAAGTCAGGCAGAACACAACAAGAAACAATGCCGATAAAGCAACATTGTTGAGTCTTCATTGAGATGTCAGCTTGTGGCAGGACGTAAGAGGCACACCTAGCACCTTGAGTATCGTGCAGTGCCATCAGTACCGTTAAAGGCAGTGCCTGAGTAGCAGAAGTATGACTCTGGGCTATGCTGCTAGGGGGGATAGTCGTATACGCCAGGATGGATTGAAATCGCAGGAGGGGGGCTCATCTTGCGCGCGACAACACATATCGTCTGCATCTCAAAACGTGGTATCTTTCGAACGCTGGTGTCGACAGCTTTCCAAAGAGAGCGCTCATTCAGATACACATGATATGTCTTTTCTTTCCTGAAGTTGCGATCTGCCAGTGCTCGCAGGGTCTGCAGAGCCGGCGCCGGGCAGCTACTTGTCCGCGCATGCTTCAGATCAGTATCAAACTGCAAAGTGACGCGATGAGTGAAGTCTTATGAGCTGCGCTTACCGCGTGAAGTGCCCAAGTGCTAGCATGCCTCAAAGCAGTCATTGACTGGCAGTCAGTGCACAGTAACATTTCATACAATTGCTGCCCCCACGCATCAAGCTCCGATGCTAACTCCCAGAATTCAAAATTCGGTTCTCACAATGAAATGATCTTGACATGATAGACATGCAGCTCTGTTTTGTCTGCTCTTGTGTGCAAAACTTGGCTTAATGACGCTGAAGCTTTTTGGCTTAAAAATGGCATCACGCATAAGCACACAGTGGACCAGTTACGATCACGTTCTGTTGTCCCATTTGCAAACGCTGATTGTGTCCACAGCTGGTTGCATGTGCATATACGTAACATGTCTCAAATGACACAAGGGCTGCAATTGCAAGGCCAAAGCTTCCACCATCACGAAGTCTCTGAATCATCCCGTCCTGCACCAATAAGACTGCCAAAGCCTCCCAAGGCACCAAGGAATGCATGCTGGGCCCCACCCCCATGACCGACCCCACCCCCTCTTCCCCCTTGACCTCCGGACTTCTGGACAAAGTCATGCTTCATCAGGTTTGCTCTTAGCAGCAGAGCCTTTGTGTCTCCCAGATATTGCTCAGCTGCACACCATTGACAACATGTCACAAGCTATGTCATAAGCAGCAATGATCCCGGGCTGCTGTTTTATGCAGGTCTCCCTTATCTCAGGTTAGACCTACAGCAATGAGAAATGGACGCAGTATACGGCCAATGTATCAGACCTGTGCAGCACAGAAACAGTTCTGGACAGAGCGGTATGCTAGTCAGTCTGCAACAGGCAGAAGATTGGCATTATGAAGATGATGATCTGCTTCCAGATTACCAAGTAAACAATCAGACACAAAGGCACAGCTCTTGCTGATAGTTTCCTGCATCGCATTGCAATGCCGTGTTTTGTGCATGTTTGGCATCGCTGCCAAGGTGAGCAGTGTCCAGCTGTCAAATGCTTGGATGTGCTTGTCTGGGTTCGATCAAGCCTGATGCCCCATGAAACGTAAATTCCAAGCAGGCTTCTATCCCCACGAGCTCCTGCTAATACGCTGAATGGCAAAGAACTTTTGTTTCCAGAGTTTGTATCTGAGGCAGCAGCACAGTGTACCGGTGCGCAGGGCTGAATGGAAGGTAGCTTTGCGTCGGTCAGCATGGCGAGCATGGACATGCAATTGACAGAAACCTGCACATTGCTAACTTGACCCTAGGGCAGGTACATATTGGCATTGACTAGGATTGAAGGCAGTTCAGTGCCTTTGTGTGCAGCTAGAAGGGTCATGTAATTTCACCAACAAGCGTGACAATGGTGATGAGGAGTAAACAACAACGCATACCTGTATGGAGGGCTGAATGACAGGTAGCTTTGCGCTGGCCAGCATGCGGTGCGTACTGCAATGGACAGAACCTTGCACATTGCCAACTTGACCCTAGCGCAGGTACATATTGGCATTGACTAGGATTGCTTGAAGGCAGTTCAGTGCCTTTGTGTGCAGCTAGAAGGGGTCATGTCATTTCACCAACAAGCGTGACAATGGTGATGAGGAGTAAACAACAAAGCATACCTGTATGGAGGGCTGAATGACAGGTAGCTTTGCGCTGGCCAGCATGCAGTGCGTACAGCAATGGACAGAACCTTGCACATTGCCAACTTGACCCTAGCGCAGGTACATATTGGCATTGACTAGGATTGCTTGAAGGCAGTTCAGTGCCTTTGTGTGCAGCTAGAAGGGTCATGTCATTTCACCAACAAGCACGACAATGATAATGAGGAGTAAACAACAAAGCATACCTGAATGCAGGGCTGAATGGAAGATGCTTTGCGCTGATCAGCATGACGTGCGTTCAGCATTTGGTTGTGACTGTCACCACAGCAACAGCAAAATGGCTTTGGACACAAATGTCTGATAGCATTTCAGTGCCTCTGTACGCACCTAGCAGGGTCATGGAACTTGATTTGCAAGCGTGTGAAGCATCATGTCTAACGCATGCACAGCAAAGCATGCCTGTGCAGGCTTAAATGGAAGGTACCATTCATTGATTAGCATGGCGTGCATACAGCACTTAACTTGTAGGTGCATCCTGTCATTCTGAAGACTGTGACGACAGCAAAACACACCTGTGACAACGCAAGTGCGTGCTACCAATGCAAATGCAGGCTGCTCTTTCCAAACAATTGCCAAGCATACCTGTGCGGAGGGCTGAGTGGAAGGTACCTTTGCATTGGTCAGCATGACGTGTGTACAGCACCTGAGTTGCAGATGCATGCTGCCAATACTTCCATTGGAACGACACTTGGGCATTTGCTGGCATGACAGCTAGCCATTCACAGGCATAACAACAAGACAATGCCAAGCAAACAGCAAAGCATACCTGTACGGAGGGCAGAATGGAAGGTAGCTTTGCGCTGGTCAGCATGGCGAGCATACAGCACCTGGTTGTGACTGTCAATGCGAGCCTGGATCTGATTGCTCTGGATCAGCTCAGCTAGCTCCTTCTCAAGCCCACTGCAGCACACAACCCCACGATTGTGATTGTGATTGTGATTGTGATTGTGATTATGATTGTGATCGTGATTGTGATTTTCATTGATTTTCTCAGTCCATCAAGACATCATATGCTGAACATCAACCGTCCTTATTGTGATGCCCAGAACAATTCAGTTTGGCGGGATAGGACTTGGGACACACACACCCAGCACATGTGCTGGAACGTGTAACCAACTATTGTTATTGCTTTCAAGGCAAGGGTGGCAAGTTAGCTGCACAAGGGCGCATGCATGTCACAAACATCACCTGACCAGACCAGCGCACAGCAGCTGAGCAAGACCAGATTTGGGCCACACATAAATGGCATGCTGAATGTCATCGTAGTTGACTACTGCAGTACTAACAGTCATCAAAACTGTCAGTTGTGCTAACAGTAGCAGTCACAATCATCATAATTGACAGTAGTACTAATGGCAGTACTCACAGTCATCATAATTGACAGTGTCACTAACAGAAGTATACACTGTTGACAAATGCAGAAGCATGCAGTGCTCCCAGGAACACACCTGACATCAGTTTTGAAGGCCGCTGCCATGGTCGGTAGGTTGACAGAAGTGAAAGGAGTCGTGTACTGAATAAGAGCTCTGCTGCGTATCTGCATCAGCAGAACAAAAATTTGTGATCAAGCTGTACATTTGCGTTGGTGTCAGCCTTGAAGGCAGCTGCCATGGTTGGCAGGTTGACAGAAGTGAAAGGAGTGGTTTACTGAACCAGAGCTCTGCTGCGTATCTGCACCAGCAGCATAACATTGCCTCAATGGGACTATATCTATGATGATGTCACTCTTGAAGGTTGCTGCCATGGTTGGTAGGTTGACAGAAGTGAAGGGAGTGGTGCACTGTACCAGAGCTCTGCTGCGTATCTGCACTGTCACAGCAAGTGTGTTTGGTCAGACCACGCATCTGCATTGTCAACAATACTGCAAAACAGGCTGTCCAACTAATCAACTGCTGGTAGGTTGACAGAAGGGAAATGAGTCGTGTACTGATCCAGAGCTCCGCTGCGTATCTGCACTGTCACAGCAAGTGTTCCTGGTCAAATCACGCATCTGCATTGTCAGCAATACTGCAAGGCAGGCTGTCCAACTGAACAATTCTTGGTAGGTTGACAGATGTGAAGGAAGCAAGGCACTGAACAAGAGCTGTGCTGCCTATTTGCATCATTAGAGCAAAGCTTTCTGAGCACACTATAATGTCGCACTGTGTGCAAGATCACAAAGGAGATCGTCAACGGAATACATCTGGAGCATGTGTGTCACCACAGCATGCTAGGCAAACTAGTTGTGCAGTCAACATGATGCTGTGACTACATCACTCTGTTGCTGTACAGTATACATGTTGCGAAGACTGGCATGGCAAAATCAGTCAGGACTGGGTTGTGAGAAAACCTGCTTGGCAGGACTGACATGATGGCAGTAGTTGGAGCACTTACGGCTTCATACAGACTGTCGAGGTGGTCATGTGTATGAAGATCCAGCTCGAGCATAGGCCGCAACTTGGCCAGATGACTGAGGCATGACGCATAGCAGCTGCTGTAGAAGTCATTCACCAGCTCCCGCACCTGTGTGTACGCACATAAACACTAGTCCATATGTTTGGCTTTTGCATGCATGCACACAAGAACAACCCTTTCGTTTTGCACACATGCACACAAGAACAACCCTTTCGTTTTGCACACATGCACACAAGAACAACCCTTTCGTTTTGCATGCATGCACACAAGAACAACCCTTTCGTTTTGCATGCATGCACACAAGAACAACCCTTTCGTTTCGCATGCATGCACACAAGAACAACCCTTTGGCTTCGCATGCATGCACACAAGAACAACCCTTTCGTTTCGCATGCATGCACACAAGAACAACCCTTTCGTTTTGCATGCATGCACACAAGAACACCCCTTTCGCTTTGCATGCATGCACACAAGAACAACCCTTTTGGTTTGCATGCATGCATGCATGCACAGGTGGAAATGCTGATTATTGGGGTTCACATGCACAGCCAAACTGGCTGATGTGTTTTGCATTCATGCCTAAGAACTTGGCTTGTAGATCCTGCATGCAGACTTGAGGCTGTGCAACATGAATGCGCATATGTGAGACCGCAAGTGCATGCATATGTGTGGCTAGAATCCACGCGGGCAACAGTCATGGCTGTTGAAGGCAGAGCAGAAACAAAAGTCATGGAATGAGCATGCTAGAGCAGATCGTGATGTGATTGTGGATGTGCTGAGATGTTGAACACTGTGTGATCTGTATGTATATCACACAGCATTCCAGATCTCAGCACATCAACAATATAGTTTTGACTTGACTGCAATCACTTCACATAGCAAAGTTGCAATCGCCACATCATCAAATAGACGTAAGTCTGCAGGCGTACCCTAATGCAAAGTTGAGCTATGTTGTATGATATGGTCCTGATTTGCATGGCATTAAGTTGCGTGAAGAGTTCTGGAACGTGTGCTGTACCTCTGGATTGACTTCCATGTAGTCTCTGAAGCTGACATTATTGATGATGCAGTTTCGCAGCTCGTGTCTGTCAAAGGACGCCAGCGCGCACAGACCGCCATACACAGCAACATCTTGCGCAGACAGCACTTCATTGTACTGCGCTCCCATTTCATTGGGCACCTGCGCCAAACAAATGCAGTCAGCGTTGCTCTCATTGCTATCTGTCTGTACTTTACAAAGCACGAGTAACAGCGCACACAAGCTGCCACACACAGCATTGACACAAACATCACATGCATTGATTGGTGAGCACACAAGCTGCCACACACAGCATTGATACAAAGATCACAGGCATTGCTTGGTGAGCACACAAGCTGCCACACACAGCATTGACACAAACATCACATGCATTGATTGGTGAGCACACAAGCTGCCACACACAGCATTGATACAAAGATCACAGGCATTGCTTGGTGAGCACACAAACTGCCATGAACAGCCAAATTCTTAACATGAGGCACAAGCCTGACACAGACCCATGCCATCAGGGACCTCAACATCACAGATTCTACAACACATTGCAATTCCTCCAAAACTACAAACGGCTGCTGTCTCAAACATGTAGCAGCAGGGTCATGACATGGCAGAGGCAGGAAACGAATGCGTGAAGAACGAGCTGACAGGCTGACACTGATTGCTCCCATAACCTGTTGATTCACACACAATTCAAGGCAGCGCTGAAGCATGCAACTGGATATGTACACACTAGCAGCAACAGTTGAAGCAGGGCTTGGGCATGCAGATGGACATGTAGGGCCTCATACTCCGCTTTTAAGACAGGGCTCATGCAAGCAGTTTGGATATATGCATGCTGTTTTTGGCAGTCAGCTGTACAGTAAACTCTCTTTGTAAGGACACTCGATGTAACAATAATCTCGATATAAGGACAACGCCATTGGTAACCAATCACTGCATTCTGACTGCACTGGTCCCTCTGAGTAAGGGAAATTCGATGTAAGGACAAGTTTCTTGGTAATCAAAGCAGTCGTTACAAAGAAAGTTTACTGTAGTGCTCACCTCTGAGAACCTCCTGGCAGCCTGCTTGTACTTTTTGGCCTGCAGCATTGCCAATCCTGCTGCTGCCTTCAGCTTGCCGTTCACCACAGCCTCTTTCTGCATCCAAGCACAGCAGCATCTCAGAAACTGATAACATGACAGTAAATGTTGAGCGCACATTTCTGGCTTGAGCCCTTGCAGCATTGCTGCCTTCATCTTGGCGTGGACCACAGGCGCTTTCTGCAAACACAACAGAGTTGATCAGAATCTTGACAAGCATGCACTGCATGCTTGTGTACGTGCAGCAAGCATGGTCCTATGAGTCTCAACAAGAGTCACTGTAAACCTGACCCAGTGTACACTGACCAAGTCCTCACCTCAGCCCAACTGGCTTTGCAGAAATGATATCAAAGCTGCCATGCTGCAAGTCATGTGTCATCAGATTGCCATCTTGGTGATGACTGGAAGGCTAAGTTTGTCGTAAGCAACACAGAAGGCATCAACTGGCCAACACGTACTTGGGCATTCTCCGTCAAAGCTCTGAGCTTGCACTGTCTGACATGCAGGAGACCTAAAAGCAAAGATGGACAGAAATGCTAGTGGGTATTTGGTGTGATTGCTGTCCACCGCTTCTGAGATTGGGGGAAGATATAAATCTGGTTGCAGATGGTGAACAAGGTCGTGACAACACCTGACAGCATCAAGGTACCTCTGATTCTGGAGTTTGCTCAGCTTTGGAGATGTAGTTGTTGACGTGAACAAAGTTGCCCAGCTCTATGCTGACTTTGACCAGGCCGAGACACCACAAGATGACTAATTCAAGTAGACAGTGTGACATTGCAGCGAACCCATGATGCTGCAGTTTGCTCAGCTTTGGAGATGCAGTTGTTGACATGCACAAGGTTGCCCAGCTCTATGCTGACTTTGATGACATTGAGGCACCTTGTATGTCTAATTCATTAGCACAGTGTGACAGCACAGCATACCTGTGATTCTGGTGTTTGCTCAGCTTTGGAGATGTAGTTGTTGACGTGAACAAAGTTGCCCAGCTCTATGCTGACTTTGATCAGGCCGAGACACCACAGGATAACTAAGTCAACTAGACAGTGTGACATCGCAGCGAACCCGTGATTCTGGAGTTTGCTCAGCTTTGGAGATGTAGTTGTTGACATGCACAAGGTTGCCCAAATCTATGCTAACTTTGATCATGCTGAGACACCACAGGATGACTCAGTCAATAGGAGAGTCAGACAGCACAGCGTACCTGTGATTTTGGAGTTTTCTTAGCTATGAGATCTGGTTGTTGACATGCACAAAGTTGCCCAGATCTATGCTGACTTGGATGACGCTGAGACACCTTGTATGTCAAAATCATGAGGTCAGCGTGACATCACAGCATATCTGTGATTCTGGTGTTTGCTCGGCTTTGGAGATGTAGTTGTTGACGTGGACAAACTTTCCCGACCCGATGCTGACTTTGATGACATTGAGGCACATCAAGACTCTCAAATCAAGTAGACAATAGGACAGCCTGTACCTGTGATTCTGGAGTTTGCTCAGCTTTGGATATGTAGTTGTTGACATGAACAAAGTTGCCCAACTCTATGCTGACTTTGATGACATTGAGGCACATCACGACTCTCAAATCAAGTGGACAACGGGACAGCCTGTACCTGTGATTCTGGAGTTTGCTCAGCTTTGGAGATGTAGTTGTTGACATGGACAAAGTTGCCCAACTCTATGCTGACTTTGATGACATTGAGGCACATCTGGATGACGTGCTTGCCAGTGGTGCAGTAATCCCTTGACCGCACATAGCTCTTGAAACTATTCTGCAGACACATGATGGGTTTAGCATCAGGTCAGAAACTGGCGTATGGGTAAGTATGACTGCGGATTGTGTGTATACAAAAGTGCTGTAATCTCTTGACCGCACATAGCTCTGAAAACTGTTCTGCAGACACCAGAAAGGGTTGCTGATGATTGGTGCAGCATATGCTGGGTCAAAACAAAGTGTTTGCAGTGAAGCAGTTTTCTAATTAAACACACATTGCTTTAGAGGCAACTCTGCAGACAAGTACGCTATGTTGCAGTGATTAATGCTGGTTATGCTGGGAAACTAAGTGTGCAGTGGTGTAATAGACCCTTGACCGCACATAGCTCTTGAAACCGTTCTGCAGACACATGGTGGGTTGTGGATGAGAAGCTTCTGAAGATGCAGTATCTCCTTGAGCTCACATAGCTCCTGAAACTGTTCTGCAGACACATGGATGCCTCTGTCGTGAGTGAAGCTAGACATGCTGAGTCACGAAGCTGCACATGCTTGACCACAATAACATGTATGCAGTGGCGCCTTTCAGCGTAACAGCTCTTGAAGCTGTTTGGCAGACTCATGCTGGCGTTTTGATCAGCTCAAATTATGAGTGTGCACTACTGAAGCATGCATAGCTATTCAGCGATCACAAGTATGACTTCATCATGACTGAAGCTACTCATGCTGAGTCACAAAGCTGCACATGCTGGATCACAGTCATATGCATGCAGTGACGCCTTTCAGCGCAGTAGCTCTTGAAGCTATCTTGTAAATCCATGATGGGTCTATGATCAGGTTTAAGTCATGAGTACGCATTTATGTTTTGACCGCTCTTGACTTTTTGAGCTGTTTTGCAACCAAATGTTTCCAGTCAAGATGCCTAATGCTGCAAACGCTTGGTCAAATAGAAAATTTTGCACTTTTGTAATGTACAAGCACCCATTGAGAAATCAGCATGATGAGTGTTATCAGATATGCACGGCATGCTGCCACCGCGCTGAGCGTAGCATGTTATGAGCAGTGCCAGCCAGTCAATGACATTTGACAGCTTGCTGATCAAGAGTATGGTGCAAGCTTTCACAGTAACATTACAATTACCTGCAGGTCGCCTCTGTTGTAATAGAAGTCGCCCATGTCATTGTGCCCCATGCGTATGCTTTCCTTGATGAGGTTTGTCTTGTAGTTGTTAAGTTCAGCCTCAAGTCTGTCATGCCGTTGAGCTGCTTTGCGCTCTTTCTGCTCTATCTGTGACCTGTAGTGAAATGGCGCTTTGGACACCATGCAAAGACGTGAACCTCAGGAGCATTTGTATGCTGGGCAACATGAACTCTGTGTGTTGTATGATCTGGTGTGTGAAAGTATGTGCAGTGCCTAGTAAGTACATTAGCTGATCCAAGGCGCAGGGCAGTTATTACCCTGCTGGACCAAGCAAGGCATGCATACCAAGGGACTTTGCGCATGAAAGCTAGCCAAGCACCTGTTGATATTTCCTCCAAACCTCAATGCCACCTCCTGATACCTGAGTGTATTTTCGCTCTGCATGATCAGCAGGATTTGGTTGTGAGCAGTTTGATCTGGCTCACGCACGTCAGCAGACCAACATCAGTTCTGCACCTGAGACAACTCCTCCAAAGCAAGCTTGAGGGCATCATCTCCAAAGGCTGTGCCCTGCTTCTTCTCGGCTATGAACAAGAGTCTGTCGATTTTGGCGTGACCCACATAATTGCTGCTGTACGCCTGCAGATCGCCCTTGTCAGCTTGCAAAGCCTTCGGCAGGTGCGCATAACAGATGCAGCTGTATGATGCCACTGGCGGATGACGCACCTCAAGCTCAAACGGCTGATCCTCGTCCATCGCATCCATGGCGGACGGCGAGAACAACGCGCTTGTGCTTTGCACTCGGTTGATTACTTCCTAAAAAGTGCCGGTCAAATGCTCTGGGCAAGTCAGGCGTATCGCAACGTCGTGTCAGGAGCGCAAGTAGGCTTGCGATGGATGGGGTACGGTGACCTTTCGCAGCAGAGGGACAGAGATGATCTCTCAGGCAAGCTTCAGTGCTTGCTCAGGGGCATTTAGTAAAGTTACTCATCACTTAGTGCAGCTGCTGCAGTGCCATCGCATTCGCGTTGCAGCATGTTGTGCATCAATTTATGCGCCACCTTGTCAACGGGGAACAACACGGTTACTTACCACCTGTGAGATCACCTTGAACAATGCTTGCATCAGGTTATCACAGCACTGCTTGCCTGTAGCATCCAAGCCGTACGGTATGTTAGCATCAACGCTGATGCATATGTTGATTTCACAGACATGCAGTAGCTTCACGACCGAGAATATAGTCATCCACAGATGTTGTCACTCACGGCACTGGTAAGTTCAGCAGTTGATAGTGACGCGACTTCTAGCTTGCAGGCAAGTTCTTGACAAGCAACAGCACTACACTAGTATCACGAAGCCATTGCTGTTGGTAATCACAACAGTAGAAAGACAAGTCAGTACTGTGTCATCACTTCTGCCTAGCAGGCTAGACTCTTTATGCGCTCTGCTACACCCTGTCTGCTGTAGTTTACAACATAGTCAGGAGCAGATATCCCACTTTTAAGCTTTGGATCATCCACAGGCTTGCCAACAATTTGCGAAAGGGGTATTTCTCCTGCCCAAACGTCCAAATCGTAGTCTGCCTTCTCGTCATTGGATGGACCTGTCCTGACTTTGGCTGTTGCCTCACTCAGTGGCACAGACACAATCATTGTTGACATGATTTCAGCCTTGTGGTTTGGCCTGAGTTTGTCCCTGCTTCTGCCGGGGATCAAATGCTCTACCAAGGCATCTAGCGCTTCATCTTTTGCTTTTGGATCTGATATCACCTGCATGCAGATCAGAACCAGGTCATTTGCGCATCAGGATCAGTGCATGGCATGGCGCCAAGTTGTTGGTCAACGCTGCAGGGTATGGCTCAGGACGAGTCATGCGGGGAAGAGGAATGCTGTCGGTGGCGGCTTGTGCTCACAAGGGAAGACTCCAACAGTGTGACTTGCATGCTAGCCTTAGTCTCAGTCAGTCAGGATGGATTGGCCTCATGCAAATGCATGCATTGAAAGGCTGATACAGCGTGACAACAATCTGCGGCAGGTGTGGCTCCAATGCTGATGTTCATGAACATCATCAACAGTATGCACATGGAAGACACTGTTGCCAACTATCATGGACCTGGTGCTCAGAAGCCTGTTGTGAGGGTCCTGTGACCAATATTGCTGAAGTTTGCTCAGGCAGCAGTGTACAGCAGTGCAGATGATGTCTATGCAGACACATGAGCTCAGCTCTGCAAGACACATATGCGCAACAAATGTCCAAACAATGCATCCTGTTGCAGTTTGCAGCCATGCAAGTTGTCCTTTGGCATGGATGATGCAATGATGATCATAGACATGTGACTGGCAGCATGCAGTGATGGCGAGCTGTCAGAGGATTGCAGATTGCAGGTCACCAAACACATTTTCAAGTCCTTTGCATGCATTTCCAAGAAGCAGAAATATGTCAAGGCTAGGCAAATTTACCTCAGGCTTGCCAAAGACCACTACTGATCGATAGTTCATCGAGTGAAAGAAAGCGGCTCGTGCCAACACCAGGCTGTCCAGCAGCGTCACAGTCACACAGACTTCCGAGCCGGCCTTCATAGCCTGCGCAGACAGTAGCAGGGGTTTTATAGCACGCCTGGGCGTTGTCAAACATACAGCACTCTGATCAAGACTTCATTCCCAAATGTTGTGCCACGACACAAACTTGGAGCACGTACCTTCATGAGCCGACTGCTGATGTGCCCGTGTAGCAAGAGCTTGTCGCCCATGCGGGCATAGCCCATCGGTATCACGACGGGCGAGCCATCGTGCACAACCCCGACGTGGGCTACCAATCCCTCGTCCAATATGTCGAGCACCTCTTCATGTACGTAGACTGCACGATTGGCACCTCGTTTAATCTTTGTTCTCGGTGTCGGAGCGGTAGCCGTATCACCCATGCTGCTCAAATTGTCGCGTTTTCCGCGATCGTGAACGCAGTTTTCAACGCCTGTCGACGCGGAAAGACTGTTGCGCTCAGATCGTACTGTGCGCTCGCGGGTGCTGTCGGTATCGCGCAGGAGAACCAGCGTCAAACCGGCTCGTCGACCTTAATTGAACCTGGATCAATGTTACTAAGGTTTTCCTTGGGACAGCTTCGGGGACCAAAAATAGTGTCAGAAACTGTCCTCAGCTGCTATCTGTACTGCAGCCAGCGTTGCTGCACTTCGCTTGTCAGCATCGCTGATTGTGAGAATGTGAGCAGCATGACCTGCATCAATTGCCCTACCTGCCACTCAGAAGTGTCCTACATGAGAGTTGAAACCATCGCTCATGATGCCATGGCACAGAGCCTCTGTGAGAAAACTGGTGAATCACAGATAAGGCGTGCACACAACACAATGTGAGGAAAGCAGCAGTTTCTGCAAAAGGTACTTATTAGCTGTAAGGAACTAAAATGCCAAGCTGTAATGCAATGCCAGCTGCACCTACAACTGCACACGATGTACATGTTTACAAAACGCAGCACTACATTGTTCAACCATGACATCAAAAACAGTCCGAAAGATCCCATCTTGCCTGTCCAAAGCATCTGAACAGAGAACGAAGTTTTCAGTACTATCAAGTCATGTGCCTATGCGCAAACACGTGGGTTGCACAAGAGCTGCACAGCCTGTATATATATATTTACAACGCTGACCACTGACCATTTGCTTTTACTAAGCATTTGCAGGGTTATGTCATGGTTATCTAAGCAGGTGTGTCTGTGAGTGTGTGCAATACCCTGTCAGAATCCTGTAATTTCAAATGCCAGGTTTTAACATACTGAAAACATCAAGCAGAATGTGAGTATCCCAAACCCTACAGAAGTACATGGGTACATGCCTTTTCCTTATAATAATCAATAATATCCAAACTAGTACTTACTGCTTTACTTCTATTTGAATGTTTAGTAGAAGTAGTAGTACCAACGGTAATGTACCCTATGTACCAATGTACCTGAACTTCTATGAGGATTTGGAGATTCTGTTAGTAATGAGGACGTCTGGAGAAAGTGAGCAGTACATGGTACAAAGGGTACAACCGGTAGTCAGCGCACGCACTCTGACAACCCCCCTGCTTTCGCGCCGCTAGCGGCGCCACCCCTGGGCCACACCCTCAAAATTCTAACAGAACCCATCTTCGCAGTGATGTGGCGCTAACAGAACCCATCTCCGCAGTGATGTGGCGCTGATCCTACAGAGATTGCATGCAGCTTCTGCAGAGGCTGCGGCAGAAAACCTGTTGAAATACCTAAGCTTTTGATAGGATCTTGTTAGGATGACAAATCCTTGATGTTTACTAGGAAGAAGTGGCTGCTGTGCAAGCTGCTCAGGGCACTGACACTGGGTTGGTTCCTGGTGACATCAGTGAACTGCCTGCCACTACAGGTCGAGGTCGAGGCCGCACTGGCCGAGGTCGAGGCCGAGGCAGACGTCAAGGTCGTGGATCTCTCAGACCTGTCAGCAAATCGTTGAAAGCATAGTCTCAGTCAGAACATCAGGGTATCTGAATCCCTTTCTTGTGCACACACCTTTGCTGCACACAGAGGTGTCAAGATGTTCTAAGACACGGCTGTATTGCTTTGTCAGTACTGCAGTACTGACCAGCGCCAGTACACCGCTTTTGATGACTTAGCCCCATCAGTGAGCTAGAGCTTCTCGTACATTAGTTGCTCCACATTTCACATCAAATGCAAATGAATACCATTTGCCGAACTCAATCGTTACATCAATCGATCGATCATTCATCCAGACACTGAATCAATCTCAAATGAATTCAGGGAGGTTGTTGTTATGTGACGACTTATCAGCACCTGGTGGTTGCTTTTCCATTCATACATTCAACAGCAGGAGCGCAGTGCACGAAAGCTCTTTCAGAGGGGGCGAATGTGACGGATCGCCGTCACTACATTGTCATACATTGTACACGCTGACTTTCTCTTCTTCATCCCTCATCAGTCCAGGATCACATCTGCTTATCATCAACCACCAGTGTTAAGTTAACACTCCCTTCCTCCAGAATTTATGACGTTATCAGCGCTAGCTTGTCGCACCCCTCATGGATGCCATCAATATCCCATTTTCAGCTCCATTCCTTCATAGTACTTGGGCGTTATTGCCAGCAGTCAATTTTACTTATCTCAGCTGCTGTTTGAAACTTTTGCCGCGACTGCTCGTGGCAGCAGGTCTAGACTCACCTGACACTGCAGCTCTTGGTGGCACTGCATTTCAGTGGATCATCACCATTATTGGAAGCAACATCAGCATCATTGGTAGCCACATCACTGGTAGCAACATGACACTGCAGCAGATCTTGGCTCAGGCACTACATACATTTGTGTCATTGATGCCAGAGTGAGCTTGCTTGCTTGGATGCTGTACATGCTCATCATGCCCTCAGCAAATTGCACAACAAGGTCTCCAGAATGCTGGCAATGCACAAGGTCAACAGGATGGTGCTTTCGGCATAACGTATAACCCCAATCACATCAGCAGAGTCAAAGTCCCTTATGATCACGGCAAACATTTGAAGATGTCCTGCTGTGGGCAGAGCTCTTCACCAACTTTGCTACTGTGTCTGGGTGGAATGACAATGGGGCTATCATGTACGCTGAACTGTATCTGCGGGACAAAGCTCATCTGTGGTTCTGTGGCTCGGACAAATCCACCATCCAAAACTTTGCTGCTCTGTATGCCCAGCTGGTAGGACGCTTTGGTGAGAGCAAAACAACTCTGATGACACGGTTGGACCAGTACAAGCAAGGTGCTTCTGAGCCTATGCGGGAGTATGTGGACACTGTACGGCTGTTGTTTGCAAAGTTGTTTTATGGTGCAAAGTCAAGTTAGTACAAGAGTAAGAATTGGCATGAGTCGACCTGGGCGATTCGACTCAATTCCCCCCATCTGTCAGTGAAGTTCAAGCCAAGATGCACCGCGCCAGTCTGCCGCTTGCGTTCTCAGCCTGCAAAGCTAGCCGCTTCGCTAGGGGCGCTCAGCACGGCTCTCGCTTGAGTCATCCGAGCGCTGAGCATTCTCCGCCCCTTCTAGTGCTGAGTGCCTGCGAGAACGTTGCGCCTTGACTGCAGGCGAGACAAGTTGCACAGTGTGCAGGAGGCTGCTTTGTGTGCAGGAGACCACGGTGTGCTCTTGCAGGGAGGCTTTGCTGCTCTCGGCTGCTTCGCAGATCGCTGCAGGCCACTACTTCATGAGCGTCAGGCGTTGCTAGCGCTGCACAAGGTGGGTCCACTCACAAAAGCTTGAGGTCCAGATGTGGAGCACGTCCGCTAAAGCTGCAGCCACTGTGTGTGTCTCTCAGCTTGCACAGGGAAATTGTTTTAGCAAAGCTATGCAAAGACTTGTCAAAGGTTCAGAGTCTGTTTTTGTTGTGGCTTGCAGCCCCCGCGCGGGCATGGTACATGTCCTTGCTTCCTGTAAGGCGTCCTTGTCACCTTTGAGTCAGTGCAGCATTTTGCTTGCCACAGCACTGCTGTCTCGAAGCTGGGTGCTTTGTGCACGTACACATTGTGCACGTACACGCAGTTTGTCGTGTGTGCAGGGTACTTTGACCTAAATTTACTGCTTCAAAAGCTTCAGCCCCTGTTTCTGAAGATGGATGAGGCAGCCTTGCCACTGAAGATCAAGGAAGCTGAGGATGCTGTGGCAGAGGCTGCTGGCGCTGTGGTCAAGGTCACTGATGCTGTGGCCGCAGCACAAACAGCATTTGATGGCGCAAATGGCGACAACAAGCAATCATATGGCCAGTTGCTGGCTGCAAAGGAGAATGCGCTTGCTGCAAAGGAGATTGTGCTTGCAGCACGTTTGAATTCCCTGACACAGTTGAGACATCAGACTTTCAACAAGCAGCATCTGTCAACAGGTACTTGCTGTCTTTTTATCAAGAGTGATGGGAGCGTGCTGTCAAGAGACCCGTTGGGACTTTGAGCCTGGCTTATATCTAGAGGGCATACTTGCTTGGCATGCAGTCACAGCTTACGTTCGCAATGTCAGCTGTCCAACATTTCATGTGCTTCCTCAATGCTCCACATGCTCAAGCAACCCTGATGCACTATGTAGTTGTACACACACCTCACCTTCTCTGATGCCCCACTATGGAGACTGATGCATTGCTGTAGCGATTGTAGCTTTCACCACATGCCCCGTTGATGTTTAGCTGTAGGGCTGGACACCACCCCTTTGTCTACTCTTGTATCACTGCAATTTGTATAAAAGCACAGCGTTTTAGGTTGTCGCAAATGCAACATCAAACTGAATATGCTTCATCAGTTTTTGTCATGCATGCATGAGCGCAGGCAATGCTGGTTTCCTTTGGGTCTCAATGCCAAGATTGTGTGTTTCTATAGATGAGTCACAGGCGTTCAAGAGCTATGAGGAGTTCACGACATTCCTCAAGGTTGAGGGGAGTAGTGAGGTGCAGCAATCTGCAAGCGATGTGTGGCAGACAGGCCATCATTCATGTGCTTCAATTGCTCATTCTTCAGCAGAATTACTTGCGCAACATGGACCAGCCATAAGACAACTGCTTGACTTTTGCAGGCTTCGCTCAGGTACACGTCAACCATTTTTGAGTCACACAGATAGAGTTTGCTGACAAGCTGGTCATGTGACTTGAAAGCTTGTGTACACACAGTGGCAAATTCACAAAAGTGTGTGGACTATGCAGTGATGATTACTCGCTCTGAACTGCTGGAGTCAAAGCTTCCTGCTCCAGACATGTCCACAAGCCCTTCAGGCCTCAATCAAGCTGAGCAGCCTAGACAGAGTCACCCAGAAACAGTGCAAGCTTTTGATGTGGCTCCAACTGTCCAGGCATTTATAGATGGTCTGCCTGCAACGCCTGAACGCTTCAAACCTATCGACTACAGAAGACTCAGCGTAAGCCAGACAATTGTTTGCAATGGTGGCTTTGAAAACTGTTTAGTGCATGTATTGGCATGCTTGAGCTCGAATTTTCTGTGCTCATTCATGGTGATGCACTGCAAGGCACATGTGCTGTCCGGGTCACGCAGCATCCACACACGTGCAATTGACAACACATGCATTGCATCATACACACACACCTTGTCTGCCTATGCCTCGACACTGATTTGCTTCATGCAGTCATTGCGTGCAATTACAGCCCTTTTCAAAAGTTGCTGCAGTGCCCGATAGTCAGGTTTCAGTTGTGCTCTTGCATGCAGTTGGCAGCAAGGGAGGCTGCAGTCGACAAGATTTGGGACGGCGCTGTAGTTGAGTCAACAAACAGTTTGATGAATTTCAGTCTTTACTTTGAGCAGGATGAGGGACAAGCAGGGCTTAGTGCACAGTGGCATGCTCAGGGCAACAACACGCAGATACATTCTGATGTGGTAATATTTTGTGCAAGCTGTCTGCATGCACAGTTTATGCCACAATGCGTTGATCCGCTACATGCCAAACTGTGATCCTAGGCGGCCCAAGCTTCTGCCCACGCCCTTGCCCAACATAGACTTCAAGACGACGCAGACAGCGAAAAGCCGCTGGAGGTAAGTGTCGCAGGGTCAGCGGGCAATATTGTGCATGCATACAGGATAGCATTCCGGGCGCAACAGTTCTTGTTGTGTCTACAGCACATCTACCTTTTTGCTTCCAAGCCATGCTAGATGCTCAAAGGCCATCTGAAGTCTAGTGTTGCTGCCTCCTCTTGCAGACAGATGATGGCTCCATTCATGCAAAGGGCATCGCCCAAGAGATTGCAGAACAGGAGTCTCGAGCAAAGCATTCTTGGACCTTTGACTACTTGTTAAAGGGTGCTGCATCTGCTTCTGATAGGTGCCTCAGCGTTGTGGAGGCCAAGCGCTTGTAAGGCCCTCTGTCTTCATCTTTGTCATGCCAGACCTGCAACCTCGTCCACAAATAAGCTTTGTTTTGCTCCCAGCAGGCTTTGCAAGCACTGTTTCAGCTGCCACCACCTTTGTTTAGCTGCAGCAAAGCATGGGTGACCATGTTTGAACGACATGCAGGGAGAGGCTGTCCTTACATGGCAGAGATCAGCCTATTGATTGGGACCACCCACCAGATTTACCTGGAATTTGGTCTCGCAACCAACATAATATTCCTGCAGTGCTACAGAGCAATGTGGATGCCGTAGTTGCTCAGGTGTTTTTATGATAAATATCCATCTTGATCATGAATTGTCATCGTTCTTGCATTTTGCTATGTTGTCAGCAAGCTGTCCAAGTGTGGCGTGTTGTGTAGCCGTCGCTCCTCAAGTCGTGACTATTATTGCAGGTTAATGCATATAGTGCAGCGCATGGCATGCAATACGGGATGATCAGTAACCTTCTGTGGAGTTGGGCTTTCATCATGGACGGCAAAAATCACATGCAGATCTCCCAGCCACTCCATTATGATGCCGCCTGTCCAACAGTCCTACAGGTTGGCTTTTCCCATCATGCATCATGGCATCCAACTCACATGCAGCCAAAAGCAATTGCTTGTCATCTGTGCAGGTTCATGCATGGGTGACTTCCATGTCCCTGAAAGGTAAGAGACTTCAGCCGTGGCAGACCCTCACGCACCATCCATTAGCTACTATTCCTATGCGCCAATCCAAGCGGACGAAAGCGAACATAAGTAACCTGAAGAATAAGAAACTGAGTCCAACGCCTGGTGCTGGCACGCCCGCCCTCCCACAGTCTTTCAACAATGCTGCTGTTGGCAGATCCAAGCAAAAGCAGCAGTCCTTGCAAGTCGCTTTGCATGCCAATGCAGCACTCTTGCTGCCTCACACATCTGCTGTTCAGAATGGACTGTGCAGAAGTTGTTGCTCAGCGAGCAGCTTCTGAGTTCAAGATTGGACACATACTTTCTGTCCTTGCTTTGGGGACCAGCGGGCCAGATTTCCATGCTAGGTACACCACCATTCCTCTACAGTTAAGTAAAGAGTGAAAGTGTTGCTGGCGCTAGTGCCTGTGGTGCCTATAGCATCCATGTGCCCTCTTTGACTCAAGAAGTCCAACATCAAGCCTTCAAGAACACAGCTGAGTCATTGCATATGCATTGCTACATCTTGCTAGTGTTTGTTGCACAATACTTGGAACTGTTCACTGACTGCTGCAATTTGTGGTCACTTGAAGTGCACAAGCTACATTGCAAATCACCAAAACCACAAGTCTCTTGCTTTACCTGAAGACCTGTGTTCATCATTACAGGACACACACAGGGCAGAAGATGGCTTTGAAAATAGCCAGTCTTGAGTCCAGCAAGCATCGCAGTCTTCATCACCAGACAAGCTGCTTAATGGCTCTACGCAGTCTATGGGGTCAGTGTGTGCCTCATGTATTGCTTGCTGGAGCACTGACGGGACATGGGCATGGCTATGGGCTGGGCACAACATTGCTACATGGGTGGCACCCTGAGCCAGGTATTAAGTTGCTCTTAGCAGTGTCAGAATGTGCCTGATATAAGCTTGTCAAGAAAGCCTATTGTAGAAAAGAGTCGTCTAATGCAGATGTGATGCAGACGACATGGCACTGCTGCCATCGGCTGAAGAAGCCCTCCGGAAGGTGCACAGATGCAGCATTTTGGTGAATGATTTGCATCCTAACAACATTGTGTTAGTTGTTGATGGCAACAAGGCACGGGTATACTTCGTTGATTTCAGCCATTCAGCACTATCTCCGAGTCTTGCTCAGTGTGAAGAAGAGCTTTGCAGCTTGCGTGCTGTCTTTGCACAGAACAGCCAGCAAGACATGGCTGGAGGCATCATGTGACAGTGTGCAACAGAAGTATGGTGGAACACTAGACATGCAGCTAGTAATTATGATGTTGCTGCTGCTGGTTGTACATGTGTTTGGTGCGGTGTATGCTTCTAGCTATGTTGACAGATATGCAGTGTAAACGTTTTAGAGAAGTGACAGTTCAGGCAAGCAATTGGTGTGACATGCAGCACATGTTTGTCAACGCGCATACGTGATGAATTTAATGTACATCAGGGCCTGAAAGTTGTGATCAGCAATGTAGCAACCTCAGCCAACACATCAGCATGAATCAGCGTGCTAGTGACCGAACGAGCACGCAAAGTCAGTTCAGGAATTTGACTCTTGCTTGTCAGTTTGCTCATCAAAGCCGCAAAAACCAAGCGTCACCGACGCCGTCAGTCAACAAAAAGGGAAAGGCCAGATATTTGAAATTTTGCTGTAGAGCTACTGTGTGTGCTTGTTACGTGCTCTGTGAAACAGAGTAGCGCACAGGACAAATTTTTGCGTGAGGGTGATACTTGCAAGGATGTCGGCTCTCTGTCTCTGAATTGTTATCCAGAGTGTTGCTGGGTCAAAAGTCGTCTGTGCGGCTAACCAGTCAGGGAACAGGAAGACGAGATTCCTAACTAACAGCAACTGAGATA
The DNA here is from genome assembly GCA_002118135.1 of Trebouxia sp. TZW2008. NCBI lineage: Eukaryota > Viridiplantae > Chlorophyta > Trebouxiophyceae > Trebouxiales > Trebouxiaceae > Trebouxia > Trebouxia sp. TZW2008. The sequence continues at coordinate 117,601 of BDIU01000215.1, read as the reverse complement.
AGCAAACACATGTCTGCTGGTAATACTTCTGTAGGGTTTGGGATACTCACATACTGCTTGGTGTTGTCAGGATGTTAAAACCTGGCATTTGAAATTACAGGATTCTGACAGGGTATTGCACACACTCACAGACACACCTGCTTAGATAACCATGACATAACCCTGCAAATGCTTAGTAAAAGCAAATGGTCAGTGATCAGCGGTGTAAATATATACATGAACAAAAGTGGCCATCTGATAGCAAAATGCATTGTTCAAAATCATTTCAATCAAAACGTTTCAATCAAACAAAGGCTGCATTCAGCATGACAAGAGGACACACTCAAAACATGTGCAAGGCCAAACCTTCTGTCAATACCACACGTCATTGGTCAAACTCGTGAATGCCTTGGCACAGATCATCTGTACAGTCATGAAAGCTGAGGGACACTACATATGCAAACATATTATGCAAAAACGTTATGACACATTAGCCTGTGAAAGCTGTCATTGATTGGGATGCGTCATCCAAATTGTCTTCAGTTGTTTGCTGATTGAGGCCATTGCTGTTTTGACTCCTGCCCAGAAGCTGGCCATGACTGGCATGACTAACAGGATCTCTATTGAGCAGCTGCCGTTCATCATCAGCAGCAGTAGATTCCTCTGCTACTGCTTTCAGTTGACTCCACGGCAAGTCTTTGGCTGAGGTTCTGCCAGCCTTTGTTTTGGCAGATGCTTTAGCAGCATCCGCCTTACGCTGCTGTTCTTGCTGTAACTGCTGTAAGGTATCTGTCAAAGTGTGAGGGTTTCCAGACCCTGATCTATCCATGCCTGTCGCAGTAGCGTTCAGAGTGTTGTTCGTTCGCCGCGTGGCTCCTTGCAGATCAATTCCATTGAGTCTCCCGCCAGGGATAGAATCCTGAATGTCGCTCTTGCCCCCGGATGAAGCTGCTTCAAGAAGACGGTCAAAGTCTGTTCCCGCCAAATCTGTATTTGAAATTTGTCTGCTTTCCTCAACTTCTTCAGATTTGCTGTTGACAAAAGCGGCTCTTGCAGCTTCTTGATTTGGGTCAAATCCTGGTGCTGCCTCCTCTGCAAAACCAACATCGAAAATCTAACATCAAAACTCTCTTGTGGAACACAGGAGTTGGCGTCTATCACCCAACATTCAGGGTGCCAAAAGAACATTGAGAGAACTTCATGCATAGCGTCATACCAAAAGCCACAGTGAGCAGCAGCAGCTGGGCAAGCGTGTGCTCAAACACATCTCAGGTCTTGCTCATGCAGCTGAAGTCAGTTGTGACTCAGAGGCAACTGCACAAAGGCCTGACAGCTGAAGGGCAATCAGTTGAGTACAGTGCTGCAGCAAAAGCATAGAGGGCTGCAGTGACCAAACATTACGCTCCAGCTGTGCATGTGGAAAGCTGCTTTTCATTGCACACAAGCAGTGCCTGAGCATGCCAAAACTTGACAAGACCATGGTCACAAGAGATTTGAGTATACGCATCAAAGAGAGCAGTACCAGTTGCAGCCTTCAGCTCTTCTTCTTCAATCTGCTGTTGTGTGGCCAGGTTGTCCTCGTCCTCACCGACCAAATTCAAAAAGCCCTCTGATGAGCCTCCCGCGTGAAACAGGTTCCCGCCAGAATCAGCCCCTTGAAATGCCTCCAACCCCAAGGCTTGCTGTTTTGCCGCCACATCTTGTAGTCTGGCCTCAGCTGCTGACATGGCGCTGTTTCCCGCCAACAGCGCATTGCCTGAGTCTGACTCGACCTCATACACAGCAGACTTGGGAAGTCCCTTGGGAATCAGATTCAAATCGCCAAAGTCAGCACCTGTACCGCTTGCATGGGTTCTGGATCTGAGTGATGAAGAGGGAAGGGTGGACTCTGAAACAGCTGAGCGCTGAGGGCGAGCTTCTGAGATGATCGATTTAACTCGCTGGCGCCATCTGTCATAAATGTGTGCGAGTGTGTGCGTAATCTGAGTGGCTTCTGTGAGGCCTTGCTGTTGAGCCCTCACATGACTTGTGGCTATGTGACTGATGACTTCCTGCATGAAGGCACACATGACTTGCACGTATGCTTAGGTTTTTGAATGCTTGACAGATACCTGTCTATTGTCAAACTCAACAAAACTGACATTTGCTGGACTCTGAACAGAATTTGCACACACCCACAGACACCCATGCTTACATGACCATGACATAACCCTGCAAGTGCTTGGATTTAGCAACTGTTCAGTGGTCAGTGTTGCAAATATATATGTGTGAGCGATGACTTCCTGCACTCTGGCAAACATGACTTGTAGCTATGTGACAGGTATCTGCTTACAGACAGGCACCTTGACGCAGAAGCAGCCTTCAGGTGCCACAAAACAGGACTGAAGAAGCAGCTTGCTGCACAAACATGCATGTCAGTCCACATGGACTTGCGGTCGGATGCACATGACTGGCAACACACAAGTGATGATGACGTCTGCTTACCAAGAGCTTTCCATTGCAGCATCAGCATCAGCATCAGCATCAGCAGCAGCAGCATCAGCATCTTTTCTATACATTAGGTTCATTTCATATTAACATCATCAATACCTTGCATATATACATTAGAATACATAATGTATACCATATAGTCAATTCTGATGTCGATTCATCAAGAAATCTTCAGTGCAGCTTCCCATTGAAGCAGTGCATATGATGTGCGAGTCAGACCCTCTGATCTATCCAATGTAACATAATAAGTATATGTTGACAGCTTCAGTGTGAATTGTGCACTGTAAATCAATGATTGGTGTTAGCTCACCAAAGGCTCTTCAGCACAACTTCCCATCAGTGCAGTACTGAAGTCCTGTACTAGCTTCTGGCTGGCTTCTGGTCCAGGGTCAAAGCTCTTGGCCTCCCAGTGATAAAAGCTGTAACCTGGGTCTGTGAAAGCATACCCGGCCTTCCACACACATCTGGACAGAAATGCATCACCACCTGAATCAGCACCACACCGCATCAAAAATGTGATGATTTGCTGAGATCCTGCACCAGCTTCTGGCTGGCTTCTAGTTTGGGGTCAAAATCTTGGTCTCCCGATGGTAGGAGCTGTAGCCTGGGTCTGTGAAAGCATACCCGGCCTTCCCCACACATCTGGACAGAAATGCATCCCCACCTGAAACAGCGCATCAAAATGATCAGAACCAGCTTCAGGCTGGCTTCGTATTCAGGACCACAACAGCTGTAGCCTGGATGCTGGCACAACCAGAATGCAGTGCAAGGGCACTTCAAGGTTCAAGGGCACTTCAAGGAGCAAGGGCCTATTGCACCAGGATGACTCATCGGCGCCTAGCAAAGCCGCCATGCAGGGCAAGGGGTACATTGCAGCAGAATGACTCACCAGTGCTTTGACAAGTCCGCCATGCAGGGCAAAGGGCACAATGCAGAGGGATGACTCACCAGTGCCTGACATGTCTCTCATGCAGAATTGTGCATTGCTGCCAATATAGCAGCAGCATTTAGCCATAACAAAATGCAAGGCCTTTTTGCAAGGCAAAATCTTTTCCAAGGGCAGGGGCACAAAGCAGCCACATGACTCACCAGTGCCTGACATCTCCGCCATGCAGTCCTCCATGAAGCTCAGGGGCAGTCGCTCCATCAGCCCTATACTCATTATGGCCCCTGCTCCCCCATGTATGCTGCAGCACCACACACACATTGTTGAGGCAATGCTCAAGCAAACATACAAATAAGAGAAAACCAACACCATGCTGTTAGGCATCATGACGGCAGTCTCTATGAACAAAAACAGTCAAGAAACACCAGCTTTGTACTCAGTATGGCCCGTCATGGTGAGGCAAACTAGGGCTTGGATCACATACACCTAGCACTTGTGCTGACACTTGCGGAAGCCACTATTACACAAGGCTTCACCTGTAAGCTCTATGAGGGTGCACAGGCATCTTCAATCCTTGTCTAAGAACCCTCGCTCAGCATCTACAGATGTGCTATAGCCAAAATCAACAAATGATGCACAGTGCAGATGGGGTCCTGGCCTGTGGCTCAACAGATGTATATACGCACAGGCCAGACCCTGGCTCAGTCAACAGCACCTCAAAAGCTACCTGTAAGCTCTATGCGGGTGAACAGGCACGCTGCAATCCTCATCAAAGATCCACAGCTCCTCATGTCTTACAATGCGCAACAGCACAACTGCATACCCTGTTTCCAATGCAACCTGAGTCTGATATGCAGTGTGAATTGGACTTTACCTGTAAGCTCTGTGAGGGTGAACAGGCATGCTGCAGTCTTCATCAAAGAACCCCCGTTCATCATATCTGCAGATGTGCTCTGCAGTACAGGGGCAGGCGGGATAACCCACAAAGGGCTTGTAGCCATCTGCCCTTAGAGACCGTTCCTGATCCTCTTGAGTCCAGTGACAAGGCAAGCATCTGGGAGCCCTCTCATGCGGGTGAAAATGCGCTTCTGCATCTGTCTTATCTGCCCACCAGTAATGATCTGCATGCACTCACATGGTCTTGCTTAGTAATGTACACTTACATGATTGAGCTTGAGTCATAGTATTGGATGGGCAAGTGCCAAGGCAAACACCTAGGGACTTTCTCATGCGGGTGGAATGCGCTTCTGCATCTGTCCTGTCTGCCCAACGGTAATGATCTGCAGTCACATGGTCTTGCTTAGTAACTTGCAGTGAGATGGGCTGTCACCCATCTGGGCACCTCTCAAGTGAGTGGAAATGTGCCTCTGCATCTGTAATACCTGTCCATCAGTATGATTTGCAATCATATGGTTTTGCCATCTGCAGTCACTTGGGCCTTCTTGAGTCATGCAGGAAAAAAGATAACCTCCTGGGTGCTCTCATGCGGGTAACAATGCGCTTCAGCATCCGCCTTGTCTGTCAGTGATGATTTGCAATGACATGGTCTTGCTTAGTCATCTGAAGTCACATGCACTAAGTCATGCTGATGATTGAAGGCAGCGTCGTGCTATTGCATAGTGGTTGTGACAATATGCTCAGCCGTCTCGCCTGCATAAAGATGCCACGCTGATGCAGATGTTACCTTGTTGCAAACACTGTGACATACGCAAACCATACCTGATACAAATGGATGTCGCACATGTGACGCACCATCAGCACAATCGCATTGGATGCACCTCAAGTGCAATGACATCAGCCTCAAGAGCACAAGTGTTGCGCGTAAGGAATACCTGTAATCAGGTATGGAAGGCTAGTGGCAAGGTCTTGCAGCAGCTCAAAGAGAGACTTTACACAGAGTTTGAAGTTTGAGCTCAAGATCAGCAAACTTTGCCAAAAGACCATACCTGTGATGAGATATGGAAGGCTAGGGTCAAAGTCTTGCAGCAGCTCACTGACAGAATCTATGAAGAAGACTGTGTCATCATCTCCATACAGCAGCCAGCTGTAATTACCAGCATACATCTGTAAGCAGACACATACACACTGTAAGAGCGTATACATTTGCATACATCCATCAGATGTCAGTACCACTGTACGCTTGTATTCACACATACACACATAGTGAGGGCAATGCCCAGCCCTTTGCAGAAGAGGGCGCTGTCATCTCCATATAGCAGCCAGCTGTAATTACCAGCATACATCTGCAATGAAACATAGAAACAGTGAGAACGCGTCTCTTTGCAGTAGCTAGCTGTGTTCACCAGCTTAGATCTGCATTCCAAGACACACAGACAAAGTCAGAGGTTTTCGTGAATCCACACAGCAACCAGCTGCGGGTACCAGCTACATCTGTAAGCACACACATACACACAAAAAGAGCGCATACATCAGCATACATCCAGCAGGTGTCTTTAAGCCTGTGCGATTCTATTAATAAGTGCACGCGTATTGTGAGCAATTGCCTCCCCTTAAACAGAACACAGTGTCAGTATCTCCAAACAGCAGCTACCTGTAGTCACTGGCACACATTTGGACGCACACACATGCAGACACAACAAGAGGACATGGTCATCCTTTGAGAGCAGCCAGCTGTGAATACCAGCTTGCATCTGCATGTGCACGTATACAGACACAGGGGTAGCGTATCGCCATCTCCATCAGGCAGCCAGTTTTTTTGACCAGCCTAGATTTAGATTCACGCATGTACACACACGATACGAGGAGATGGTCATTGCCATACAAGAGCCAGCTGTAATTGCTAGCATGCATCTGCATCTGCACACATGTAGACACAATCGTGACGTATTTTTCGTCTCATTTATGTGAGCCAAAAGCGCTTGGAACAGTTGGCTGCCTCATGTCAGAGGTGTTTTCAACTTCCTCGCACAAGCACAAACAGGACATTCTGGTCTCACTACGGGCCCAGTTCAGGCATCAACCATCTGAAAAGTATTGTCAAGCTACTTGGGCTCAGCTGAGGTGGCTTGATGGGTGAGGATGTTAGGGCAAAGTTTGATGGACCAGGGAAGGGTTCAATGCTGCTCTGGTGTCACCGGCACTGGTGACCCTTTCAGAAGCCAGTCGTTTGGGGAAAAGCCCCATGCTACTTAAATTTAGCTGTTTGAGACAGGCGAGAGTGGCTGCTAATACCTGATGGGCAAGGAAAGGGGTCAACGCTGCTCTGATGTCACAAGCATGAAACCCTTTCAGAGGCCAGTCATCTGGTGACTAACCCCATGCTACCTAGATTAGCTATCTAAGACAGGCGAGAGTGGTTGCTAATACCTGATGGGCAAGGAAAGGGGTCGATGCTGCTCTGATGTCACCAGCATGAAACCCTTTCAGAGGCCCGTCATCTTAGGACTAACCCCTTGTTACTTAGTTTAGCTGTTAGAGACAGGTGAGATTGGTTGCTAATGCCTGATGGGCAAGGGAAGGGGTTAAGGCCCCTCTGGTGTCACCAGCATGAAACCCTTTCAGAGGTCAGTCATCTGGTGACTAACCCCATGTTACTTAGGTTAGCTGTTAAAGACAGGTGAGATTGGTTGCTAATACCTGATGGGCAAGAAAAGGGATTAAGGCTGCCCTTGTCACCAGCATGCAACCCCTCCAGCGGTCAATCATTGGGTAAAATCGACAAATGCCTGTTTCAAGGTGGTCAAGACTGGTGACAGTGGTCAGGGTGATGAGAACAGTACCTGATGGGCAAGGAAAGGGGTCAAGGCTGCTCTGATGTCACCAGCATGTAACCCTCTCAGAGGCCAGTCATCTGGGGACTTACCCCATGTTACTTAGGTTAGCTGCTTAAGACACGTGAGATTGGTTGCTAATACCTGATGGGCAAGGAAAGGGGTCAAGGCTGCTCTGGTGTCGCCAGCATGTAATCCCTTGAGCGGCCAATCATCTGGATAGTAACCCCAAATCTCCCTGGCATCAGTCTGGTTACGATGGGTGGCAGCAAGGGCTGTGTCATTCAGCGCCACATATGCCCTGATGTCCTGCAGAGCAGGGCAAAACTTACTTTCTGCCCCTGATTTTGCTTGGAGTGGGTTTCAGGTTTTTGAGGATTGAACATGCCCATGTCAGGCTGCAAGCCTTCAAATGCTGCCTTCATCTGTTTCATTCATTCTAAATGTGTGCTAGATAGTGTCAGCAGGCAGCTAGGTACGTACTGGGGCAATCAACTGTCTCCAACCTAATCAGTCCTGTGCTATCCTAAATTGCATTGAGCTGGCTTGGCGAGCAACATGTAAAGTACAAGACAGCGGAGAATGCTTGTTATGAGGTGTCGTAACAACACCAATTGTGCGCAGAAGCAGCTCAAGGTGTGCCAAAGAGCATTTTGAGCATGCTCTGTGACTTTGCTAATGGGCTTGGATAAAAAGCTCCTGCTCGTCATAGAATGCCTGAACCTCATGGACATATAGTCATTACCACTATGTGGCACATGCGATCAGCCTTGTTGGCTGGCTGAAAGCATGTAACTAACCTCTCTCTCCCTCTTGAGGTTGACTCTGTGTTCAATCCTTATTGATAGGTTCCAGTGTCAAGTCTGTCAGGTAAGTAAGGAAGTCAGAATCAACATCTACCTTGCACCAAGCTCTACTGGTTTCTACCAAAGGCAATCAGCTTCGGTCATGTGGCGTGACCAAAAGCATGTGACACTTCCAGTGTAAATCATGTCATGTGAACAAAGCTTGGAAGAAGGACAGTTACCTTGCGCCAAGCCCTACTGGCCTCTACCAAAGGCAAATGACTGCGGTCGCTTGGCATGGCAACAATCATGTGATCCCTTGTTGCGTTCTGCTTGAATCTGCACAGCAGCAGAAAAGATCTGGAATGACATTGTTTTGTCTGACTTGCTGAATTTGTTGGGTTAAATCAGATGCCCCTACAAAGACGCTCAGAACGAGCCTGCCTGGCAAGACAGGACTGAGTGCTGCACACCTAGCACACGTGCTGGGATGTGTAATCATTATGTGTATTATTAGCACGAAAATCAGCAGCAAGCATGTGCGCTCAATGGTGACAATACGGCTCGATAACCAAGCAATGCATGGGCCAGTTTCTGGCATGTGACCAAGCAATGTTTGACAGCACTCTCAGGTTGTGACACTGAAGCTGTGAATTTGGTAACGCACATGGGCAATGATGCATGTATGGTGTTGTGATTCTGTAGCTACCTATAAATACAGTCAAAGCAAAATCGCAGTGAGGATTCGCACCTTCCTGGACCACGTAGTAACCTGCTACTAGCAGAAAGCATGCCTTGCAATTGTGTGGTATCATCAAAGTCTATGGGTTCCACCAACCCCAAGAGGGCAGGGTTGTTTGGCCCATCCAGGTCTTCAGGGAATTCCAGAATCTCTGCCATGACTTTTGCCAAATCTGGCGCTTTTGCCTCTTCCTCTTCTTCCTCTTCCACAGCTGCCTGACTGCCTGTCTGTGCGTCTGAGGCCTGACGTGTGTCTGTGAATGAGTCTGAGGCTTTGCGTGCAGCTGAAAGTGTGGCTGAGCTCAAACCAGGGGAGGTCTGATCTGTCTGTGCGGCTGTGCGAGTAACAGCAGGACTATCTGTGACAGACTTACTTTGGATAGACCCATCCTGCACAATTTATGCACATTGCAACCCATCAGCGCAACCAACCCTCTAATGCACTAAAATACATACTTGCATGTATGAAGCGGCACACAATGACAGAAATGCGTGACATGTGGCAAAGCGCATGCCATGTTTAGCAAGCCTGTTTCGTTTTGTGAATGACTGTGTGATCTGTTTGGTAGGGGCAATGCAATGGCACATTTTGACAAAGCATGTACTGCACGACTACACAGCCATGAAACATTCAGCCAAAGAAATGATTTGCAGACAAACAGCCATACGACACTCGATCACACAACCCCGTACAAAACAGCATTTCTGTCAACCTTCTGAACATCTTCAATCAGCATGAGCATGCTGAGTGTACGCAGTCAGCACGTGCATGCTGTATTGAGCTTTGTGAACCAATACATCAGAAAAGGCTGTATGAGAGGTTGGTGCGCAACATACAATACTAAAGACATTGTAAAGACAGGCATGAGTGAACGCCACTTACAGGACTAGATGAGGTCCACACCACAGTGAAAAGCAACACTGCCACAGGCGCCAACAGAATCAATCTGCCATGCTTCTGACGCCATAGTTGTGTAATTCGCCGCCTCATCAGGTGCGTGAACCACAAGGCGTCCCTGCTGCTTGGGTGGACTTTCATGAACGCCTGCAAGCGAGCAAATGCACTTAGCAGAAGCAGGCATGCTGCTTTTTCTGGTCTGATTACATCACCGAACGTGCATCGCTTCATGAACCTCGAGGGTGAACAGACATGTCATAATGGTACTAGACATGCATCGCGTGCGTAGGTGTCGGATACAGCTTGAAACACGGTGATGTGAAGCTCTCGAAAGGCATGCACAGGGTTGACTTGCGCAGCTGATGAGGGTTCATAGGCTGTTTTTTGTCGACATCGCATCAGCTCGTGTTGGTCCTCGGCCCAGCAAAGACATCCAAGGCCATGAGCCGACGAAGAAGACCGCTAACAACGAGATCGCTCTTCTTGCACAGCTCGCATATTGAGACGCAGCGCACCAGGACATGCTGTCGACCTTCGGCAACTGCGTCTCAAAGCTCTTGCCAGCCTCGTGCCGACGCGTGCCCTCCCAACTACTCGGTAAGCTGGAGTTGTGCCGTCCCAGAGTCTTGTTTAACACAATGCCCAAAAGCAGCCGTAAGACCCTTCTCGGAGAGCACGCACGCCGGCCTACAGATGCAAGCGCTACAGCAAGCGAGCTGACAAACGACAAGATCAGTGTGCTGCTGCTACTGAAAGGCTTCCGAAAGCCATAACAAGTGCGTTTGCGCTGCAGACGTTGTTCAAGCCCCGCTTTCAGTACGTGTCATCAAATCACGTGGCTGTGATGCACACACGCACGGACACTTTGAAGTTCCCTTGTTTCAATGAGTCCAGCCTTATGTCCTGTCAGCTAAACTGCATGGAGAGGCCTGGATGATGGCTTACACCGGTGAGAAGAGCTGGTGCAACACGATTCCACAATGCCTCTGTCGAGCAGTTGCAATAATTATCAGTTGGCATTTAGCTGACTCAGCTCAGAGCTTGATAAATACATACAGCATGGCACTGGCGAAAACAGCTTATAGCAAAACAAGACGGCTTTTAGCCGCCAAGGAAAGTATTGGCCGAGTATGGAACAGTGGTGGGGAAACTTGTCTACCTATTAGAACATGAAATTTGCACTGTCTGCTCATTTGAGATGTCTACCTATAGCTAGCTGAAGTTGGCATGCGTTGTTGCATGCTGGATACAAATCTGAAGCTCTACTTGGCAGCAGCTGCCTGGCATTTTGAAGACTCAGCTCACCCTCAGTGTTGAAAGCCTTAACATGAGATACCAGAGGGCCTGTTCTATCAGTTGAACATGTTGAGAATCTCGTCAATGTCAAACTCTGGGCCAGCAGGGGCAGGGGCAGGGGCTGTTTCCCTATCGGCAGGAGGGGGGCGTGCTGAAAACACCTGTGACTGCTCATATGCGGGCACCTTGTAGGTGCTGGCAGCAGCAGGTGCAGCATTGACTGTTGGCTTGCGAGCAGCAGGGGCATGCTGTGCACGGATTGCCTGTGGCTGCTCAAATGTGGGTCTTCTCACAGGAGCATGCCCATTGGTTTGCACATGGCTGGCACCCTCCGAGGGCTGCACCCATCCCCATTCCTCTTTCTTGTTCTGTTGAGCCCACAAGTCATTGACATAGTCGCCCTGAACAGGAGACGCCTGGCTGGCTGCTGCGACCTGCTGGGCACGCTGTGCCTGCTTTGCTGCTGGGCGCCCTGAGGCACTTGGGCTGCTCTGAGTGAACTCAAGGAAGTCGATTGGGTCACTTGCCAGTGAATTTGCGCCATAACCATTCATCCTTGGACTGTCAACACTGCCTGAGCCTGCTGTGGCAATGCCCATGGCAGCGGCGTGTCTACCAAACAAGGAGACATCCCCTGAGGAGCTGGCAGCAGGGTGTGGGGGGTGTCTGGAGTAGGGAGATGGAGGGTTGATGACCCCCACAGCAGCAGCCTGTCTACCAAGGTAGGAGACATCTGGGCTGGCAGCAGGGTGGGCGGGGTGCTGGGGGTAGGGGGAGAGGGGGGAGGGGGGCTGAGCGTCATGAGCACTGGACCTGCTGGAGGGTGACCCGCCGGGGGAGGGGCGCTGGAAGGGGGGTGGGGGGTGGATCACATTCTTCCCACTTGAGGCCATGGCAGCGGCAAAGCCTCCGTGCTGGTATGCTGCAGAGGGCTGAGCTGGCCTGTAAGCCCTTGTGCCAGAAGCTGATGACTCACTTGCAGAGCTGCATCACAAATACATGCTTGAGCGTTAGCTGCCTTGCAGGACTGAGATGATAGCCATCTGCACTTCAAGTTGAGGAGTGTAAGAAACAGCATCTGAAATCAAGCTCACTATAAGTCTGATGCATGGTGGTCTGACTGCAGCAATGGCTGCTGCCATAAAATTGCCTTGATTGCTGCATTACTTTCAGATGCAAAGCAACAGCAGGCCAAAACTGGGCATGTCAACAAATCACCAAGCATGAAGGCACTTGCACGGCCACAGTTTGGGGTTTATCGTCACGAGGCCTGTACGCAGCAAATGGGCTGCCTTTCTTGTTGCACACAGCTTTGACTACAAGGCAATAGCACGACACAAAATCAGCACGTCAACACAGCAAGTAGTTACTTGGCTAGAAGTGTGCCATACCCATCATCTGAAGGCCTATACGCAGCAAAAGGGCTGTTGTTGCCGCTAGCTTCCAGTCGCTGCTGCTGTGGCGGCTGCTGTTGTGGCTTCCACCCTCGTTCACGCTGTAGGTCATCCCATCTCTTCTGCTGCCTCATTTTTTGGTGGTCATCATCCAGATTGAGCGAGGCAATGTCTGGAAAGCCGTCATCGCCAAACTTCATGTCAGAGCTGTTGACCTGCAGCTCATACATCCACTCACTCATTCGTTTCTCCGTCCATCCACGATTTCATACACTCATTTGTATTTATATTTATATAATTATTATATTTGTTTGTTTGTTGAGTCTTTCATAGGTTTGTTTATCTATGCATTCATTCATTTGCACTCCCTCATTTTTTCAATTCTTCATTGCGCTTGCTGGGCAGGCTGTGAAACCAGCTGTTAGGTTTGTACAAACGCAACCAACTCCCTCATGCAAGGATGCAAGAATCTGTGTCAAATCAACAACAGGAATTCTGACCTGCAGCTGATCCAAGTGGCTTGTAGAAGCCTCCTGTGCAAGGTCCAAACCATCCACAATTGGAAAACCCTCTTTGTCCAGGGCAATAGGCTTGCCTGATGCACCAACCTGCACATCACACCAGACCATTGAAGACAAGAGAAAGCAGAAGTCTGTGCTGTTGGCAATTACAATGGGAAGTTCTGTGAGTAGAAGCAGCCTGGCAATACATCATTTGACAGCTCAATGAAACATGTGTGGCCACGCCGATGCTCATCTTGCTGATAATGTGTTACAGAGTCATAGACTCCTTAATTCATCTGTTGCTATGGCAAGCTTTTGCGCAATCATGGCAATCAACAGACAGCAAGATTTGTACATGTGGCAACAGGTTTGCAGTGCAATATGATCACAGCTCATGTGACTGCAGGCTATGCCTTGTGCTGGTTTCTCAGGTGCAAGCAGTGGGCTCAAGTGCTGTGCTCAAGCATATTTCCGCAGTGTTGCAGTCCCTGACCTGGAATTTGCTGATAGAGCAAACCTATCAACACTACTAAACCACAGGCTGCCCTGTGTAGATTTGCAGTGCTTTAACCTAGATGGTCCGCCAGTGACACGCAGCATGCAAAACGAAGGGCTGACCTGTGCAGCAGCTTCTTCTTCCCAAGGTGCGCGTGGAGTGCCATTGACAGATGTGGAGGCCTCAGACCTAGGTGTTTCCCAGCCGCTGCTGGAGGCGTCTGACTGTGCCACATGCTGCAGTACACCAAGAATGTGTCAGTCACTTGTTTAGGCATTGGTTGATTGTTGATGACAGTAGACAGACATAGGAGTTGGTTAGCTACTGCTGGGATCTCTTGATGAAGCCAGATGCTGCAGCACAGGCAATTGTTGGTCAGTCAGTCTGATGCTAGTTTGGCTGGAAAAGTACGTCAACCTTCAGACCCAGGTGTATCTCAGCAAATGCTGAATGCATCTAGCTGTGCCATATGCTGCAGCACAGCCAGCCATTGGTCAGCCAATCAGTTATGTGTTGAGCAGCAAGTTAGGTTTGCTGGAAACTTGAATCGTATCAGTGATGGGAAGACAAGAGCAAAACCTGAATGTACCTCAGCCACTGCTGAAGGGTCTATATGCTACAGCACAGCTAAGCACTCGTCAGTCAGTCAGGCGTTGATGATTCAGTAAGTCAGCCAGTAGGGCTTCTGAAGGTAGCGGACACAGCATAGCAGCCCTTGAAATTTGAGTTGCTTCAGCTGCTGCTGGAAGCTTCTGACTCTGCCATATGCTGCACTCATCCAGGCAGCCAGTCAGAATGTAGTCAACCAGGTAGCCGATCAGACTTTCATTCTGAAATGGGAACGGCACTATAGCCGTTTGGACGGGTATGCCCCAGCTGCTGCTGAAGGCATCTGACTCTACCATATGATGCACCACAGGCAGTTGTTGGTCAGTCCCTTACTTGGGCGTTGAACAATTGCTGATGACAAGACAGGATCAAGATCTGCGTGCCTCTGACTCTGCAATATGCTACAGCACTGCTGGTCATTTACCAACACTGGGGGTTATTTCAAAGGCAGGTGCAGGTGCAACAACAAGGAATTGTCTTGTTACCGGCTAGCAGGACAGTGCTCATCTATCAATTGGTGCATTGTCTGGGTGCAGCCATGCATTCTGCAGGCTTGACAAACATACATGAAACGACAAGACTCACCACAGCAAAGACCTTTTCAAAGTTGCCCTTGTGCTCCTTGATCTTGTGCTCCAGCTCACCCAGGGACCAGTGGCTGTCATATGCCATAGAGATAGCACTGGCAATCTCGCCTTCGACATCAATCTCAAATGGCTGAGCAGGCGCCCGCTGGTCTGCAGCAATGCCAGCATCAGCTCACATGCACTTCTGCAAGACAAGACTGGTTCACCGGACCTGTTGAAGACCGCAATAGCCAAGCTGCAAGGGAACGTGGGTTCTCAGCAACGTATATTCTGCGTAAAGGCATAGGTTGCATTTGATAGAACACAGCAGCTGACTGTTGAGCCTGATTGCTCAAAGACCAACGTGACATTCAGGTCCTTGACAGTGACATGACGCTACACAGGAATGTACAGACGACAACAGAGCATACCTTCCATGGGCACCTGTGCAGTCGCCTCATGATCAAGGCCCATTATTCTTCTTTCAAGAGTCAAGTGAAGCTGCATGAAACATGTACAGCAAGAAGGACGACCTCCCATGATCACCTGTGCAATTTGTACAAGGCCTAACAAGGCTTTGAGTCAGGCAGCAAAGTGATATCAGCAAGGCTTATGCTGCTGACCGCAAGAATGCATACCTCCCATCAGCACCCGTACAGTTGCCTCAGGATCAGCGCCCATCAACTTTGCTGTCCCCAATGTGTTCTCAAAGCCCAGCTCAGCTAGCTTCTTCACACACAGCTCCACCTTCCTGTTCTTGAGCTGCTGTATGGCTGCAGCACCCAGAGTTGCAGTACCCAGGTCCTTGTTGGTCAGCTTTGGCAGATGTATGAATGCAGTGCCATCCCTGCCAGCAAAGAGAGGTCTTAGTTATGCGTCCTGGTTTGGTGTACGCATGATATTGACTCCCTGGTCTCAAAACACAGTCATGATGCTGGACATACAGCTCCACCTTCCTGTTCTTGAGCTGCTGTATGGCTTCAGCACTCACGGTTGCAGTATTCAGGTCCTTGTTGGTCAGCTTTGGCACATGTGTGAAGGCGATACCATCCCTGCCAGCAAAGAGGGGTTTTACTTATGCATCCTGGTTTGGTGTACGCATGATGTTGACTTGCTGGTTCTAGAACCCATTCATGACGCTGGACACACAGCTCCAGCTTTCTGTTATTGAGCTGCTGTCTGGAAGTCAAAGTTGCCGTACCCTGTTCCTTATTGGTCAGCTTCGGCAGATTTGTGCAGGCAACAAAGATCGGTTTGATTTACACAATGTGACTTGATGTGCATACAATGTTGACTTGCTGTTTCCACGCTTGGCCTGGAAGCTTTCTGTTTTTCTTGAATAATGGTAGAACCCATTCCTGCAAGCAAGACGTGTTACAATTTATTCCTGAGGTGCTGTATGGCTCCAGCACTCAAAGTCATAGTATCCAGGTCTGCATTGGTCGCCCTTGGCAAATTTGTGGAGCCGGGATCATCCCTACCAGTAACAGAAGCTTGTAGTACAGCATGTCATTTGGCAAGCGTATGCTGTGTATGAGCTGGTTCTGAGACGCAGCCCTAATGCTGGACTCAGCTTGCAAGCTCAGCGCCAAACAATATAATTTGATGTGGGTATGGTGGCATTTTGCTGCTTCTGAGACTGGAATCGTCCTGAAAGCTCGCAGGTTTTGAACAACGCAATGATGCGGTGCACAGTGCAGTACACTGCTGCAAATTGCTCTGCTGAAAGCCCCCAAGCCACAATGGGCACTGCACCATACAATTGTGCCATGCTTTCAGAGCATCAATGCTTCAGTCAGAGCATCAATGCTTCAGTCAGCATCTGCAGTGTGACTGTTATCACAGCTGCTTGCACTGAACTGAAGGTGGGTGTTATGCAGAGTATCAAGCATTAGAGAGCATTAGACAAGCATTGCTGACTACACCAAGCCTATGGTGCAGACTCAGTCAGATCCTTGTGATCCCTTCAGCAGTCTGAAACGATATAGATGCATGGGAGCTTAAGAAAATCAACAGCTTACTTCTTGCTCTGAATCCTGGCAGTCAGCTCGGCCCGAGAATGTGCAAACTTGCAGTTTTGTGTCCTGCAGTGCCCCATCTTCTCTTGCTCCTGGCACAGCTGCAGGTCCAGGTCAACGGTTTTGTTGTTGTTCCTGCCCCCTCTGCGAAGCTGCTTTTTGTTTGGTCCTGCTGGCATCTTCTTCTCCACAGCCACAGCCCATGGCCCCTCAGGCAAATCTCGAGACTCCTTTTGCACCTTGCCTTGTTTCTGACTACGGACCGAGGGTGATGGCGATGGACTCTCCCTGCGCAGTACTACATCTGTGGGCAGGTAGCAGTGCATCAATAGCAGACGCTGCACTGCAATTCTGACGCAATTCTGTAGATGCCTGGTCTGGAGTCAGGTACTGCATTGATTGTGGTACGTGACAAAGCTAGTGCTGCCATAGATTGGCTGCATCGCGAGCATGACGCATTAAGCACATTCACAGCTCTGCTACAAGCTGTGCAACACCACCTGTGCTTTCAGATAGGTTGCTAGCTTTAACTGTTTTGTTAGGTCCTCTGCAGCGTTGTTGCTTGATGTCACTGGTAACAAAGCTAAGCCTTGCCAGCGGTCAACAAGCTTCTGCTAACGGTGACCATTGGTCAAACTTTCTGTTTGTCAGTTCTACATGCATGCGTCTGCTGCAATACTGCACTTCTTGCAACAGGGCAAATGGGTCTGACCACTGTTGTTAAATAAAATGCAGCATTGCTGCTTGATGTCACTACCAACAGTGTCTCATGGTTGCTAGACATCAATGCTGACAGTGTCGCACTTTTGCTAGCGGTGAGCTTGCCCTGTAATGTCCACTGATATGAGTAGGCTGCCTGGCACTAGCAAGGTTTTTGCCCTTCTTGCTGTCTCCTACTGCCATTCTGTGCAGTCAAATGCAGCACAGCTGCTTGATGTCACTGTTGACACTTTTCAGCGCTGTTGAATGTCAGCTCACCTCTCCCTGTGATGTCCATTGGTCTGAGTAGGCTGCCTGCCAGTTCTGACACTGGCCAGCTTGCCCTTCTTGCTGTCTCCTACTGACACCCAGTCATTGCCCTCGAGGTTCCCATTGACAGCTGGAAAGTCAAACTTGAAGGCGCCGGTGTCTAGGTCATCTGTGCCATGGGCCCAATGGCACCTCTCGCCAACAGCACAGTCTCCCAGTTCCTGCAGCAAACAAAGTGCTTTGGGCAAATTAGGAGTCACAACAACAAAACTAACAAAGACTCAACCTAGGATTATTCCCATTGACTGCTGGGAAGTCAAGCTTGAAGGCGCTAGTGTCCTTCTTGACATGAGCTCAGTGGCACCTCTCGCCAACAGCACAGTGTCCCAGTGCCTGCATCAGGAAAATGCTTTGGGGAGGGCCAGGAATCACAACAAAGCCAACAATGATTCAAGCCAGGATCACTCCCACTGCCCAAAGTCAAGCTGGAAGGCGCTAGTGTGTCGATCCTCTGTGCCATAAGCCTAATGGCATCTCACTCTTACAGCACCATCTCCCAGTTTCTGCATCAAGCGAAGCAGCAGTGTTTGAGCATAAGCAGAACATAACACATTGTCTATTTTAGCCAAGCAGATGACTGGTTGGACCAAATCGCGCGATGTACGTGTGTGCATGAAGCTGGGGGCTCTCAAGGTGCTTGCACGTATGGAGAAGTCACGACAGGCTTGAACCCAATTTGTGCATACAGGAGAGCCTGCAGATCAGTGAGCTACGGATCAGGCCTCTGTCATGAATGCATGCAAGGGACTACTGAGGCAAAACAAGGCAGAAGCAGCCCAAGCATAGTTAGCCCAGCAGATTGTAGCAGAACATGGCAGAGTTATCCCAAGTGCAGCAACTACAATCTTGTTGTAGTGGCACTCAATATAACGAAATTCTTGACGTAGCACAATTGACAGTGAGAGACAAGTCTGACCGCAATGGTAATAATGACCGCTCAATGTAGGCAAATTCTAGGTTGACAAATGTAGTCGTCACATCAAGGAATAGCTGTACAGCAATTTGCTCTACCTTCCAGACTGGACAGTATCTGGTCTTCCTGCGCATTTTGGGCCGTCTGTCTGCATCTTCATGCCAGAAGTGGCATTTGGCCTGCTCTGCACAGAACCTCCTGCCGCACTTGATTGTCTTGTAGTTGGCCTGAAGCTCCTGGTGATGCGTAGCTGAGCAGACCCTGCACCAAGGTAGACAGGGTAAGAAAAATAAAAATTGAAAGTATTAGGAGAAACCCCAATCTATCACTTGATGTGCTGGTTTTTGCTGGAAAAATGAAGCATTACTGTTGATATTTTCCTTTGTTTCTCCGTCAAGAGGGCAAAGTCAACCTGAGGTCAGCTATACATTCATGTTGAAGCAAATAAACAGATGATGTTGATCAGCCCTGAAAGTCATTCCATGGTGCATGAAGTTGATTAGCCCTGAGCAGCATTTGATCATCAAGCACGGAGCTGCCTGGGTGCTCACCTAACCTCGCTCAAGCCATGCGCATACTCACAATGGACCCCTTTGCTACATTCGCCTCTCCGCCAATAGTCCTCACACATACAGAAGCGGTAATTGATTGGCCGCGTGTCATGCAGCACAGCTGCCTCTACTCGCAGCTCAGATCTGCTATGAGCATTTGCGCATGCGAGACCTGCAGCATACATGTACGATGTGTTGGGGAGTGTGACGTCTATGGTGTTGATCAGGCTGGCAGCAAACCCTATCTGCAGCTGAAATGCTCATTGTCCACAACTGCACATCAAATTGTGCTGGATGCCAGCAGAACTCAGCTTGCCAAAAGGTGTGCATACAGCACGACTTGAGTGCAACAACAGCCACAGCTCATCTGGATATAGTTTGGGATGATTTGCTACAGGACAGACATGCTTATGCAATGTCAGTTTGCTTGCAAGAAATAATACACAGATGTGCTGCATTGCATGATTGATTTGCATGACTGACCAGCTGAGCAGTAGCCATGAGCCAAGAAGTCTCTACAATACTCTATCTTGTACTCATCATCCAAAGTGTTGCTGGCGATCAGCTCCAGCACCCGCAGCTCATGGCAAGAGTGAGCATGCTGGCACCTGACACCAAGATTGCAATGGCCTGCAGCATCGTTTGCAGCAATTGGTGTCTATATGTGCCAATGCCCTGATTCTGCCTAGCCTGCATCTTCACTGACTATATGCATAGTGAACATGCCAATGGAATAAGGCAATGTGGTGTGAACACAGTGAATGCAGGCAGTGGGTGTTGACACAACATGAAATGAACCACAGTAGTATCGTGACGTGGCAAAAGTTGGCATTACTCTTATTACTGGTGAACAGATGAGGCAATTGATGACCAATGACTGCATGCTGTTTGCAGTATTACTTCTTAGTAAGCAAAGTGAAGAGGGACTCTTGTACCAAGCAGCAAGGCAAGGCAAGGCAAGGCAAGGCAAGTGAGGTTCAGGGCTAAATGTTCACTGTATGTGTGCATGTTCCTGATTGCCATGTAACTGCAGACATATGCTCCAACGCATTTGTGCTCGCTCATATGCATGAATGTCGACCGCAGGATTTGGGGGCCACGAGCACAGCTGACCATTTTGCACGTGTAAACAAAGATACACAGAACTAGTTGGCACAGAGTTGGTCTTCCAACTGCAGGAGGTCAGGAGCACTTCCTCTGCCAGCAAGAACATCACAGAGTGCATTCAAGAGCAGTCGAAACACTCACCCCGCAGAGACTGACTAGCACAGAAGTTGGTCTTGAACTCGGCATCTAATTTGCCCCTCTGTATCGCTTTGTCAACCCTGAGCTGCTGCATACTGTGTGCAAAGCAACAGTGCGTGCCCCTGGGACACTTGCCCTTGTCAAAGAAATCATTGCACCATTCAGACCAGTAGTCATCTGGCAGAATGCCCTGCATTTCAGCTTGCAAATCAGCATCTGGCCAAGAGCGTTGCCTGCAAAGGCAGACTTGAGGGTACATTTGCACCATGGGTTTAAAGAGAACTGCTTGGAGGCAGCCTAGGTGCATCTAGCTGGGACACAGAAACTTACTAAAAAGCATGTGAATGATCATACATGATGAAGTATTCTAGCATACCAGTTTGATAGCAGCATCCACCTCTTCCCGAGACGGACCAGCTTCAGCCTCGTCAGGCATGACAGATCCAACTTCTGTTGTGCTCTCCTCATCGTCTTCACGTACTGTTGCAAGGGAGTTAAATCTGCATAAATCAAAGATGTGTTGATTAAAATCCACAGAGATAGTGATAAGTCGACTATATAGTTTTCACAATGTATTGCAGAATGCCAACTTTGACACTGTGCTAGCACACACTCATACAGGCTATGCTCTACATATAGAGAAAGTATACATATTCTAAGGACAAATTGGTTGCTGTGTCTCTGATGCCTGAATTGCAAAGATCTTTCAGACGTGGTGCACCCGGACATATTGCACGCTAATGTCATGCCCATCTGCACAAAAAAAGGTACAGATCTGCTCAAGAAGAGGTGCACATCAGCTCAAGGTGTACATTTGTGAACCTCAATGTCATGCATGAAATCGGCTTTATTTGGGGTGCTCATGCAACTGAACTTGGAACAGCTTGCTTGCAGATATTTAGGCTGCTTACTGATTTAGGTTCCTGTCAGCTTTTCTGAGTTTCTTTGGGACATACGTTAAAGCTGACTCCTTGGGTGCCTTTGATTGCTCAGACTTCCCTGCAGAAAGACGTTACTACAGTTATGACCCTGGGAAACTGCACAATGACTGCCACACGCAAATGCTGGAAAGCGCATGCAACATGTCTTGCAGTTGAGGCCTGCAGACAAGGCGTAAGCACTGACTACTTATGGCAACCTTGTGGTGTGGTCTCGCAGCACATGTGGGTTTGCACGCATACTGAGGGACAGCATGCACATGCACCACATTGCTATGTGCTATCAAGCTTGCACAGTGCCAGCTGAGACTTGCAAGACCAGCACAAGCAGTATGCATGAGCAAAAGCACAGGTGTTAACTGTAAGTACCAGTCCAGAACCATACATGTGGGAAAGTAATCCACGCCAACATGAAATGGCATGCCCACTCAAGGACAAGTATGATTTTACAGTCAACAACATGGTCATGCAAAGTGTTTGCATTCACACAGAAGTCTTGCACATTCAGCATGAATGAGCAGTACAATGACGGACTGTAAAACGCTCTGCAGTGCATACTCACTGGGCAAATACCCCACACCCATTGGCCATGGCATGCACAATTAGAGACACGACCAGTCCTTGTGAGACAAAGACACGTAGATGCTATAAGCCAGCACATGATCATTCAAAATGCTCATGCCCACCTGAGGCCTTGTGAGGGCGCTGGGCTGAGTCTGGCTGAGCTGCTGCTGAGCCTTCAGGAGTGGCCTACATTGATCGCATACTTCCCGCTCAGCATGCGTAGTTATTGTAGTAATAAGCACAACTTGTTCTAGCATATGGGCTGGGTGTGTGTGTGGCACAACTCTTGTCTCGCCATGCCAGCTGGCAAACCAAGGGTGCAGTAAGCAGTGCAATATGTCTTGCATGGGTGTGATGTCAGGCTCACGCCAGTGTGGCCAAGCCCATATGCACAGAACAGGCCTTGACACAGAAGAGCGTCGCTGCATGCGCACACCCGTCTGGCAACTTGAAACAAACATGCTGAAAAGCTGTCCTGTAACTGCGTGATGGCGAGCATGCTTGTGTACCCCTGATTAGTAGACATGTTGACTTTGTAAAGAGCGCAAGGTGAGCACTCCAATAGCTGATGGGTGTGAACACTTTATGTTGTTCATTGGCTTATTGGGTTTGTACAATGCAACAAACGTCCCTAGAAGCAGTCTAAATGAAACATATAGCAGCATCATGATGATGTCAAAAGTCACCTGAGAGGCAGCTGGCGCCTTGTGCTTCTTTTTGGCTTTGCCTGACAGCTTTGGTGCAGGCACAGGAATTGCTGATGGATCCTGTTGCTGCTCCTTCAGCACAGCTCGAAGCCGTGCCTTTCGCTTTGTCTGTATGACCCTGTCTGTGCTGACAACCCTACCATTGCAACCCTCCCTTGGGCAATGATGATCCTTGAGGGCAGAGTGCGGTGCATGTGTCAACTTGTCCTGCACAGATGCAACACTGCCTCTTGAAATACCTTTGCTGTGTCACTGGTATCAACACTGCTGACATCCCTCTGTGATCAGGCAACAAAGAGGGGTCTACAGCAACAGTCATTCTGCTGGCATTGTGTCTGCTGGCAGACACAAGCAAATGCACACCTGCCGCTTTCCCTGTGCTGCAGTCTGGGTAGAACCCTTTAGCAGATTTTGTTTCTGTAGAAAAGTTTCTATACACCTGTAGGCACAAATAGAGCTTGTGGCTGGGAAGAACACGGGAGCTGCACGTCAAACATCTCGGCCACCAGCATAGGTGCATAACAGATGGCAACTGGACGTACTCCGAATGACAGTGTATGTCCACAAGGCCGCACTCCTGCTCATTGCATCGACTGACGATATAGTCGTCTGAGTGTACGATTTCCTGGTTGCATCGAGCGCAAATGAGCTTCCTTTGCCTAACCTCATTCTCATCTGCCATCCCGCGTCTCCCCGACCAGACGCAAGACGGTTTGACTTAAGGTGGGAAGGATCTTAGCAAAGCCTGCTCACGCAGCCAGAGGCTGCGCAAGCATTCCAATGAGACAAATCTCGCTGTGCTCAGAAACAAGCAGCGGAGACCGTGTGCCACGAGAGAGCTACTCTAACAAGCTCGCTGTGAAGCGCAAGTCAGGAAACAAGCTTCAAACTGGGAAGAGTGAAGAAGACATACGGTGAGGAAGATGACTCATGAAGAAGATGCATAACTTCTATGCCGATGGTCTGCAAGTGAGCAACGGACAAGACCTCACTGCAGCGCTGGTCTAGACGCGTTGATCAACTTGGCTCGCTCGACGTACGCTTTAATTAGTTACATCGTGACATTTCTGGGCTCGATTGACGTGTCGGAACGAGGGACACTGTCATCGAGCACATCAAAGTGACCGAACTTGCAGACAGCGATGCTCAGCATCTGTGGTGCAAATGGTCTTGGACATACCCGCACGGCGC
The DNA here is from genome assembly GCA_002118135.1 of Trebouxia sp. TZW2008. NCBI lineage: Eukaryota > Viridiplantae > Chlorophyta > Trebouxiophyceae > Trebouxiales > Trebouxiaceae > Trebouxia > Trebouxia sp. TZW2008. The sequence continues at coordinate 94,071 of BDIU01000215.1, read as the reverse complement.
ATCTGAGCTTGCAGCGTCCTAGGTACATTTGTTTTCCTCGATTTGTGAAAGCGTATCGTTGTCATAGTCCCAGACTTGCTCCGGTGTCGTAACGCTGGTCGGGGCGTCTCTTTGCCTGCTGCTTTGCGACAACGCAGTGTGGCCTGATCGCGCATCCAACAATGTCGGGCATGCCCTGTTGGAGGCAGCAAGGCACTATCTGGTTGGGGTTCTTTTTTTAGTATGACTGCACTTACGAGATACATCACTGCAGGTCACTCCGCGTTCAAGGTCGCACCCGCCGGCTGACGGCGTCACAAGCTCAGGCGCAGCAGACAAAGCCCAAAACGTGAGCCACAAAATGAGAACTCACCTTGACTTGGCGCTCAGCTTCTGCATACCGTGCTAGACTTGCTCTATTGTTTCAGATCCTAGCCAGCAATGTCTTCTCAAGTCCTGGTCTGGTCGTTAGTTCATCTCGTTGCCCTTGAGGTTCATGTTTTGTTGTATAATTCCAAATGGGCCTGCCAAGATGTTAAGGTTGCTACCTTAGTGACCAAACAAAGGAAAACACAAGATACAGAAGTTCAATAGGCAGCAAAATGGCAATCCAAGCAGGTACAAGTTGAGAGCTCACATGAGCTTTGCTGCTGTGCAGGGTGCCCTTCAAGGATGCGGGCGACAGCAACCCCAACAGCAGGGGCAAAAACAATGGCAGCCCTTACGAGGGAGGGCAGGACGACGAGGGCAATCTGGGTGCATGTGATGTGTTTGTCAGCCCAGATGGAGAGGTTACACAGGTAATGCCAGTGATGACAGTCTTGAAGGAGGTAGCAGGATCAGCAGCTGCCGCCATTATGTACGGCATCTGCTGCAGCAGCAACTACACTTATGTTCAGAACTATAGCAGTACCATCATGAGCAGCAGCAGCAGCAGCAGCAGCAGCAGCAGCAGCAGCGCCTGCAATACCAGCAGCAACAGCAGCCAACTCGGCAGCAGCAGCACCGTTGGCAACTGCTGCAGCAGCGGCGGCAGCAGCAGCAGCAGCAGAAACAGCACCAGCACCAGCAGCCATCCTCTCCAAGTTGACGCAGCATGCTTGCTGATAGCAGCAGCACACACCAGAGGAAGCTGTTGTAGCATTGGCAGCTGCAGTTCACCTTCACGGAGGCATGATCTTGATCTGCAAGATGTACCTCAGCATCAGACCAGTTTTTGCATTGTATGTGGCAGCATCAAGCAGAAGACAAAGACCTCTGATAGCAGAAGCAGCAGCTCATATGCAGCGCCCCATCATGTGAAAGGCGACATGCACTTCAGCATCAGATGAGCTTGTCTGTTATCTATGGCAGTGCCAAGCAGTAGACAAAGCCGTTATTGGTGATAGCAGCAGCAGCAGACCATATGCAGCTGCTGCATCGTGTGAAAGGCAACATGCGTTTCAGCAGCAGACAAGGTTGTGCTTTGCTGGTGACAGCAGCAACCAGCAGACAAGTCATCGCACGTATTGGCAACTGCAGCTCATCTAACTTAGTATTTGAGGTTGCAACATGCACTTCAGCATGATGTGAGTCATGTATGATCAGTCATGAGGTGCATGTGCAGGCCATGTGCTGTGACTACGGCTTCCGGTCAGGAGTAGGGCGTCTGTACCAGGGCAGCACAGGAGAGGTGCCCAAGAACTTTTTTGCTTTGGTAAGTTTCATTGTCAATGTTTCCTGCTTGCCTTCAACCAGGCGACACACAGATGACTCACCCAAGAACTGCTTTGCCTTGGTAACTTTCATTGTCAATGGTTTTTGTGTGCTTTCAATCAGCCAACACACAGATGATTCACTCGAGACTTCCTTTGCCTTGGCGAATCCCATGCTTGGCTTGCTGTTTGCAGACACTTCAGCAGACCTACTTGGTGCATATCACAGCTGCCCAATAGGTTTCATTGCCGGCTTGCTATCATAATTCAGCCTGATTGTGTTTGTTGATGTCCTGTGACTCAAGTCATGCCTCAGCAATTGTCAAATCAAGTGATGTAGATTTGAAGCTATCTGCAGGTGAGCCTAATTGTGATTGCATATTTCAGCACTTGTAAAGCTGGTTTCCTGTGCTGGTGTTTTGCACACTCATTGAGCCTTCAGAAAGCATGGTGCGCTGCAACATTTTCTCGGCAAACAGCAACAGGCAATGGCATGACATGCACCAGGCACAGTGCTATGTGCGTTAATGCTCTCATGCCAGACATGCAATTGATACATGACATTGTATGACAGCTGTTGTTTGCTGCTGTACAGGGTGGAGACAACTTTGCACGAGAGTTCAAGCAGTTGCGGCGGTCTTTCAGGTTCAATGAGTACCAGTCCATATCTGCTGTCAACCCTCCAAGAAACTTCGTTGAGCGGGTGAGTCATGCTTTTGCTTTCCACTGAGCCTTGACACGGTGAGTCAGGCTTTTGCTTTCCACTGAGCCTTGACACAAGCCATTTCATTTTTGAGGCTGCGAATGCATGCATCACCTGCTTGACTGCCTGCTAGTCAGCGTGTGCTTACCTATGACCATGCGTAGTGTCAGTGCTACAAAATTGGCATCAGTCTGTCGGACGTTGCTGGTTCTTTGGCAACAATATTGACAGATTTGGTTTGTTGCAGATATGGGGTTCCCTGCAGCATAAGAGTGTACAAGCCCTAGCAACACTGGATGAGAAATTGGAGCAGACTCCACTGTTGGAGAAGCTCACGCCTCAAGCGATGCCTGATGAGGTTACTGATAGCAGCGGAGAGTTGACACAAGACTGTAATGAGGTATGGCAACAGGAAACAATGCCTGCATTGAGGGTCCATGAGCTGACCTATAGCAAGAGAGAACGATCCCTGCCTTGAGGGTCTATGCTTCATGAGGTCATGTAGAGCAAAGGACAAGTGATCCAAGACTCCAATGAGGTGTAGCAGCAATACACAGTCCATGGTTCATGAGCTTGTTGAAGCTCACTCCTCAAGAGATGCCCGATGCCTGATCGTAGCAGAGAATTGATCAAAGACTGTAATGAGGTATGAGATCAGACAGTATGTCAGGACTCTGTGATAGGGCCATGCAACCATGACCTGAAACAATTACTATTGATAGCAGCAGTCACTGATAGCAGCGGAGAGTTGACACAAGACTGCAATACTGCATCAGAAGCCCCGAACATAGGCTTTTCAAGATTTTGTGTAGAAGCAATTGCAGAAAGCTTCTTGCTTCCAGCATCAAAGTCATTGTACTGACAGAATGTGAATGCAAAAGTCTGCTTAGGAATTCACCTAATTCGTTGCTTGTTTGTATAGAAACCGTCAGGGTGCATACAACAACCTGTGCATACGTGCAGGTGCGCTCTGGATTATGTAAGGGTTATGTAAGCTCAGGCATAGGATTGAAGATGTCATTGTCTATCAACATCAGAGAAATCAAAAGGAGATGTGAATGCTCCGTGGCCAAGTGAGAAAGACCAGTGGGATAGTCTGTGAGTGTGTGCAGGTACAGTCTGCGCTGCGTGAGCTCAGGCTGAGGAGTGAGGACGCCACTGCATAAACGCCTTCGGAGGAGTTCAGAGGCAGGCAATGTGTTTTGGCCTAATGCACAATCATCCTGAGATAGTCTGTGAGTGTGTGCAGGTACGGTCGGCGTTGCGCAAGCTCAGGCTGAGAAACGAGGACGTCATTGCATATGAGCATCAGAGGAAGTCAAAAGAAGGCGATGTGAGCGCTCCTTGGCCAATCAGATGGACATATAACTTCCTGTGCTTCTCTTTGGACATCCTGTACAAGAATAGACCCATTCAAAGGTGAGCTTGCAATGGTACCTTTTGTTCATGTGCTGTAATGTCATTTTCTTTGCTGATCCATGTGCTTCTGGAGCTGCATCAGATTTGCAGGTGGTGCATTTTTGAATGCGTCAGAGTGTGGATTTTTTTGGACCTCCTGATCAAAAGGTTCAAGCCACATGTGCATCTGCAACAGCGTATACCGTGCACAGCTTGTGCTCTAGTCTTTGCATTGTTCTGATGCTGTGTTCTAGTATGCCTGTGTTAAGTGCACTTAACTTTCCACTTGCGTATGCCTGACTTGTCAGTGACCTGTGCTGCAGCTTTGAAGTGCTCAGGATTGTGGCACAAATGCCTTACTTTGCCAACACCTCCATGCACGTGCTGCTTGGACAATTCTCTGCATCTGTCACACACACAATGCAAGACAATCTCTATTTCAGCCCACAATTGCTTCTGCACTGCAGGTTCTAGAAGGCTTGAGGTTGTTGCAAGGATGCCATACTTTGCCTATATATCCATGCTGCAATATATCATGTGGGCGGTCCATGCACCTTATGCAGCTCAGCTGTCATGTCATTGTTGACAACTGACACCTGCATTGCAGGTTTTGGGTGCTTGAGGTTGTTGCAAGGATGCCTTACTTTGCCTACATCTCCATGCTGCACTTGTACGAATCCCTAGGATGGTGGCGAGCAGGAGCAGAGCTCAGGAGGGTGAGTCTTTCTGTCGTTCCGTGAAGCTTCTTGCATAAAAAGCTTTCATGCTCCTCTTGTATGAGTCCTTCGATTAGCAAGAGCACAGCCTAGGAGGGTAAGGTTTGTTCCTTGTTTCTGGCTTTTGACATGAACAGCTTGTTTCTTTGTCCCTGCTGCACTTGTACGAGTCCTTAGATTGGAGGCGAGCAGGAGCAGAGCTCAGGAGGGTGAGTCTTCTTCCTCGGCTCTCTTGCACGTAATGCTTGCTGCATTTGCATGAGACTAGGAGGACTACAGCATCTGCTCGTCTTTGTCTTCCTTGCAGGTACTGCTTGTTCTTCAGTAAGACTGTCAGGAGCCATGACCTTGATATGTCTTTGCTCTTATTGCATGTGTTGGTTGCTGCTGTTGCAAGCGACTGGAAAAGCGGGATTCCCCTTGTTCTTTGTGCATCACACTTCTTTGCATATGGCGCTTTCCGGTGTCCTCAGGGTTGACATCGCATCCTCTCATGCTTGGCTTCTTGCATGTACTGCTCGTTAGACACACCAGTCTCCAAAAGATGATTGGGCGACATGTCTGCAGGTCCATTTTGCTGAAGAGTGGAATGAACTGCATCACCTGCAAATCATGGAGTCTTTAGGTGGAGATCAACTGTGGTGGGACAGATTCCTAGCTCAACACTCTGCAATCTTCTACTTCTGGGTGCTCATATTGTTCTACACATTTGCGCCTAGGATGGCGTACGTGTTCTCAGAATTAGTTGAGGTGAGCCAATTCATTTACGCTCAAATTTATGCAACACGCTTTGTGCGCTGTGCACTGAATTGACGCCTTTCATGTATGCAGCTTTTCGCTGCTGGGTGCTCACAATGTATTATATATTTGCCTTTAAGATGGCATGTGTCTCTGAGTTAGTCGAGACTCAGTAACGCAAAGTGAGTTGATAACGGTCTCACAATCTTTACAAGGAAGCCACCGCTATCAGTTCTGCAATCTTGTACCCCTATGTGCTCATATTTCACGTGTTGGTATCACTCAAAATGGTACGTGTCTTTTATAGTGAATCGCCTTATGTAGTACTTAATATGCAATACATATTATGCAATACATGGTGTTTGTGAATGTGAGTCACCAAGGTGCAGTGCAAATTGTTGAACATGCAACACGTCAACGCCAATACATGAAATGCACCAATAGTGTTTTGGAGTATCAATCATCCAAAATAAGAATATGGTGAATAACTGGATGTAGAGTATGTTCAGCTGAGCAGCTCATCCTTGCTTACCAAACTGCAAATGCAACTTTGACTTATATGTTTATTGTGCACGGCAGCATCACACATCAGACGTGTACGTACTGTTTACAAACACATGTGCAAACTTGCTGAAGACTTCACCACTTTGTGCTTTGAAGCATCAATGAAGCATCAAATGATCAAGCACTGTGAATGCCATGTATTGTGCATGATGTAGGTTTCTTGTGCACTGCAGCATCATGCATCAGACGTGTACGTACTGTTCAGAAATACATGTGCGAACTTGCTGAAGACTTTGACTCCACCATTTTGTGCTTTGATGCATCGAAGAAGCATTGAATGATCAAGCACTGTGAATGCCACGTGTTGTGTCTGACTTATTTTTCTTGTGTATTGCAGCATCATGCCTCAGATACTTACAAGGTGTTCACAGACACAAAGGACCTGCTGAAGAGTTTGCGGCTACCAGTATGTGCTTTGGAGTACTACAGAGGCAGCATGAAAAAAATCAGCTCCTGAACTTGGCATGCATCACTTGACTTGTTCCCCTTGTGTCTTGCAGCATCACGCCTCAGACACATACAAGGTGTTCACAGACACAAATGAGGACCTGTTGAAGAGCTTGCCGCCACCAGTGTGTGCTTTGGAGTACTACAGAGGCGGGGACCTGTACATGTTTGACTCTTTCATGACAACCAAAAAGGAGATGCCCAGGAGACCGCCCTGCAAGTAAGCATTCATATTTATGTCACCTTGATTTTATGATGCCATGCTGCGATGATGTCATCTGATGTGCAACTTACCATGACTTCAAGTATGCATTTCATAATTCATCATTTCCCATTCACCAACTTATGATGTATGCGTCATGACCTGGCATCCTATTGAGTAGTTCCTAGGAAAGTATGTATCTCTGTGTGATCGTTCCTGAACATAGTGATGTATGCTCTGCAGTGCCTTGTCTGACACATGTGTGTCAATGTCAGAATGAAAAGAAGGCAACCTTGTAAAGACCAGCACAGTATGTGCAGATGGTGCTGTAGTGCTGCTGCTGCAAATATGGTTACGCCTGTTTATGGGATGTTTTCTGACCCTGGCATTGTGTGCTGTGCAGTACCTTGTCTGACGTCTGTGTGAATGTCCGAGACAATGAGGGCGAGCATGTGAAGACCAGCACAGTAGGTGCAGACAGTACTGTAGTGCCGCAGCTGAAAATCTGTTTACGCCTGTTTATGGGATGTTTTCTGACCCTGGCATTGTGTGCTCTGCAGTACCTTGTATGACGTTTTTGTTAATGTCAGAGATGACGAGGGCAAGCATCTGAAGACCATGACAGCTGCAAAGTTTGTATGTTTGTGTGAGATGTTTTCTGACGCTGACGTCGTGTGCTGTGCAGTACCTTGTATGACGTCTTTGTCAATGTCCAAGACGATGAGGGCGAGCATGTGAAGACCATGACAGCATGTGCTATCACTTTCATGGTGTAATTGCTTGAGAATTCTGTCCCTATGTGTGTATGAAAATTCTCATAATCTGGACTTGTGTGCGCTGCAGTACCTTGTACCATGTCCTTTTCAGTGCTAGAGACAATGGAAGAGAACGTGCGCAGACCACAAAAGCTTGTGCAAAAAGCGCCACAACACGGCTGCTGCGTCGTCTCCTTATGCTTCCTGACCTTAGTATGGTGTGCTGTGCAGTACCTTGTATGATGTGTTCGTCAATGTCAGAGACGATGAGGGCGAGCATGTGAAGACCTTGACAGCATGTGCATGCATTACTATAGTGCAGCTGCTGCAAATTTGGTAAGTTTGTCAAGTCTGTGTATGATGCATGCACTGACTCTGGCATTGTGTGCTGTGCAGTACCTTGTATGACGTCTTTGTCAATGTCCGAGATGACGAGGGCGAGCATGTGAAGACCATGACAGCATGCGCAGACAGTACTATAGTCCAGTCACTGAAGGAGCTGCATGACTCGCCAGTCAAGCCCATCGACGGCAAGAAAGAGAACGAGCCAGCTAGCATGGACGAGCAGAAGCTTGACAACAAGAGCTCGCATCTATGAGATGACTCTTCTTCAACCCTACGGTCTGTTGAAGTGAACAGTTTGTTCATAGCAACTTTGTCTCTTTTGCTGCCCATGTGTACATTTATGTTGCGCAAGAGTTGAGCTGTACCTGGCATCAGAACTTGTATACAAATCAGGTGCTTTTTAGTATTATGGGACTCCCCATTGAAACATGATCGCTTGCCAAGTTGGTCTTGATAGCCTGGTTTCAGTCTCGTGTGTAATCTGTACAGGCAAAGCTGGACAATCAGAGGAACTGAGTTTGTAGGTAGGCTTGACGTGACTGCCATATGTCACAGATTTGTATGCAGCATGCCGACTTCAGCAGGATGTACATAGATTGCCTTAGGCATGTTGTGTGAACGGCTTGTGATGAGAGTATGTGGCAAGGTCTTAGGATATACAGCAATGTCATCGCGACACCCAATGCTATACAGCAGACTTTACTTTTTCATTTCTTTCTTTCTACCAGTACAGTAGAAAGTAACTGTAGACATTGTAACAGCTTCATATGCATGGCAGCAAGGATTGTTAGGCATGGCCATGGGATGCAGCCAAAATAGTGAAATCAGAGAGTTGTGTTCACTGGGGGAGTTCAACGCAGTGCAAGTTCCCAAGTTGGACTTTGACAAGCATGTGCATCGTGACTGTTGGCGTGTTGATGCAAGGCTCTGATCGTGAATTAAGCTTGCAATGTTCACCATGTGCCTATCTGCTAAACTCATTGCTGCACAATATTGTAAAACATCAAACATCAAACAGACTTTGTGACAAATGCTTGGCGATCCGCGCTTCCTAGTCCTTCTCAAAATGCTGCATGCACCAGAGGCTGGGCATGCAGTTTGCAGTTGCAGTTGCAATGCAGGGCTTGCAACGGATGTGTTTGATGCTTTGGCAGCAGAATCCGACTCGCTGATCTTCTTCTGCCTTTTCGCTGATCCGAATTCGAATGAGTAAATTACTCAGCCTGCATGCCAAAGGCTACAATGTTGACGAGTCGTACGCTCTCAACTTGGCGCAGTGCCTGCGGTCTATTGAAGACGTGTGTACTGCGACAACCATGAGCCTTGCTTGCACACGGGGTTTGGAGCGCGTGCATATGACCGCGCTTTCTTGCATTTACTCGGTACGACTCTGCATAGGCACTACCTTCGCCAGCGACTGTGCGCACTTGTGAGCTTGGCCGCGGTCGCGAGCAAGTGTGCGCAATGTTCCTAGATGGTCCGATCGCATAGAACGACCCTAGCTTCTTATGGCGGGTAGTCCGCCAAAGTGACGTTATCAAGACTTATCTTTAGCGGTACGACCCTTATTGCGCTCAACGTACGGCATGATGCCCGCTACAACACCTCAGCTGTTTGCGGACTCCAATCTCGTTACGTTCGTCGATTGTATGTTCCAATGCGTTGCTACGCCAGCTGCCGTTTGAGCAGTCTGGGTGCAGTGCATGCTTCTGCAGCAAACTTCGACAGCTGACTACGCCGCGCAGTATGTACGACGCATGCAAGAGCTGAATGTTGTGCAGAAGTGCGCTGCCAACTCCGTATTCCCGATTCAGACCAAGGTTACCGCTTGGGAACGCGGGCTTCCCATTGCAGAGGGGGGCATCGGCTTTGCTAGTCAGGTGCACTGCCACAGACTTGTGAGATGTATCGTATAGTTGGCTAGAGAGAAGCTCAAGATCCTTGTCATGAGAAATGCTACACATATACTTCTCTGCATCATTCAGCGGGCACCAGACTGTTGCAAATGCACAGAAACAATGAGCAAGACGTGACTCCACTGCTGACGCTTCAGACTTTCTAGGAGTTTTCAGCCTTGCTGCCAACACCAGTACTTCATGTTTGAGATGATGCAAATAGATCAGCCAAATCAGTGTGAAGTGATTGCAGCAGCGGACAAACAACACAAGCAAAAGCAGGTGGTCTTGCTTGCTTAAAGAGCTTGGTCAAAGTGAGGGTTCCTCAAGAGAAAGTCATGCCAAAAAGTGTGTGGGTAACTTCTGCTTGCATCAAGTTGCAAGTTGACTTCCAGTGGTGTTTTTCTGTTAAGTGCTTTTGGGGCCTGCATGTCTGTACTCTTGTATTGTGTGATAACCAGTGCTGTTCAATTTGAGCAACACAATTTTGGGACTTTCTCTCTTTACTAATACTGACTGTTTTTCTGCTGTGATAGCGTTGCTTTTGCACTTTGCATTTGAACAAGCTGCTTATGGGTATTGTATTTGATTGACTGTATCTTATTTGACATTGATCAGCAGGACTGATGGTGCAGTGACAAACAGTATTCTTTTGGAACGACTGACGGAATGACCCTGTGATAGCAACAGCTAGGAGCTACGGTTTCCTAGATTGGCAAGCTTTCCAGGAGTTTGCACAGTGCCAAACGGTTGAACATAAGTCTGGCAGGTGACTGTGCAAGGGTTTTTAGGCTGAGTTTCTATGCGTGTATGCAAAGCAGAATGCAGAGATTACTCAGAAAAGGCTCACATGCCTTGTTGCGTATTTTAGATCTAAGCAAGAACTGGTACAGTTCACTTATGAATCTTAGAGTCTTTATCTGCATTGTTGGGTCATACAATCAGCCCAGGAACGTAGTCTCAGATTGTTTCATGCTGCAGTCTTGCTCTGGCTGTGAGGTATTCTCTTTACATATCATACCTGAGTGCCTTGCTAAGTGTCATATCTGCCAGCAACAGGCTGTGCCAAATGTCAGCAACACGTTAGACGCGGCTTCAAGGCAAATGTGATACTTTACGTGTAATGATGAGCATCAAGTCAAAGCAGCAGCTGCAGAATATGAGAGAACGAAATGTTTGAGCGCTCAACATCTGAAAGCTAGCAGCGTTCACATCACTGCCACTGCAAGTTTGTACATACTGTTCTGCTTGACACTGCGCACTGCCTTTTGAAGCTAGTTCAAAACTTCTGCAAAGCGTTGTGGCAAGGCATAAACTGCGCCTTAGTGTCTCAATAGGGCTAATTCATCATATGACTGTGGACTAGTTGCACTCCTCTTGTGATATAAATTGCTTGAGCCTTACTGGCGGGGAGTACAAGCTGCAAAATTTGGCCAAAGACTCTCCCTTGTGATGGTTATGACAACATGACAAGCCAATTCTGTAACATTAGCAACAGCCGACTGCATTGTGCACATGTCAGCTACAGGAGTTTCACTGCTGACGACGTAAATTCTGGTTGATGGTTTGCATTCATACTGCTCATGTCAGGTCTGCATTTGCGCCATTCTGGTTTGCAGCAAATGAGTGCTAGAGACGCAACATGACAGATGTTGCCACGTAGGCATTGTCAGAATCTTTCCAAAACCTCAACTGTTACTATGCTGTTCCCACGGATGACCTGCACAACAGACCATTCTGGTCAGTGCTTCCATGGTGCATATTTACTTTGCAGTTAAGTCCACAGGACGGGCTGAGGTAGCATACCACCATGCCAATATCTGTATGGCTCTTCTCATCGACGGTGTTGTCGAGCACAATGTTCATGAATTGGTCGAACCCACGCAGCACGCCTGTCACCAGCCTGTTAGCGTTCAAGGCAACTGCAATCACAACAGGACGACTGAGCAAGGCCTTGAGTGAGCACAGACTGATGAGGAGCAAATATATGGCGCACCACTCAAGCGTTTGTCCATGAAGTTCTTCAGCTCGGGGGGCTGCACCTTAGGCATTTCGCAAAAAGTGCACTGCTACCCCTAGCGCTGGGCTGTTGCGATCCTCCTCAACTAGACCAGCGCTAAAACCTCACGCGCTACCTCGCTATACCGTCAACAACTTTAGCCAGCAAAGAGCGTAGCTTGCGTTCCGCTGCGTCGGTATGTTCTTCAACCTTTCTTCCAAGACTAGTGCGGCTAGCTGACGATCAAGGCAGAAGTATGTACACACAGACAGACAAATGATCAATCATGCAGCGCGTTGCGTAGGTAGCGCGAAGCGTCTGCTATGACCCATGCTGCATTGCGTGCAGCATGCAATGCTTTCAGCATTGACATTGCACGGAATGCGCTGCGACCACTCGTGTATATAGCTTAGTATGGCGAAAGGCAAGGGAAAAGGCAAGAGCAGTGAGGCAGAAGCTTCTGGGTACGCTTGGTACGGTGGTTCTGATCAACTCATCAGCGTATACGGCTTCGCCTGGTGAGCGATTGCCAGAGCGTGGCTTTCTGTGCAGAGACTCCGGAGCGACAGACAAGAAGCTCAAGCCCGCTAATTCTGTCAAAGTTCGGCACATACTATGCGAAAAGCAAAGCAAGGTGAAGCTAAATTGTTATTGCTTGCACGCCCTGTCAAAGCCCTCAAAATCCTCACATGTCACCAGTTTCTGCTGCTTTCTGCCCTTGTGTCGGCATCATGGCTCTCTGTTGACCAACCGAGATCTGCCGGTCAGCTGCTACAGCATCATTGTGCAGGTCACCAGCGGTGATGCAAACGTTTTATGCTGTTACGTTTAAACTGTTCAGCAAGCAGGAACTTGCGGACGATACTGCAGATTTTGGAGGCACAGCAGAGGATTGCTGCTGGACAGCAGTTTGCCACAGTGGCTGGCGAGATGTCAGAAGACAAAGCAAGGCAAGGTGGTGATCTGGGCTGGCAAAGGCGCCAAGAGGTGGTGGGAGCATTTGCAGATGCAGCATTTAAACTGGAGGTCAGGATATATTAGTATGCGCTGCATGCGTCACTGCGCCAGCTGGAAGACTTTTGGAAATCTCTGATGGACTGCATGTGTCATTGCATGGGATCAGGCACCAATGAAGATGCAGTAATGCTGTGCCTGACATGTAGTGTGGCTCTCATGCATTCTGCTGTACAGTGCTCACCCAAAGATGTGTTTTATGTCTGTGACCACAGCCTGTGCATTGTTCTGCAATGAATTCATGTAAGACCATGACCCAAACTCTGCTAAACAGCATCAGGACCTGTTGACTTGCTTTGGTGTCTCAGCACATATACCTTGTTTAGCATGCATACTAATCTGATGCTTGCTTCATGCGCAACATGCAACAATCAGCCGATACTGTAATGTCTGCAGTGCAGCGCCATGTATTCAAGGATCAGTGTCAGTAGCAAAAGCAGCTGCGCATCGCTTGTCTGCAAGATGCTGTTTCACATTGGCTCAGTTTTCTGGCATTGAGATTCTGCCTTGCTAATGAGTGATGAAACATGAAGTAACCACATGTTGACTGACAAAAAATACAGCGAGTTACTCCTGCACATAGCGCAAGTGACCGAGCCTCAGCACAGCACTGTTAACAGCTGTCCTGTCGAGGGGTCTACAAGCGTCTTCTGTGATTTTATGCAGGTTGGGCAGATGACAGCACAGCCTATCAAGACACAATTTGGGTATCATCTCATACTTTGTGAGGGCCGCAAGCAATGACAGAGTTTCCTATCCCGGATGATCCCATGCAGCGGCATACAAGAGACTCTCTAAAAGCAACTGTTGCTTGCTGCTGAGTTCTGTGCAGCAGCCCATTGTGCCAGCTGTGTACTGGTCATGGCTTGTCCTCATGCCCGCCTCTGTTGATTCCTGTACAGTGAAGCATTCATTACATCAGTATTGCTGTTCTGGCTAACAAGCGCCATTGGCATTGTTCACTAGACATCTCAGTCTAGGCTGATCGCCTGTGCCACGAAAGGCAGATCCATTGAACTCTGTCAGGAAATCAAAGCAAAAACAGCTCAAGCGCTAAGCCATGCCTGGTGAATCCACTCACTATGTACGCACATGTGCTGTGCATCAGTAAACTAAACTTGCAAAGAAATCTTCAAACGTCTTCAATCATTCGCGCGTGACTTCGGCCTTCGTGGATGTTTGTAGATACTCTCTGTCTTTTCTCAGCAAAACCTTTCAGCAATGTGCTATACTTCAACACATAGGGCTGGCTTCAACTTTCTACACTTCAAATGCCCACGAATGCAACCGTAGCCAGAGCTGCAGCTGCCAGAGTCCACATGGCCATGCCAGCTGTGGCCGCGCCACTTTTGTCAGCATCTGCAAAGACACAAATCCCGTTTTGCTGCAAAGCAGTCATGCAACGCCGCACATTCATGTCTGATTGCTTGCAAGCGAAATGCCCACTTCCCTCCTGTAGCAGATCATCTCAACTGTGTCTAGATGGGTTATGACTGTTGTTGCACTCAAGTCATGCTGTCTGCATACCTGCTGGCAAGCGCGACCAAAATGATGCTATGAACTTCCGTGTGTATACATGCAGCTGCATGTACCACTGCGCTACACGCTACCAAGACATACATGAGCTGACCGTGGATTCATAAGATACACTGTGTGGTCACAAGTTTCCCAGGCTGCCTCTCTAGACAAAAGCTCCCGCTACGACCCCTGACGACGTGAAGTTTTCTTGTTTCCATGGGCTGCACTTGCAGCACAAACACCATGCATCTAGTGCGGGAATTGTGCTGCATGAAATGAGAGTAGGCTGTCTGCCATTGCATCTGTGCACTTGTGCAAGACAAAATGCTGAATATCAAAGATTCCCACAAATACCCTCAAAACAAGCCTACCTGGCGAGACAGGACTTGGGCCACACACACCTAGCACATGTGCTTGAATGTGTGATCATTCTCAGTCTCATGATTACAATACTGAGGGGAGGAGGCAAGCTTACTTGGGTTGTTTGCAGTTGTGGATGTCACGTTGCTCACGCTGACACTGCCAAAAGTGGTGCCAAACACTGAAGTGTCTCCAGATGACAGTGTCTGGAACAGGGCTGTTCTACCAGCCTCAGCTGCACTGTTGTCAGAGCTTGTGAAAGCAACTGAGTTCTCCACAACAGCAGACCCATCTGTCACTTTGGTGATTGTGACGTTGGTGACTGCATTGATCTTGGCATAGATGTTGGCCTGAAGGATGTTGACAAACTGCAGCCACAGAGAACTTGTCAGAGCGCGACCTGCATTGAACTCGCGACCTTCTTATATTAGTCTGAAGGCCCTAAGATTCAAGGAGCATAAGCACTGATGCACACGATATCAATCTTGCAGCAGCCCTTACTCCCTGTAGAGGCAAGTGCATGTTGCAAAGCGCACGCCATCCAGCTTCAGAGTCTTGCTGACCCCAGTTGACTACGGTCAATAGCAAAAAGTGGTCTGCTTGGCAAGGCGATATTTTGCAAAGCTTTCACAACTGGATGTTTGCACACGGGGCCACCAAGAATGTACATCTGCTCTGTATGGTCAGATCTGAAGCAGTCTTGAACAAACAACAAGCTTACCCTGGTGTGCTCTGAGCTGTTGAAGGCAGCAGCATTGTTGTAGGCAGTCAGCCTGGCAATGGATGTGATTGCTGGCACCACTGTAGCATTGGAGTAAACGCCAGCGCTTTTGCCCTTAACCTGCGATCAAGCGATGCAAGTCATGTGATGCAACGCAGCAATGTAAATTTGCTGACCGCTGTCAAACTCAACGAAAGACATGAATAGTCAACCGCACTTGTAAACACATGAAACGATGAGGTCATGAGCAGACTTGAAAGTGAACTTCTGATCAATGAATCTAATCATACATACCAGCAGCTCTGCATACAGCAGCACTTTGCACCTTTGACATGGCTTTGACAACATGTCATGTGGTTGTTTGGTGCAAATGTGCATTGGCATGGACACTGGCACAACAATTGCCTGACCAATGTTCATTAAAGTGTGGGCACTGCATTTGCACTGCAAGGCCAGTTTGCTGATGATGGGCTGCTTTGTTTGATGGGAAACTGGTAAAAGAAAATCATTTTCATTTTTGTGCAAAGCTTGCAATCATAGCTGTGCAACATAGGCAGTGACCAGTTTCAGTGGCAAATTCAGGCATGACATGATGCGATGACAGTTAATTAATTACCGGATTGCTGACGGCAGTTCCCTTGACAAATGGTGTGCAAATCCCAGATGCTGATCCATCATCCTTTGCACCGATGCAGTTGGCTCCAAACATACACAGGTCTGCACAATGTATCATAAATGTTATGAGTGGTTTAGGATAGTACATGCCTGAACTGGCTTGAGACAGTTGATTGCTCCATTACATACCCAGCTGGGCCCAAATAGCACATGTTCAGAATGAATGAATGTTATCAGAGATGCACCAATGCAATTGACTCCAAACACACCGATGCTTGCACAATGTGCCGCAGATGTTATGACAAATGTTGAAATACAAGTGACTCCAAATACCCAGATGTCTGCAGAGTCTACCACTTTACTCTCACTTTGTCATGAAAAGGCCATCTTGCAGCTTTGGGAAGCCATACGGGCATCAACATTAGTCACAGTTATAGACAAACAAGAGATGGTAGCAAATGAGAGTACATGCTCACCATCAGTTATGCAGTCAAATGACATTGCAGCTTTGGGCAGTCATCTTCATTCTTAATGGGGCATTGTTCATCATGCATGTCACAAGGTGAAACAGCAGAAACTCAGGTCAAGTGCTCACCATCAGCAGTGCAAACCAAACAAATTGAAGCTTTGGGCAGTCATGCGATGAGCAGCAGGGCATTACTGATGAGACTCGTCATGAAACACAACAGCAGAAACTGAGTCTGACTGCTCACCATCAGCAGTGCAATCCAAACTGGTCTGCAGCTTTGGGTAATTGTATGGTGAGCAGCAGGGCATTACTGATGATACTTGTCATAAAACAAAACAGCAAAAACTGAGAGTGACTGCTCACCGTCAGCGGTACAGGCTAGACCAGTTTGCAGCTTTGGGCAGTCATCATTGGAGTTAGTGGGGCAGGCACTTCCCTTTCCACCGTCACTGCACAAATCTGCATCACAAAACATCCACAGAAGTGATGATGACAGGTGGCATTTCCCAGACTGCAGATAATGGTAATGACAACTGCACGGGTGGGTGCATGAGGGGATAATTCCCTTCCTGCCAGCAACGCAATTCTTGTTCATGTCATCACTGGTGGTGGAGATTTGCAAACGCATACGCCAAATAAGTCTGAGTGAGAATGAAGGTCATCGGGGCAAGCATTTCCCTCACCACCAGCACTGTACGAGTCAGCCGCAAAACACATTAAACCATTAAGGGCTGACAACATTGTGTGAGAGATACTGACAGGCAGCAAGAACAACGAGTCAAAGCGACTGGACATAGACAGGGCAAGAAAGTGCCTCACATCATCGCTGCTGAATTTTGCAGCAGCACACAATTGACACCTCGTGACAACATTTATTCATTAATCTGACGCATGCTTTGCTGACATGCAGAAAGACAGTGGCAGCAACGTGACTGTTATTGAGGGCATGACTAAGCTTTTGGACACATGACGCATATTGCTAAGCAACGCAGGCTTCGCGAAGAGAAATAAGCATATCTCCAGCACCAGCATTGCATGAGCTTGACGTTGCAGCATGCTGTGCTATGTCACCACACACGCTATGCCATGCTGGTGCTTTGCTGACATGTAGAATGGTCATAGCAGCAACGTCACATTCACTTCTAAAAGCAGCGTCGGAGTCATACCTTCAAGAGCAGCAGCGCATGAGCTCAACATTGCAGCATGCCGTGCTATGTCACCACATGCTATGCCATGCTGGTGCTTTGCTGACATGCAGAAGGTCACAGCAGCACATCATAATCATACCTCCAAGCTCAGGATTGCATGAGCTGCCTGCATCAGCCAAGGGGCACTGGCCAGAAGCTGGACACAAATCGTGCCATGGGGAACACACATCTGCACAACCAGACAGCATGAACATAAAGATGGTCGTGATATCTTGGCTGTATTAACAGGTAGCCCATTGTTGTACGAAGTAAAACAATGCTGGTGATGACAGATGACAACAATGATGACAACATGTGGGGGTCTAGACACTTGCCTACTGCTGCAGCAAGTTACTCAACAATCACAATGATGCTGAATGTGGACGGAGGGTGGTGGGGTTTGTGGGGGGGGGGGAGAAGGGCGGGGTGGGGCGCATGATACCTTGGCCATACTTGCAAGCAGCACCAGCAGCAGTCAAAGGCACACACTTACCAACTGCTGTACCAACGAGCACACTGACAACATTGATGGTGATGATGATCACAAGATGACAACAACAATGATGACATGTCGACATCAGTGATAGTAATACCTTGCCAAATTTGCAAGCAGCACCAGCAACAGTCAAAGACATACACTTACCAACTGCCGTACCAACTAGCACATTGACACCAATGATGATGATGATGACTACGAGATAACGACAATGATTACACTGCGACGTCACCAACAGTATGGTATTACCTTGGCCAAATTTGCAAGCAGCACCAGCAGCAGTCAAAGGCACACACTTACCAGCTGCTGTACCAACTAGCACACTGACAACACTGATGGTGATGATGATCACAAGATGACAGCAACAATGATGACATGTCGACATCAGTGATAGTAATACCTTGGCCAAATTTGCAAGCAGCACCAGCAGCAGTCAAAAACACACACTTACCAACTGCCGTACCAACTAGCACACTGACAACAATGATGGTGATGATGACTACAAGGTGACAACAACAATGATTACACTGCGACGTCACCAACAGTATGGTATTACCTTGGCCAAATTTGCAAGCAGCACCAGCAGCAGTCAAAGGCACACACTTACCAACTGCTGTACCAACTAGCACACTGACAACACTGATGGTGATGATGATCACAACATGACACCAACAATGATGACATGTCGACATCAGTGATAGTAATACCTTGGCCAAATTTGCAAGCAGCAGCAGCAGCAGCAATCAAAGGCACATACTTGTCATTCAATCATCAAGTGACACAATCACAATGCTGATAAGATGACAACAGTGGTGACAACATGTGGGAGTCTGCACACTTGCCTACTGCTGTACCAGGTAACACAACAACAACGATGATACAGGTGATGGAAGGGGGAACCGGTGGGATGATGAGGCCTGGGGGGGCATGAAACCTTGGCCATATTTGCAAGCAGTACCAGCAGCAGTCAATTCCACACTTTTGCTTTTAGCTGTAACAAGCAACACAACAATTACGATGATACTGATGGGGGCAAAAATGTGGAAGGGGCAGAAGGGGGTTTGTGGTGGGGGCGCTGGGGTTGAGGGCTGGGAACGATACCTTGGCCATGTTTGCATGCAGCACCAGCAGCAGTCAAAGGCACACACTTGCTAACTGCTGTACCAACAGCACCACACTCCATGTCCTGATATCCTCCACTTGGAGTTGTGACGCCTACACACCCATCTGCGGGCATCAAGACAGCTCAGCAATCTATTTTGAAAAGAATGTTCTGGATTTGAGACATCACAGCGGCATGCAGCTTTCCAGCCCTTGCAAAACATAGTATAAGAACAACAATTGATTACAGCCCCTGCAAAACATTGTATAACAATGAAAATCGATTGGAAGGACGTGTAATGCTCAACTGTCAAAGTTCAAACGCGATGACAAGCAAGATGTAGCAGTTGTGTGAACTGAGGGCTGAATGCACTTCCTGAAAAGTTGCTGTTGATGATGCCACAGTGATTGCTGAAAAAACACGGCGCAAGCATTGCTTGGTGGAATTGTGGCTCATGCACTTTTAAGGCTGTCAGCATTATCTCACAAGGCAAGGATCCTATCTTGATGCCGTTCCCAAAGGCTTAATCTCTATATCAGGCTTACATTCACAGCAGGCTGGCAGCTACTGAACGTGTTGTTGAAACTGTCACACGTCCAGACTAACATGCTGAGTTTGCTGCCAACACTAGGCGCTACAAGTTCTACTATTGCGCATATAGTATTGACATCACAAGCACTGCCTCAATGTCTTTCCTGCAAGCTTACAACTACAGCAGGCTTGTAGGTACTGAAGATGTTGTCAAAAAGGTCGTACCTCCAGCATAGCATGCTGACTTTGCTGCCAACACTAGCTTGCACAAACCTCTGCCATTATATATGGTTATGACAACACAAGCGCTGTCTCAATGTTTTTTCTTGCGAGCTTACAACTACAGCAGGCTTGTGAGTATTTGAAATGTTGTCAAGGAGGTCATCAGTCCAGCATAGCATGCTGAGTTTGATTGCAGCACGGGGCATCCAGGACCGCCTCTGTTGGTTGTATGGTTTTGACATCACAAACGCTATCTCAACGCCTGATTCTGACAAGAAATCTGTCACACAATCTTACCTCCAGCATAGCATGCTGAGCCTGATTGCAGTGCAGGGCATCCAGTGTCTTGGCACGCCTTGCCTGTAACGGTGCCATCACTGCATATGTCTGCAGACAACACAGACACGCATCATGAATGTATCATGAAGAAGAAGGAGAGGGCATCTGCTGCTGTGTGCAGCTAAGGGGCCAAGGAAAAGGAGAGCTATCTTTGTCTTGACAGGGCTTGATCACAATTGTGCCATCACTGCATATGTCTGCATCCCGCTAAGAAGAGCGCGCATCTGCAAAGACAGCCAAGGGCAGTGCATTGCATGACAGCTGTGAATATAGACTTTCTTGAGCATGGAACCGACAGGCATTACCTCCAAAGCAGACGCTCTGGAGCACACATTAACGTGTCTACGCAGATGGACAGCAAGCACATCCTTACGCATTTGTTTCGCACCTTGCATTGTAGAAATGCATTTGCCTTCGCATGCAGATACAGATTGAGCAGCAAGCATGTCCATCAACACTTGGCACCAGCCAAGCAGTTGCATTCCAAGCAGTTGGCATTAGCACGTAGAGCAATAGGTCCACTTTGCATTGGAGCAACGCGTTTGCATGCGTTCATTACTGGCAGACAACCTGGACACTTTACGCCAGGAAAAGGCATATGCATGCAGATGCCAATTGAGCAGCAAAACGCAAAGCACTTACCACCAGCCACGTAGTTTGAGCCAGCAGCAGCAAGCAGGCAAACTTGTACATTTTACCCTAGACAAGACATGCGCATGCCAATGCCGACTGAGCAGCGAACAATGAAACATTTCATGTCTGTGCGCATGCAGATAGACAGCATGTACGCACACAAACGAAGACTTACCACCAGCGACGCAACCTGAGCCAGCAGGCGCAAAAGGGCATTCTGCACTGGCGAATGTCATCTCTATGTGCAAGCATATTGGCCAGCAAGCACACAGACAAACAAAGACTTAACACCGGCCTGAACCAGCAGGCGCAAAAGGGCATCCTGCACTGGAGAATGTCATCTCTATGCGTATGCAGCTCGGCCGGCAACCACACACACAAACAAAAACTTACCACCAACCACGCAGTTTGAGCCAGCAGGAGCAAAACGGTGCTCACTGGCAGGCAACCTGGTCATCTTTCACTGGAGAACGTCATTTGCATGGAGATGCCAACTGAGCAGCAGAAAACAAAGCGCTTACCACCAGCGACGCAAGCTGAGCCAGCAGGTTGAAAGGGACATGTTGCTGCTGAGCAAACCACTCCCTCACTGCACATATCTGCAGTGGCAACATTGTGTGAGTCACACTGACAAAGTCTCAAGTTGCTGGAACACAATACTTCACAAGCAACGTGATGCAACACATTGTAGTGTGCTGAGCAAACCACGCCCTCAGTGCACATATCTGCAGTGACAACATTGTGTGAGTCACGCTGACGAAGTCTGAAATTGATGGAACACAACACTTCACAAGTAATATGATGCAACACATTGTGTTGTGCTGAGCAAACCACGCCCTCACTGCACGTATCTGCAGTGGCAACATTGTGTGGGTCACACTGACAAAGTCACAAGTTGATGGCACACAATATATTTAAGTTGCAACATAATGCAACACGTTGTGTTGTGCTGAGCAAAGCATGCCCTCACTGCACGTATCTGCAGTGGCAACATTGTGTGTTACACTGGCAATGGCGTAAGTTGCTGAAACACAATATCTTCCAATTGTGACATGATGCAACACATTGTGTTGTGCTGAGCAAAGCACGCCTCACTGCACATATCTGCAGGGCAACATTGTGTGATACATTGACAGATCAAAAGGCAACAACTTAACAGTGCCTTGCTTGCAGGAAGCATCAGGCGCCAGCATGCAGAGACATGTCACCAAAATTTCGACACATTAACATCATCAATTGATTGACATGGTGGAATGATTGATTCATTCTCTGATGTAGTAAAACAGCAAAATCTTACCGACGCCTTGCTTGCAGGCAGCACCAGCCCTGATAGTGTCAACACATTTCCCGGAAGCTGTGCCTTGCGCATTGCAGACCTGTTCAAAGCAAAAATCTGCAAAAAAGAGTCAACTTTTAGAGGTCTGTGTTTGATGCCCTGTTTTGTTCAGACAGTACTGTCGAACTGAAAAAGCGTCTGCATGCCCTTCATGCACAGATACACACAGAGCCAAGCTTCCACTCACATATTGAAGCACTGACACAGAGAACAAAGCAACAGTAAACATGAACTACCAGCACAAATACAGATTGAAAAGCCAGACAAAGTTCACCTCCTGCCAGGCAAGCTCCGTCTTTCACAACATAGGGACAGGTGCCGGAGTCTCCACAGATAACACTTCCACTGCCACCAGTGCTGCACAAATCTGCACAAAGCTGATAGCTATTAGTCACTGTTGTGCAGTCGACAAACTGCCACAAGATGGCATGTATCGTAATGACACGTAACAGAGTGCATAACATGTAACGCATATGTTCAGGACACCATATGGCCAGGTTAATCATTTCTCTCATGGTGCAAGAAGTATCAAACAAGCTGGTAACACAAGCATGTATTCGTGACACACATCACTGGTCTTTGTACTGTACATACAGTCAGCTGCACATTAGTTGTAGTCACGGCCAACAGTGATGAGGGTCACGGTCATGACTTAGCACATGGCATGTCAGAAACGGCTATGAAGGAATGTGAACCCAACTTGAAGCTCAATTAAGTCACTGTCAACATTGACAGCAGCCAAAACCAAGTAAGTGCGTTATCGAGAACGTGCAGGAAGCAAGCAAGTTCACTAGGTAAGATTCTGACCTGCCGTGTCGCAGTCAGCTCCAGGTCTTGCTTTTGGGCATGTGCCAGACGAGCAAAAGCTTGCATCGATAGTGGGTTGACCAGAACACACATCTGCACAGTCAGACTCAGTCAGTTGCAACTCTTGGTGTAGCATTTGGGCATGTGCCACACGCGCAAAACCTTGTGTCAATAGTCTGTAGATCAGAACACACATCTGCACAGTCAGAGAAACACTTAAATGTGGTCCTTGGTCTTGCATCTGGGCATGTGCCAGAGGAGCAAAAGCTTGCATTGATAGTGGGTTAACCAGGACACACATCTGCGTGTAGCCAGAAAACCAGTCGGTTGCGGTCTTTGGTGTAGCATTTGGGCATTGACCTCAACTGCACGTGCCAGAAGAGCAAAAGCTTGCATTGATAGTGGGTTGGCCAGAACGCACAACTGCACAGTCAGAGAAAGAGTGATTTTGACTTTTCTTGTCTTGCATTTGGGCATTGACTTTGACTGCTCATGTCAAAAGAGCAAAAGCTTGCATCGATAGTCTGTTGACCAGGACACGCATCTGCACAATAAGATAGAATCAGTTGAAGTTCTTGGTCTAGCATTTGGGGTTTGACTTCAGCTGCATGGGCCAAAAGAGCAAAAGCAGAAGAGCAGAAGCTTGCATTGATAGTTGGCTGACCAGAACACATATCTGCACAGGCAGAGAAACAATCATTTGAGTTCTGGAGCAGGGAATATAGTGATTGAAGATTCATGTAAGTCACATCTAGGTTGCAATTGACTACAGAATACGGATTGACACAACGAAGACAACTGCAATGCCAGTTACAAAACCGTGCCAACTGTCATTGCAATTCCAGTGCAAGCACCATGTGGAACGTGTCACATTCAACTCCAAGCCTACATCATGATGAGGACCCAGACTTGGTGAGGACACAAACTGGAAGTCTTACCTCTTCACATGGCCAAAAGTCTGCATCTGAGTATAGACATGCTATTTTCTTAATTTCAGACATAACTCTATAACACCATGCCAGTTGCCAAGTACACAGACAGACGGTGTGATTTGCAGCTTACCATATCCAACCTCACAAGAAGAGCCAGCGGCCTTCAGGGTAACGCACACACCCACAGCTGTAGTCAGATCCTGCTCAGCCTCAAAACTGTCTGTGATGCGTGCATTGCAGACTTGGGTGGCTGCACAATCGCCTGAAGCAGTCAAACTTGGATCAGAGACATAGAGCATGGTCACTCAAGCCTTAAATGTGATGTGCGTGCTGCAGACTTGAGTTGTTGCACAATCACCTGAAGCAGTCAAAGTTCATTTTGGTGCATGCATTATAGGATGGTGTTGTTACACAATCACGTGGAAATAAAAACTGTTTGTGCTCCATGCATTGCAGACTTGAGCTTTTGCACAGTCACCTAAATAGTCAAAGGATCAATTATGTGAAGCATAGTCATCATACTAGATGTGTACCCAGTCTCGTATGTGATGTAAGCACTGCACTCTTTGAGGCGTTGAACAGCCCCTAAGACCAATCAGATTTGTTTGTGAGACATGCACTGCAGCCTTGCAGAGTGGCTTCAATCAGTCAAATTTGGAAAGTGAAACACGCAACCCTTAGACACAGGCACAAGGACACATTGTGCTGATAAAATGTCAGTGTACGGCATGCATAGCCTCACTCAACACCAGCAAGCATATGCTTTGCATGAAGCGAAACCTTGAAAATCTTGTGAGTTTGACAGAAATTGATATGATTGAGACAGAAAATTGCAGGTGAAGTGGACTGAAACACCAGTGAATTGAGAGCAAGAGCTGCCTGCAGGAAAAGCTGAACATCCATAGGCATCAGGCCAATGCAAGTTTCTGGAAAAACCACTTTTGTAGTTTTGAGAGTTTACCCAAAAGGAGAAGAAATACAGTTTGCAAGAAATAGCATACCAGTAAATTGGGAGCATGAGCTGCCTGCAGGGAATGCGGGGCATCCATAACCGTCATCATTCACAGATTCTTGACGGTCTTCTGGTGTGTACTTCCCACAGGGTGCTGATGTAGTTGCACTAGAAGCGCACATATCTGCATTGACACAAAGCAACACGTCATTCACAGATTCTTGACTGTCTTCTGGTGTGCATTTGGCACAGGGTGTTGATGTAGTCGCACTAGAAGCGCACATATCTGCATCAGTAAACAAAACAGCGCATCATCGACAGATTCATAGTTGTCTTCTGGTGTGCAATTTGCCACAAGTCCTGATGTTGTTGCACAGGTGATGTCTGACACATGTGTGCATCACCACACAAGCAGAAGCATACATAAGCGCATGGTTGGTTGACTGATTGCGTGATTCAGTGCACTCTCATATCTGCCTGTACAGAATATTCCCAAGAGGGGCATGAAACAGGCAGCAGTGGTCTTGCGACGTCAGCTTTTGGCATGTACACAGCACATTACAAGCAATCAGTGCATTAATAAAAGGCTAGGGTTTGCAGGAACTGACCTCCAGGGTTGCAAGAGTCCCCTGCCATTTTGTCTGGGCACACTCCGACATGTGTGTGAGTGCCCACAGGGCACAGATCAATGACACTGGGGTTTTGGTTTGGAGCTGCTTGAGTGCAAGTATCTGCATCACACCACGTGTGACATTTGTTCACACAAGATCAAAGCAATTCTCAGATGGTGTTCTTCTCATCTATAAATACGCGTTGTCTCTATACGATTGATGATGGTTCACTCAGCAATGGTAGCTTGTCATGCCAGTTGGGCGGTCACCATGTGGCTGTACAGTTGGATGATAAACCCTGAGAGGGGGACAGCTCCATATGCAGACTCAAGGACCAGTGATGCTGTATGCAAATCATCAGAGTCGAGGCGTACCGTTGAACTTGCAAGGGGCCCCTGCTGGGACTATGGTAGGCGCAGTGCTGTCGGCAAGCAAGGACCGTTGGTGTACGAAGCGGCTGGCATCGAAGCCTGCACCAAGCCAGACAGCAACGGTTTTCACACAGCAACAATGACGGAGCGGCTGCAACGGGCCAGAGAAAACAAGCACATACCTGCTGTTCTACCCGCTGCATGGGTGCACGCAATCTGTGCAGCCTGCAAAGTTGCAAAGACCGCACGTTTTGGCGGCGTCCAGGGTGTGCGTCAAACGCACTGGTACGCAAGCAGGTATGCTGGACCTGATCTCGCGTGCAGACCCAGAAAAAGCTGGAAATCATTCAGCTCACCAGAACGGCCAAAAGGCATTTGAGATACATGATCTGTCGCGCGGGCGCCTTTGGGTTTACGTCAAGGGGATGAGGAACCCAAACCAGGAATCAGCTGCTGCAGCCGTTGAAAACAGCTTTTCTTTCAGCACTGACAAGCACGATGACTATGGTACGATTCAGGGCCCGCTTAGCAGCCTGGCAAAACAAGGACGGGCCAAATACAAACTTTGGTGTGCCGCTTGAACTTCGAAACGGTCAAATTCTCAACGGCTTCGCATCAGGGGATCAGTGTGTCCCCGTAAGATGCCACAATATGCTAGGCACTGCTAGCGCATCCGGCCATGCATGCTGGCACAAGCCAAAATTCGAGCCTGATCATCGTAGCCCCTTCTCAGAAGCAGGCATGAAACAGCTCAAGTTTCTGAATGAGATATCCACAACACTGTCAAACACCACCTGAGAATCATTGCCTACACGTGTAGCACTCATAACCGTCAGCAGCATCACAACAGACAGCTCAGAAGCCTTCAGCTCGATCTCAGCTGCAAACAGCGCTCAATCTTCATCAGCTGAGGCGTAAATTTGCTTGCATTTTATGACACAGCACACCAACAAACAGCTCAAGTCAGCCTGGCAGACAATTTAGCATGAAAACTCATTACCAGAAAGTTGAAGCATGTCAGTCACTATGGCAGTTAGCTAACTGCTGGATTCAAGGTGGATCAAGTCATGAGTACGGTGAATTATATCCCAAAAGTGATGATGCAATTCTGAGATAAACAAGTTGTTTGCTAGGTTGCTTAATTTGACCACCTTGATTCAGGCTGCCTGTCATTGTCAAGGCAACTTTGCAACTGCCTCAAACTTTGACTTTGGGCATGTCCGTCACAGCAGGCAGTCAAAACAAAGCTGTCAACAGTAGCCTTTCAAACTGCACACAGCCGCAAGCGGTCAGCTGAAATGAATGCAAACCTGTCAAGACTCAGCAAAAGCTGAGGCATACACTTGCTTGATGGGTATGTCTCAAGACACCCACAAGCCACTCGGTTTAGGAAGATCACACAAAACCTGGGCTATCACATGGTGCACTTTATCTGTATGGACCATGACCCTGAGAATCTGTCATGGTCAGAAGGATGCAATGACTGTAGGGTCTGGAGAAAGACATGAACCCTAGGCTTATCCAAGCTGTACCTTATCTGTAACTGCAACACAACCCTCACAGACCAGAGGTTAGTTCAACTTGTATTTTGTCTGAAACGGCACATAATCCTGACAGTCTGTGACAATCTGTGCAATGGCCCCAGCACCTGCTGCAATGCTCACAAGCAGGCAAATTGTGCTCAAGACCTGTAGTGCAGTCCACTTCAAGCTGCCTTTTGGAAGGTCTGTCTGTCTGATATGCATCTCAATTGGGAGGTAGACTGTCAAAGGCCAGAACCCCATAGCGCCTATGAGCGCTACTATGTCATTGAAGAATGGCAATAGCATAGCTATCACTGCAGAGCATAGACAGTCAGGTCAGTGGAAAGTGCTAGCAGCATTGCCTTCACTGCACTACACATGTCAGTTGTTGGTGGATGCGGGACAATGACCACTGCATAGCACATTGCAGTCATGTCACTGCGTCATTCTGGTCATGTCACAATGTTGTTGCAGAACATTACAAGCACAGCTATCACTGCACAGCACATGTCAATGTGAGCAGAAAGGGTGCAGAGTGCATTTCAGTTGCGTCTCTGTATGATTGAAGAATGGCGGCAGCATAGCTATGGCTACGGAGCTCATCCCAATTGTGCCAAGATGTCATTCAAGGACTTGAGCAGCAGAGCTATTATTGCACAGCAGCACATTGAAGTATTTACCGTCACATCAAAATTGACGGCAGCCACATGTGAAAGCATATCTCCTGGGCATGACTCAGCTGGACCAGAATGTCCAGGATATGAACTTGCTAAGCACAGTGCTTGTCACATTGAGAAACATCACCGGATCAAATAGTATGAGGGGAGTGGAGCTCACGTGTTGTGAAGCAGACGTACAGCGTCCGCCAAATCAGTCTGAACAATGTCAAACGCGCCATCTCTGTCCCTTGATACCTCACAACAAACTCCTTGTGGATAGCATGAGAGGAGCCAAATTTGGCTTGCACAGTCTTCTCCACAAAGGCAAACCAGGGCTGTGTCAAGACCTGCATGCAACAACTTCTGATGGCTGACATATCCCTTGCAAGCAGCATGCGAGGAGCCAACTTGTTTTGTCACCGCGTCTACCACAAGTGCAAGCCAAGGCTGTGTCAAGACCTGCATGCAACTCTTTCTGATGGGGGAAACGCTCATTGTAGCGAGGAGCCAAATTTGGCGCAGTAATCTCCACAAATGCAAACCAGGGCTGTGTTCAGACCTGCGTGCAACAGATTTCAATAGTGTAGTGTCTTAGACCTTGCATGCAGATGCAGAAACCAATGCAGGTTGCAGATAACATTGGACACGCCATAGCTAGTCATTTCAGTGTGGACTTCGAATTGTCACTATTTCATACAACCTGCACTGGCTGTGATTCAAAACTAGATGAGCTCAAGGCTTCGATTCATAGGGTTTCCTGATGTGACAGTGTCTGCAACTTTATGCCGAATCCAGGTCATGCAAACCTCAACATGCATCACAAGTGAAACAAATGTGGTGTGGTCTGTAGCTGAAGGTAAAAATCAGATGAGGGCTTGGGCAGTTGCCGAAGGATGAAGTGTCAGTAGTCTAGGGCACTCTGAGATCACCCACCAGTTCATGCTGTCATATGCTGACATGCCATATGACTGAATCATGCATGCATACCTGGTAGCCTCCCAGCATGTTGACCATCACAAGCACATTGGCAACAGCTACCAGCCAATGCGGGTTGACAAACCCATTCTTTGAGCCTCGCCCAACTAGCACATCACTCGATTTAGCAGTTCACACGAACAAAGCATGCACGCTCACCTGATACCCTCCCAGCATATTGACTATGACAAGTGCATTGTGAGCAGCGCATAAGTGAGGACAGTGACCATATCACACAGCCCGTTCTTGTGATGCCTCATGCGTACCTGCTTGCCTTTGTACATGTTGATTATCACAAGATGGAAAATCATTCAGTCAAAGCACGAATGCTCGCCTGATAGCCTCCCAGCATATTGATCATCACAAGCACATTGGCAACGGCCACCAGCCAATGCGGGTTGACAAACCCATTGGAAGAGCCTCGAACAACCAGCAGGTTGATAGGTGCCGCATCGCCAAATGCAGAATAGCCAAAACAGCCAACTAATGTGTACAGCGCCATTGTAACGCATATTGCACTTTTGCTGGCTTTCTTCATCTGACTGGTCTCACTTGTTTTGCCACTGATGACTGTGGATGGCACAGGCTTGATAGTGTCCTGCAAACGCAGACTTTGAAGCTGAACAATGAGCCTCGCACAGTCGGCGAGCAGATAGGTGCTGCATTTGATGGCTCCCTTCATCTGACTGATCTCACTTGACTTTTCAGTGTTGACTGTGGATGACACAGGCTTGATAGTGTCCTGCAAACGCAAACTTTGAAGCTGAACAATGAGCCTTGCACAGTCAGCGAGCAGATAAGTGCTGCATTTGATGGCTTCCTTCATCTGACTGATCTCACTTGACTTTTCAGTGTTGACTGTGGATGACACAGGCTTGATAGTGTCCTGCAAACCCAAAGCTTGAAGCTGAAGAATGAGCCTCACACAGTCAGCAAGCTGATAAGTGCTGCGTTTGCTGGCCTGCTTCATCTGACTGGCTTCAATTGACTTGCCAGTGTTGACTGTGGATGACAGAGGCTTGATAGTGTCCTGCAAACCCAAAGTTTGAAGCTGAAGAATGAGCCTCGTACAGTCAGCGAGTTGATAGGTGCTGCGTTTGCTGGCCTTCTTTATCTGCCTGGTCTATCTGGACTTGCCTGTGTAAATCGTGGCTGACACGGGCTAGCTTGGTAGTGTCCTGCACACAACATGTTGCAGCGGAACTTGTTGACGGTAACGTTCCTGACTGTGACAGAAGAAAGCTTGACCATGCAAGCAGTCACGCCTTCTTGTGTCCTGCAAGCAGGGTCTTGCAAGCTCAGCCTGGTGACAGCGACACACTGTCAAGACAAGCTATCAGGATAAGACAGCTTGACCATGCATACACTTGAAGTTGGAAATGACGTGTGAGAACACTGTGCTCGTTGCGTTTCAGATGAGCAATGGTAAGGTCAGCTCGCAGCTTCTACTTCAGCTTGTGTCGAAGAATGGCCATGCAATTGATCAAGCACAAAGCCCCAGCAAGTACCAGCTTTAGCAAGCATGCAGCTGCAGCATGCCCCTCGTGCAGTCAGGATGCCAGAACAAAGCCACAAAGCTGGTGTGCTGACTGTTTGAAAGCATGGTGTCTGTGACTCATTCAACAGATGTACCTGTATCTCCACAAGCACTACTGAAAATTCAAATGCAAACGCCATGCTGCCCAATCCCGTCATGACAGCCCATGCCTTGGAAGCTGGAGCGTAGCTGCGGCCTCCAACTGAGCCTGTTGAGTGATCACTTTCTGCGACGTCAAGTTTGATTTGTAGACGTCAGTATTGTTGGCAAGCAGCAACATTGAAATCACATGGCATCAAATCAAGGCATGGCACAGCACGCCAAGCATAGCCCAGCATGCAATAGCATGCATCTTGTGGCACAGCGGGTCATGCCATGCGCGTATGACACAGCATAACACGGCATGTAGGACCGCACAAAACAGTTGCAGCATGCAGAGCACAGCACAGCATGCAGAGCACAGCATGCAGAGCACAGAGCAGCATGCAGAGCACAGCACAGCAAGTAACAACACATTCTGGGGTAAAGCAGCCGGCATTCCTGGACAAGCACAACACAGCATACAGCAAAGTCATGTAGGCACTAGCAGGATGCATGTCCTTGTTGTTTACTCCAGCGTACAGCGTCTAAGCCCAAGATGTTGACTCAACCACGACATAATAGGCAACACATCACAGCTAGTAAGTGGAAATGAAAACCTAGCTTTACCTGTGGTCTTGCCCACAGCCAAGCCAAATCCAATGGCAGAATAGGCAAAAGAGACTAGGGTGACAAATGTTGACACCAGCCAGAGTTCATCAAGATTGCGGATTTGGCTGAGAATGATCTGGAAGCCGCCATATATTAGCATGTATGGGTTGTTGGACACCTGCAGCAGAATTTGCCGCTTGGTCAAACGATGCTTGCGTTTGACCTTGCCTGGCTGATCATGAATAAGTCTGGTTGCCTGGCAGACGTGAATCATGTAGCTTGCTCTACAACAACATGCCATGTCGTTCATTGTGCTGGGATTCGCATGTTGGTCACAGGTCAGTACTGCAAACACTTCCATGCAAAAGCACATTGGCCCGTACTTGCAATGGCTCCAACAGACGAGTCAGGCATATGCATACATGCAAGCACATTGCACCACGTACACCAGTGTTGTGCTGTGCTTATATACATGTAAGCAATGTCAGATGATCACCTGACATATGATGCCCCCAGAAGCTTCTGCAACAGCTGCTTCCTCTGCTTTTGAATAAAGACAGCTGGCTCTGCGCACAGCCCTGAAATGCACAAAGGTTTTTTCCACTTGACATGTTCTGCAAATCTGCAATGCAATCATATGGCATTACAAAGCTTGATCATGGAGGCAAGAAGACAGTTATCCACATCTTCAACAAAAGTCAATGTCGAGTGGATGAAGCTATCTGGAAGGCACAAGGCTGTTTGCAGTACATTGGAGATATGCTGAGCAAGGACGCTGAGCAAGCACAGCATTGCTTGATGCTTTTGCCTGCTGACATTCATGTACAGTGGAAACAGCTGCAGACTTGTTGCACACAGCTGATGTGCATAGACACATGCTCCTGGGAATTGAGGCTTGCATGTACAGTCGCTTGGCTGTATACAGACACATGCTGCTGCGCTACTCAGCAAGCAATGCAGTGTGAGCAGAAGACTTACACCATGCTTATGGCTGCGGTGATAGTATAGCCGATGCCTATGACTACAAGCTTCATGTATTGCACTGTAGCACAGAAGTACACATACTTGCCACCTGTAGAAAAGCAGTTACAACAGCAGATCAGGCATGAGGTTTTGTGCTTTTTCAAATGCAGTTGCATAATACATACGGACTGTTCTGCGGTGCTTGACATGTGTCTGCTCCTCAATGCAGTGGGCATGAAGAGTGGGTGTGAATGCATGCGCTGCGCCTGCCATAATGATGATGATTGTGTCAAAGGTGACCACATTCTACATATGTGTCCTGTAGCCTTGGACACTTCAGCAGAAGTCAAACGCAATGCAAGATTTTGCTTCACAGGCTGTATTTGCCGCATTCTTGTTTCATAATGCGCAAACATGTCTGAGGTCTATAGTTGCTGCATGCTAACACTGCATTGAGAGCAATCTATATGCCAAAGTTGATTGTTAGACCAGCATTTTCGATTGCAGCTATTACTGCCATCCACATCAGTGCATGCTGTGGTAATGCAGTAATCACCCAAGATTGCTCGCACCGCTTCTGGGTACGTCCTGTTCCGTGGCCCTGTGTCTCTAGGATGCCGGTATGCATCTGCCAGCAGCAGCGACATGTACCAAGTCACCGCACCAAAGCTCAAGAGTATGGCTGGTCCAGCAATCCAGCCCATGGTGGAGATGCTCCATGACAGTGATAAAATGCCTGATCCCATGACGGCAGTGATGATGTGGGCTGTTGCAGTTAGCCAAGTGCCTGCAGACCAGTTGGTGGTTTCTTGCCAAGCACCCAGCCTAGAATCCATCGCAGACCCACGGAGGACTATAGAGCCGTTGGATGGTGTCGGTGGCCGCGCAAAAGATGCTGCCGCAATGTAGCAGGCAATGTCGAGTGGCGACGGTGGCGACATACCTGTGCGGTGTTCTTGTACATGTGGCGTAGAGTGGAACTTTGCCGGCAGTGTCGAGTCAACGTCGGGCAAAGGCTGGTCATTTGCGCCGGCCAGGACGATCGATTGCAATGCGCCATCTTCCCAAGAGCCGTCGAGAGATATGTGCCGTTCCCGCGAGGTTATTTTTCCCGAGTTGCTCGCCTGACCTATTGATAGAGAACGTCCAAATGACTCCAAGCCCCATTCGGGTTGCATTGCACACTCGCTCTACAACATTGTCAACCTCTCATGACACTGTACACATCAGACTGCCCGCGATGTCTGTTCGCTGCGGCTATGCACTCCTCAGCTTTCAGCTTGAGTGATCATGCATGGCCGCTCTTCAACCCACCCGACGACCTATGACATCCCCGCTGCAGATAGCGATGTCTGCTCGTAACGCATGACAAACGCGGTATCTTCCGCGCACTTCCGCAGATCGGCGACTGCAAGTTACGTTTGCTTCTGATTTCAGCGTGCTTCCAATGGCGCTTTGACTGCCACGGCCGCCGCTCAGTTCTGCACGTCCGCCGTGCATTTAACTACAGCATGCGAGAAAGCCGCCATTTCACGTGCGCGCCTGACGTTAGAGACGCCGCTTCCGCTATTATCGGCTTCACGCACTCGCTACAAAAGTTTCGTTTCAAAAATGTCTGCCTGAAAGGTAATGTTTAAACCAATCCTTGTTTCGACATGTGCTCGTCCAGATTTGAGGTGTGTTGACAGTCACCCAATGCACGTTGTATTTATATGCGTTCATAACAGTTGCATTCATGCAACACCAGAGATACAACAGCAGAACAGCTTCTTTCTTAACACGAGCTGTTTGTACAAAGATTACACAGCGGCGCCTGTTACTTTGGCACACCTTGGCAGCTCGCCATACATCAGCTTAGTAACAGAGCTTTGGGCACTCGAAAGCTTGAAGTGCTCCCACAGTATGGCTTTGCTTGTTTCTGATCCAAAATAAAGTCAAGCGCTCCGACAGCACTCACGCACGTCAACAAGCATGTCAAATAGTAGTATGGCAGCTCCTGGAATTGCTTTGGCCAATCCAGAGCGATGGAGACATATCTTGCATGTTGTATCAGACAAACACACTACCAGAATTCTTGGTGCTGCTTGAGCACAGCGTGGAATGCACAGCAAGGAATGCACAGCGTGGAATGCACAGCGTGGAATGCACAGCAAGGAATGCACAGCGTGGAATGCACAGCAAGGAATGCACAGCATGGAATGCACAGCGTGGAATGCACAGCGAGTCGCCTTGCTTAGTTGCAGTCACTGCTTAGGCATGTCACTTTGGACCCTGGCCATCATACATTCAGAGATATGCTGGAGACTAACCAGAAGCAGAAATAGTTGTGCAAAGCAGCTGACGCGTTCACAGCAGCTGTCACAGTGTTAGCAGCATGTTGCCTTGGAAATGTGAGCTGGAGATTGTGGAGTGCCTGCTGGTTGCTGCTTCAGAAGCAGCTGTTGCATGCAGCTTCTTGTCCACCCTGTTGCAGAAACACATGCTCCTGCTTATGCACCTGACATCATGCACTTATCTGCCTTTTCTGTTTCCTTTTGGCGGGACCAATATGTTTCCTTGTGGCAGGACCAATCTGTTTCCTTTTGACAGGACCAACCTGTTTCTTTTTGGCAGGACCAAACTGAACCAGCTTGCATACAAGACATACGGTTGCGCTGCATGTGTCCTTGCTTGTCTGCTTAAGGTTGGGGATGAGCACATCCAAATCCTTATAAGATTTGGGAATTGCATGTTTGGCACCTTCTCATCCTTGGGCAAGCAGGCAAGGACATTTACGCCTATTGCAGCATGCTTGACCCAGTGGGTTGCAGCTCTTATGTGCTGTGACAGTGCACAGGTCACAGGAAGAAGCAGCCTAAGGCACAGTGCAGCATCAAGGCCAGGTACTGTAGAACAGTGACTGTTGAGCCAAACTGTCACTTTCACCTTCACCAGCAAGATTTTTGCAATACGTATAAATGGATCTGCATTGTGACATTCACCAGCAGACCTGGGAATAGCACAAACGGCCATACATAGCC
Source organism: Trebouxia sp. TZW2008 (assembly GCA_002118135.1). NCBI lineage: Eukaryota > Viridiplantae > Chlorophyta > Trebouxiophyceae > Trebouxiales > Trebouxiaceae > Trebouxia > Trebouxia sp. TZW2008. Next base: position 59,053 of record BDIU01000215.1, on the reverse strand, counting down.
GGTTTGTGCTTTCAGCCGATTTGCCTTTACGTCAAATGTTGCCCAAAGCTGTCACAGCGTCAGGTCAATCAAGCAAGCCATAGAGTCTGGCTGAGTTCTGACGGGACACATGCAGGACTTTGTGCTGGAGTGTATGATTGTATGCACAGTCAGTGCGCTTCTGGTGTCTCAGCAATGTAGTCGGTATTCTGCAGCGCCCTTGTGTCTGCTATGCTAAGCATGAGGGTATTGCAATTCTCAAATCGCAATGAATGACTGGCACAGATGATGGTGAGCAAAACTTGCAGAGTCCGCAGCACTTGACGCAATGTGCTGCAAGCAGGCTCTCAAAACACTTGAAGAGGAGTGCTTTGCTGATCTAACTCTCGGCATAAATAAGCAAAGGGATTGCAGTCCGTTTGTGCAGAAATGGACAGTCATCCCTTTTGTTTTGCAGTACTCCATCAACGCCTTGTTGATCAACAGCTCTGTTGCATCAAACAAGATATGGAAATTGTTCCCAGGTTGAGCCTAACCAGGAAGCTCCACTCCAGCCAAGCTGTGTTGACTGCTTGGCTGCTGATAGAGCACCATGCAGTGTATCAGCTGTTTCATCACACTGGTTCTTTCAATGCAGAGTTGCCGAGATCTGTGCTTATCTGTCATTGCTGAAGACAGTGCTTTGCTGCACCTGGCGTGGTAAATGCCACTGCTGACAACGACAGCTTGAGGTGAACGATGCTTTTGCTATTCCTGGCATATGGCTGGAAAAGCAAGGGCAAGCGCGCCACAGTATTCACAAGCAACAGCAAGGAGAGGAAAGAAGAAAGGGGCGGAACTGAACTTTCCTGTGTGTTGAGCCAGTAGCATCAGCCTGCCTTTTGCTCTCGCATAGCTCCAGCAAGGATCTTTGGAAGCCATGCGATGACTCTCTCTACTCAGAACAGACTTGGATACGCTTATAGAATACGTGCTTGCGGTGCTTTGCATGCTGTGCTGCTTGAATTGTGAGGTGCCCGGTAGGCAGAGGACATAATATGGTCATAAAGCTCGCTCCTTGCAGAGGGTCCTATCATGTTGCTTTGATCCAAACGTGATCACCCAATGCTATAGGGAACGCACCGACATACGTGCCGGCATGGCGTTCGCATTGACGCCAAAGCTGTGTTTGGTGCGCGGTCAGGGACGCTGCCGCCAGGTGTTTGGCGTTCGTCGATGCGCATCATTTCGGCCAGAACAGAGACTGCCCGGGCATGGTGTTTTGGTGACCCGCTGTTCTAAGACAAACAATGACAGCCCGCAGCCTAAACATCCGCAAAGCGCATTGCAAGTGTTTTGGACAGTGCTGGCCAGCGTTGCTATGGTGAGTCAAAAAATCGAGGAGTCACCCGTTCGAAGGTTTTGAGCTATTGCAGCATGACATGCTTCGCTAAAGCCAGCACAGGGATTACCTTCCAAGCTAACATCATTGGCCAGTCTCAGCACATGCAATGTGAATTCTTATTACAGGTGGCGTCTGTACCCAGTGCGACGGCAGCTGGCGCTACACTCAGCAGGACTCAGTCAGGAGACATCGAGACAGAGATGCAGCAACTTCTGCAGTCGCGTCGGCAGGATGGTCCAGCGCTCTCTGATCTGGCCGACAACATCGGGGTGAGCCCTCGTGGTGCAGCGCTTGTTGGCCTCTGCCCTTGCTTTTTGAGTGTTTGAACCAGATCTTGCTCACTGCTCCTCAAGAGTTGCCACTCAAGCATCATTGTGTAAGCTTCTGAGCTCCATTTGAAAGATGTTGCAATGGGCTGTGACTGCCATTTTGCGATTTGATGCGTGTACGCAAAGCAATTTCACCCAGAAATTAAAAAAGAGGCACCATGCGTTGCTGACCTGTACTATGTTGCAATTGCAGAGTGGAAGACGTCAAGGACCTGAAGCACAGCTGGCGCGTGCAGCTGCGCAGCAAGCAGAGCAGGCAGACATCATGAGCCGCCTACAGAAGCAGCTGGACAACTCACAGAAAGCGCTCAATCAACAGAAGAACACGGCACAGAGGCTTCAAAGGGTAATGGACACGTCTTTGCATCAGGAGTCTGGTGGCTTTAGTGTGCTGTTATCAAAGCGTGGCCTCTGCCAACTTGCACTGGCGCCATCACTGCAAGCGTGATGCGAAAGATGAGACAGCTGCGTGTTTGAAAGCAAACAGAATGACATGCTGCTTTTGCCAATCATGCTCTTCCACCCTTCTGCAGCATCTTCCTACTGGCTTTTTGATTCAGCTATCTCACATCATCAGACACATCGGCTTGGGCATCAAGGTGAAACAATGTATGCCAGAGACAGTTCGAACATGATGTCTCAACTGAGCTTAACTTCTTGCAGGAAAGTCAACAAGCCGTAAAGAATGCTGAGGATCAAAGGGCTAAAGCGCTGGCAGACGCTCAAGCTCAGGCAGCAGAAGCTTTGGCCAAGGCAGAGAGCAATGCAGTGGCAACTCTTCAGGAGTTTCAAGCCAAAGCAGACAAGCTGGCCAAGGAGCAGCAACAGCAGGCCCAGCAGGCAACTAAACCTGCCCAGCAGCAGGTGCGAAGCACATGTTTGTACCATTCTCAGCAATTCTGATCTGGTTACCAAGATCTTTATGCACGACCTATGTCCAGGTCTGGCGCAGAGCTGCTGTGCCCCCCAAGAGGCTAGAAGGGATGACTGTGTCACTATGCAGTAATACAGTTGTTGCCTAGCAGCTCCTATTGCTGCAAACATGCCACTCTGCAGCTCAAGCTCAACACACTGACTGTTTCAAATTGATCAAGATCGACTTGGTGCTCTTTTCTTGTCAGTGCTTATCTCCAAAAGCTTGCAATGACTAGCAGCAGCCTACAAGTGCTGAAAATTTGATGCTTGCATCACCAAGCATTGAGCATAGCGCTTACGCTCTGGTCTTATGCATCCATACATATCGTGCGGTTGCATACACGCAGGCACAGGAGCAACTGGACCTGATTCGGCAAGCTGAGGCAGCAGCCAAGAAGCTGGAAGAGGATCGGGATCAAGCACAGTCTGAAGCTGCTGCCACAGTTGCCAGAGCAAAGCGAGAGGCTGCGGGCATTGTTCAAGAGGCGCAGTCCAATGCAGCCAGAATTGCCCGCGAGCAAGGCCAGGCGCTGGGTCGCCTTGACAAAGAGCTAGATGATTTGCTGAGAACGCTGAATGAGCAAAAGACACAGGCCCAACAGATTGAGCAGGTCAGTGACAAGTGATCAATTAATCAGGGGTGCTGCCTTGTGGCATCATGATCCTACAATGCAGCATGGCAGCTCTGTGTTGCATCTTCTGTCAGCATGTCAGCAGGTACCTCTGGTGTCATGTAAGGCTGGGGAGATTTGTTATACTGATCCAATATGACCATGTCTTTGATGCCCCAAGTCACCACTGTTTACGTGTTGCTGACAGAATTGTCATCAAATGCCAAACTCACCGTCGGTTCATGTCAGGCCTGTCTGTCAAAGGGCCTTCTTGACTACGCCAAACACATCCTGTTGGCTGTCAGCAGAGTGGCTTGTCCTGACCTGTCGGCATCATGCAGTGCTCAGAATACCTGAAAGCATATCTGCAGCGTGCCCAGCAAGCAACAAGGGAGGCAGAAGACCAGAACGCTGAGACCCTAGCATAGTCGTGGCCTAGCAGAGGCCAAAGCAGCAGAAGCCTCAGCCAAGGCAGAAAATTCCATGCACTGAACATCAACTGTTGCATGCAGACTCAACAGTCAGAAGGACAGAAAAGCACAGCGCTGGATGCAGCATTTGCACCATGTCTGATCAAACACTTTCAGCCTTTGTTGCTGCATAAGTGTGTCCCTTCCTGAAAAATGCTCAACAAGCAGTGAAGCAGGTAGGAGATCAGAAGGCCAGGACTCTAGCAAAATGCAGCATCTCACAGTGCATCTGTGTTGACATGGGTGCAACTCTGTTTGCAGAATGCTCAGCAAGCAGTCAGGGAGGCAGAGGACCAGAAGTCCAGGACTCAGACAGAGGCGCAATCCAAAGCAGCAGAAGCAGTAACCAAGGCAGAGAAGGAGGCGGCTTCGACCGTGCAAGAAGCGGAGGCAAGAGCATCTCAGTTGGCTCAAGAGCAGAGAGACTTGCCAGAGACAGCCACACAACCTGAGAGGCAGAAGGTCTGTGCACGCATGCAAATTTTCATGCACTAGCACTTGTTTTGATTGCTGTCTGTGCAGACCTTGCAAAGACAGTCACAATGCCTCAGGAACGGAGCTTCCATGCCTGCATGCATTGTTTCCACAACACCTGCGAAATCACAGCTTTTTGCTTACACGCACTCTGAGTCATCAGTATTTGACAATCACAAGGTAGGTGCCTACGCATTGGTGTGTTTGTGCTCGAAGAGGCGCTTGCTGGTCTGACCATTGTCTGCATACTTTTCAGCAGGGCACAAGCGCGGCTTGCACAGGAGAGGTTGCTTACTTGTGTCAGCCATTCATCACCCTTATTTGTCATGTGCAAGCCCGTTTGTGCTTTGTCGTAGTGCCTCACAGCCAGCTGTCTGCACCTCTCACTGTCATGCCTGAACCTTGCCTTCCAAGTGCAGATAAATGTCAGGATTTGCAATTTTGTGCACATGCGGCTGCACACCACTTGTAGCATGTCATTGGTGGTCTCATAGCACCAACAAGTGTATCTTTGGCAGGCGGAGCAAGCAGCAAAGGCAGCAGCAGATGCCAAATCTAAGGCCCAGTCTGATGCTGCTGCAATGGTTTCAAAGGCGCAGAAGGAAGCAGATGCAATTGTCAAGGAAGCCCAGGAGTATGCAGACAAGATTTCTAAGCAGCAGAAAGATGTGCTCAACCGCTTGCAAAAGGCCAACAGCGCTACGCAAGCTGCTGAGAAAACGGTAAGGCAGTGTGACAGATGGTGCACCACTTTGTGTTAACTAGGACTGAAATTCAGCCCAGTGCTGGATAGGTGGAGCAAAGTACTGAATGCCATACCCAATTCTGTTGCAACAGGCTTTCTGTTGATTGAACTCCCAAGAGCAAGCTTGCTTGACAACTTGCTCCACAGGACGCCTCATGCATGCATTGCGCGTTTGACACAGTGCTCGACGATCTATTATGTTGCATGCAGCAAGCCGCATGAAAACACTGCTTGTCGAGCAACAGTCAGAAGCCAGCACAGCTTCAGAACTTGCTCTTTGATCTGTTGTGCCATGGTAAGTGTTGCACCATAGTGTTGATTGACGGCACCAATGTTTACGGCGATACAATATTTACGGCACTTATCGCCCATTGCTGCACATTATGGGCTCAAGCTGTTGCGTTGGGCAAAGCAGCAGACACAACAGCCAAGGAAGCAGCACGCAAAGGCGAGCAGCCACATAAACATGACCCTTCAATCAATTCTTCCCTGCTGTGTAGGCAAAGCAGCAGACAGAGCAAACTCGCACAGCCAACAGACTGTGGTCTCTTGGTCACATTTGTCAAAGTTCGTGGGCAAAGCAGCAGACACAATGGCTACGAAAGCAGCAAGCAAAGGCGTGCAGCCACTGAAACATGATGCTTCACTCAAAGTCTTCTTGTTGTGTAGGCCAAGCAGCAGACGGAGCAAATCCGGACAGCTAAGGAAGCATCCAGCAAAGCAGAGCAAGAGAGGTCAAAGGCGCAAAAGGAAGCTGCTGCAGCGTTTGCCCGGGCAGAGAAGGAGGCAGCTGCTACTCTGCAAGATGCACAGGGCAAGGCTGACTTCTTTGGGCAGGAGTCACTCAGGGCGGCCAAGCAGGGAGTTGAAGCTATCACCCAAGAGGTACAGTCTACCATTCACTCAGCAGCTGTCAGGAGTGCTGTGAAGTTGAAGCCATTACTCAACAGGTATAGTCAGGCAAATGTCAGGGTTGACTGGAGGCTGCAGGCGCTCTGCACAGCAGTCTGTCATGCACTCAGACTTCCATCCACTGCTTGCCTGACATGCAGGCAATGTGTCCCATGTCATCTGTTGTGCATGTAGCAGCTTGTCCTTGCTGCTGTGTCTGCTGCCATGCTTGTGCACCAAATTAGTACAAATGCTGTCACACATGCAGGCTGTGCTTGCTGCTGTCCTGGTCTGCATCTGTTGCTTGGTTGACCTTCAGACAAGTCAAGTATAATGCACATTCAATGCTCAATGCTGTAGACCTGAGCACACCAACAAGGTGATCGACAATGGTATGACCCTTCTTATGCAAATGCAGGTTGCGCTTGCTGCTGTGCTGGTTGGTGGCCTAGGCGCATTCCTCTACTTCCAGGGGCAGGTCAGGGACATAAGGAAGGCGCTTGGACCAGAGGTCAGCTCATGACCTGCATTATCAGCTGCTGTGTGCAGTCTTATGCTTAGGTTACTGTCATTGTCATTGCCGTCGCCATTATTTTGTTGGTGTCTCATCGTTATCATTATTCTTGTGTATGACAGACCCTGCAGAGCTGCATGAGATCTTTGCAAACTGATGTGTGTTATGCTTGTTCTGACGAGCAGCAGCTTGTGCAGGAGGTTGTCAGAACAAGTTTGTTGTTTGAAGAGCTTTTTCCAGATTGTAGCGTGTTTGTGCATTGTCACGACTCAGCATGACTGTTGATGATGACGTGCTGCTGTACACACCTTCTGCTTTTCTCCTAGAAAGGCCATGCTGAATCTTTTGTGCATGCAATACCCTTTGTGTTTGGTTTCTGAAGGCATCAGACCACATCTGGACACAATTGCTGCGTCTCTCTGCAGACCGACTTGGCAAATGCAAATGGCCGTGCATTGAATTCTGCCTTGTCCAAAACTGAAGCTTTTTGGAAATCTGATGAAAATCTCTTGTGAGCCTGGCATGAACTTGGTGAAGAGCCATCTGTTTGTTTACAGGATCAAAAGAGGCCGTACACACCAGGAAGGCCAGCACCAATCAAATCATATGCAGCGGCACGGCCCAAAACGCCAGGTGATGATCACAATAGCACCAATGATGCATATACGTTTTCTACCATGCACTGTTGGCTGCTCACTGCTGCTGCTCTCTCAAGACACCCTTGATTGCAGTTATCAGTCTTGTGAAAGCTTCCAAGTTACACCTGACCAAGTTACACCTGACCAAGTTACACCTGATCAAGTTACACCTGACCAAGTTACACCTGACAAAGTGGAGTGCATGCAGGCTTCTTTGACACGCAAGTTCCAAAGACAGAGATCCCTTCAGCAGGTCGCCCTTCATCTCCGTCTCAAGGTGGGCTCATTGCCTCGCTCAGCACGGCTGCTCACTTTGCGTTACATTCAGCTCTGCGTGAACTGACAGCCATGCTGCAAGCAACACTTTGGCGTTCAGATCTCCTTTGAATGATCTAGGGCACAGTTCTGCACAGTAGCTAACCCTGAGGATATTATTCTTACAGTTGAACCAGATGTCCTGCGGTTTGATTTCATGCAAAATTTTTTCACCCTGTAGCCAGCTCACTTCCTGTGATCTGTAGTCATATTTGATCACACACACTTGCTCTTGTTCTCGCTGAGTGGAGTCCCTGAAGCTTACAGTTTCTGGAGTCCATATACGCTACATTGATTGATAAAGTATTGCTGCAGGCTTCTTTGACAACATTGCTGCTAGGACAGATTCCTCCAGCTCTCAATCCTACTCAGCAGGGCGGTCATCACGAGGTAACAATTCACCTGGCAACGTTGTCGCTTGCAACTCTTGAGTTTGGTGGTGGCATCACACGTTGTGGGCATGGTCAACTGCATGTCTGCTGCACTTCTTGTACCACTTCTGCGGTGCAAGGCCTTATGTACAGGCCCGACAACATGGCAAGACTGCATGGAGCTCTTTCCCTCCAGTTTGACAAGGGGACGTGTCACTGCAGGATTCTTTGACAGCCCACCACCTAGAACAGAGGTGCCCAGGCGCGAAAGGCCCCAGTCCTACTCAGCAGGTCGACCTGCATCACAAGGTGAGCATAACATTGTGACCCAAGACAGCCTTTCAGTGGCCACATTCATGCAGACACACCTCTCCCTCCATTGCAATCCTCCGACTGTCGTGTGCGCAAGCAATGACTGCACCTTGGCTTCCCACCTTCGCTCAGTGGTCTGAAAGGCTCATGCCAATGCAGGCTTCTTTGGTAGCGCACCTCCTAGGACAGAATTGCCAAAGCAAGAGAGGCCTGAGTCCTACTCAGCAAGCCGACAGGCGTCACAGGGTATGCCCACTGACTTGTCTTGAGCATAGTTGTAGATCCTGCTGCAATCTTCTTCACCACTTACTCTTGGGCAGCAAACATTTGCCTTGCCACTGCATTATTTAGATTTAATGCTCTTCACCACTCAGCTTTGTCTTGAGTATAGCTGTAGCGCTTGATGGAGATCAATCCTGCTGCAGTATTCTGTACCACTGGTTCTCTCAACTGGTTCTCTCGCAGATGACATTTGCTTTGTCACGGAGATCTCGGGCAGTGATCTTCCCCCTCATCATTAGCCTTACTTGTCCTTTGCTACTGATCACTTGTTGTCTGATGACAACAAGTCATGCTCCACACGTGCAAAGTGATCAGCTCATGGCAAATGCAGGTTTCTTTGGCAGTGCACCTCCTAGGACAGAAGTGCCAAAGCAAGAGAGTCCCAGGTCCTATTCAGCAGGCCGGCCGGCAACACGAGGTATTTGTTCACACCATTTTTAGAATTGCTAGAACAATCTGTTTTCACCATGTCAGAGGCTGACTGCTATTCTTGTTGCTGACATGCTGCAAGTGTGCTTTGCCTCTGCAATCAAGACGTCTGCCCTGATGTTGTCCAGAGCACTTGTTACTGTCTGTGCAGGCTTCTTTGACAGTGCACCGCCTCAGACAGAGCAGGACAGCCGCCAGTCTTCCTCAAGAGGCCGCCCTGCATCACCAGGTGAACATGCCATTGCAATCAGTCTGTCTTGATCAATGCAGCCTTTGATACAGACCGCCCTTGCTGAGCCTACCTGCATACTCTGCTTGCCGCATTTGCCAATGCACTGCATACACAAACTCTTACTTAGCTCAATGATAGTTGTTCTCAGCCTAAGTAGCTCACTGTCAATGCAGGATACTTTGACAGTAGGTCAGAGCCTTCCAGGCAGGAAAGCCCTGGGCGCTACTCAGCAGGCCGACCTGCATCACCAGGTATTGGCAACGCTCAGCAACGCAGCAGTGCTTTGATTTTTCATTATGCCTGACATATGATTCAATCTCTTTGATAAGTTTCTGCGTTCTCTTCTGCATTTGCGTCCACTAAGCTTCCTGTGCATTTGGGCGCTCTGTTTGGCATGGTTACACCTGACTAGATGGTTGTTTGTGCAGGCTTCTTTGACAGTGCACCTGCTAGGACAGAGCAGGATAGCCGCCAGTCTTACTCAAGAGGCCGACCTGCATCACCAGGTAAGGATAGAAAGCTTCACTTTGCCGCTGAAATCAACTTGCATATGTGCATGTCCTCTCATTAGCAGTCTGTGCGTTCACTGCACTGTAGCCCATGACAGCATGAGCAATTTGGCATCCTGCAATGTATGGTGTCCTGAGATGTGGTTGAGTAGTGCTGTCTGCGTTTCCTCGATTCTTTCAAACATTTTTGGTCTATCGCTTTGTTCCATCGTGCTCTGCTCTTGCTGTTGTACTTTGAGCAGTGCCAGCAAACAACCGTCAGCGCAACAATCATGGTAAAATAACAATGGAGAGCGATCAGCCTGGCATGATGTTCATAGGGGGGTTGGATTGCAACAGCCTGCAGGATGTACGCTTTACCTGCATCCGCTTCACGCTTGACTGAGACAGTTTTGTGAATCACAGTCATGCATGACACAGATGCAGGTACAGCGTTTATCCTGCTGGTAATGCCATCTAGCCTCTTGAGGATACCATGGCACGCTGATGTTCTGGTCCTTGTTGTCTGGACCATCATTGTTCTGATGCCTGTGTTATAACTGGCCTTTGCCATTGGCAAAAGCTGTCTCCTGCCACTTTTGTATGTAGAGTGTTTTTCCACACTGAAAGCGCAAGCATAAGTCACATATGCCTCTGCATGACTACACATTTCAGCTCAATCCCAAATCACCACATTCAATGTTGCGTACGGCGCCACATATTCTGCGTGGCTTCCTGTTTGTGCGGAACGCCCACATGAGTGCTTTTTTGCTGTGGGTTGACCCAAGTGGGTGACAACACAAAGGAAAAGAAAATATTATACTGTGCACGTCACAGCGGGACTCTGTGCAAGCAGAAGCAGCCTGTGATTGATCAACATTCAACGCAGGCTTCTTTGACAAAGCGCCTGAGAGCAAGCCACAGACTGATGGCATTGATCCAGAAACCATCAAGCCTCCGTACTATGTGAGACGGTCTCTGTTGCAGCCACGTGATGCTGATGTGCAAAACGCCCAGGCTCAAGCAAACATAGAAGGCCGTCAGTCTTCTTCAAGAGGCCGCCCTGCATCACCAGGTCAAGGTGATGTTGTCACCAACCCATTTTGGCTCGTCTATGCATGAGTCACCAGCTGTATAATAGCTGTGCCCGTGCTGTGAGCGGCTTGCCGCATCTACCTGTGTTGTCAACTCTGGAAAACAATGACAGTATCAACAATCCATCTTGTCCACCGAGGCACCTGAGCTATCAGCTCTTTGCTGGTTGCGCACTTGTTTGATGTGGCTTGCTGACTTCACAGTACTGCTCAGATCAAGCCGGCCTGATAGCACCTGGGCCCCACACACCTAGCACATGTGCCATAAACATGGTTAAAGTCATCGTTGCTGTTGTCGTCATTGATGTAGCTTGCCCCCGCCCATGTGATGATGCCAGGCTGAATTCGTGACGCTGAATGCAATCTGTTGTGAACATGCACATAAGACCTACAGCATCGGGGAGCTGTCTCAGCAATGCGTTCAGATGGGGAAAATCAAGTCCTCACAGCATCGCGGATCAAAGTCCTTGCAGCGTTGGGGAAACGAAGCTCTCACAGCGTTGTCATTTCAACTCACAAAGTCTGGGACACTGGCAGTCCTCAGCTACACACAGTCAAGGATTTGAAAAGCCATCCTTGCGTTCCTCATAACTGGCAGAAATCATTTATTAATCTGTGGCAGCATTACAGTCTTCAAATGCTCAAGTCTCGTATATTGAAGACGCTGTTACAGCTTCACACAACACAGGGACTGCAAGGCACTCTTGTTGCTGCCCAGAAGTTGAAGACGATTGTTACAAAATGTCTTTGAGTGTGTCTCAACAACAACAGTGTTCAGGTCCCCAGGTCTTGCACACTGAGGCTCTTTCACAGTAAAGGGGCTACAAGACGCTTTTGCTGCTCTGCACAAGTTGAAGGCAGCTGGTGGGAATCATCAAAACTGGCTCAGCAAAACAAGTTTCCCCTGCCCAAGTCTGACTCTCTATAGCCGTGTCTAATGACTGTGTCCAGTGTCGGTGTCGAATGAAGAGGATGAAGGCCCCTCATCCTGCTCTGCATGATTTGAAGGCAGCTGGATGTCATCTAGGAGTGGCTGTAATTCCAACAGCTATTTGCAGATGGTTCTGAAAGCTGCCTTGCTTCTCAAACAAAGCAGCAAGATTCGCTTTTGATCCCTTCAAACAAGCCTTGCCCTGGTGAACTCTTCAAGCTGCAAAGGGATTGAGACCGCTCAATTTTGCCTGGGACTCATGCAGAGCTCAAGGGTGACTTTTGAGCGCTCTACTGCATCAATCATAATCCTGAATTGTGCAGCATATGCGCTGAGCAACTGGAGCTGGGATTTTTTCCCTTAGCAATGACTGCCCTGAAACCCTCAAGTCTTGAAGGCACAAGTCTTGGAGGCGTCGGGAGCTTTCTTTGATGAGGCAGACTGATCTTGAGGACCATCAGCTTCATGACATGCTTTGCCTGTTTACGTTCTTTGTAGTCGGTAGTGGTGAGTAGGCGGATTACAAGTGAGCGACGCGTCAGCATTCCATACCCTATGTAGCACAATTGTGCTGTGGGCAACTGATGCAAATAGGCTCTGAAATCCAGTCAATGCGCAGCGTTGACATGGTATGAAGAGCTGTAGGATTTCCTCAAAATTGGCTGCATGTAGATGCAAGTGTCTGATCTCATCTTACTGTCAACAGTCATGCACAGCAATGTCTGTCTGGGCTGATACCTGCATGCTCAACAACACAGGGCCTAGTCTGTATGGTGCATACTGACATTCACTCAATGGCTGATGCAGGCTTCTTTGACAAGCCTGCTTCCCAGACGGACAGGCCTTCAACTGCACAAGACAGCCGCCCCTCTTACTCTAGAGGCCGCCCTCAATCTTCTGGAGGTGAGTGTGAAAGGACGGCAAGCATGCTGCCATTGTTCATACACTTCTGTGATTGTGTCAACGCTTCATTTGACAATATCAGGCTGCTCAAAACTGCATCCACCTATGCATCCAAGGCAATCTGCATCAGGGACAAGCATGGCATTATTTTTGTTACATTTGCACTGCTGTGTCAGCTATCCGCATATTTCTCTGCTCAAATCTGCATCCACTTATGTACATCTATTTCCGGCAGATGATACCTCTGTCAACTGTTTGCTCAAGTCACTCACTGGTTGATGCAGGCTTCTTTGACAGTGCATCTGCCAGGCCAGAGATCCCCAAGCAGGACAGCCGCGAGTCTTACTCAAGAGGCCGACCTGCATCTCCAGGTAAGCTCACCCTCTCAAGCATGTCATGTTGTTGCAGCTATCCAAATATTGCAACAATGACCCGCTTTTCAATCTTTGGTCACCTCATTCACTGGCACTTGAATGCGCCCTCACAACGCTGTTTTTCTTTACTGTGTGAAGTGCAATGTTGTTCTATCTTGCTGTGTCAGCAACAACAGAAGCACAGACATACATGGCCTTGAGAAGTGAAGATCTTAGCGGCTGATGGTTGCTACAGGCTTCTTTGATAAGCCTGCCCCCCAGACAGAGAGGCCTGCAACGGCGCAAGACAGCCGCCCTTCTTACTCTAGAGGCCGCCCTCAATCTTCTGGAGGTAAGCCCAAGCTGTATCTGCTACTGCATCACCCTGCGCAAAACTGCTGCACAGTTCTGTCATGTACTCGGCTGCACATCATCTTCAAGTGCCTTAGCTTACGCTGAGTGTGCAAGGAAACAGTTGTTTACTGCCCAGCATTGGGATATGCTCACCTGCAATGTCAGACTTGCACTCGAACCAGCACCTGTATTCATGTATGTGGTTTGCACGATTGATTCGTGATGCTGGCATGCCTGCTGCAGGCTTTTTTGACAGCCAGCCTGCCCAGACAGAGAGGCCTGCGACTGCGCAAGACAACCGCAGTTCTTCCTCCAGAGGCCGCCCTGCATCTTCTGGAGGTATAACCATGTCTAAAGTATACTGCTACAGCGTTTCCTGTACAGCTGTACAGCGCAATGCACTGCCTATCATTACTGGACTGTGTTCACATTCAGTCTCGTGCAGGACATTGCACACTACCAAGCCTTGCAATGCGCATGCCTGCTGTCAAAGCTGCACTCAGACAAGCACAGGAGTAATACGACTCGAGCAAAGCTTGCGTGTTCAGCTGCAAAATGACTGCTGCAGGCTTCTTTGACAAGCCAGCACCCCAGACAGAGAGGCCTGCAACGGCGCAAGACAGCCGCCCCTCTTACTCAAGAGGTCGCCCTCAATCTTCAGGAGGTAAGCTCAAAAGTGTATCGTTGCAGCTGCACTTTATAATTGCTGTCGGTGATGCAAACTTTGACATGACCAGCCATCACTCCAATTTGCCTCAAGTGCTGCTCTTCTTCATTTGCCAGCTTTGCCTCCCTGCCCCAGCTCAGTCTTGCTGATTGCTGCTCTTCTGCTTGCTTAAAGCTGTGAATACACTCATGCACATTGCGTGTGGGTGCCAGCTTCTCCAAAATGAGGCAAAAGCTCACCTGAGACCCACTTGTTGAAACTAGGTTCGGCATGCAGGCTTCTTTGACAGTCAATCGCCAAAGGTAGAGAGCCCTGCTGCCAAGCAGGACAGCCCAGGACGCTACTCAGCAGGCCGACCCTCATCACCAGGTGAACATCATGTTGTTGTCACCATGTTGCAATCAATCAAAAGCTCAGTGTGATTGCTTGATTTGGGCAGACCTTAAGTTCACATCTCTTTTCATGCAGTTGCTCCAGCAATCACCGTCATCATGATCCCCATCATCATTCCATGCTTGCTAGTGAGGCTATGCGATGCTGCTGAGTTCATCCAGACCCAGTAGATTGTTTTGAATGCTATCTGAGCCATGCTTGCAGCAGTGATTGCCAGTATGGTCAATGCAGGGTTCTTTGACAAGCCCGCTCCTCAGACAGAGAGGCCTGCAACTGCGCAAGACAGCCGCCCCTCTTACTCTAGAGGCCGCCCTCAATCTTCTGGAGGTAATCGCAAAGTCATCAGTATCAAGATACTTGTCACTGTTGCTAGTGTGGTTCTTGCGTCGTTGCTGCTGTTGCTGTTGATTTTGATTCTCCAGACCATTGCTGACTTAGTCTGCGCTGTACTGTCCATGTCTCCCTGACGCATTGTTTCGTGTGAGCCCTGGCTTTGTCCTTGTGCTTAGCTTGTCACTGTCACCTCCAGCATCTGCTCGCCAATTGAACTTCTTTGACAGTGCGCCACCAGACAGGATGTGCTGCTTTTGTCGAGCATGAGTTTGCTAATGCAGGCTTCTTTGACAGTGCGCCGCCTAGAACAGAGAGCCCTACTGCCAGCCAACAGGGCACAGGGGGCAGGCCTGCATCTCCAGGTAGCCTTGATGGTCCATTCACAATGGTGCATACATTGCACTGCAATGTTGCTTGACAACTGACTCATCACTGTGTCTTGCCAGCTGTGCAAAACAGCTGTCAGACCTAGTTGGGCGCCACTTCCACACAGCACCGGCAGGAGGTGTTCCATGTGCGACGCAAGAAACATCACAACCTTCAACTGCAAACACGCTCCAAACCCTGTAGAGACAAATGCTCCATCTTTCACACCAGCGACCCCAGTTTAAATCCCACCCTCCAGCAATTCATTGTTGATATCTTTTTATTTCTGCCTTTTTGCCTCTCCCTACCCTCTTGCCTGCCTGCCTCTCCTGACCTTCACTGCCTGGCTGGCTTTGGTGCCCTTCATTGCCTGCCTGCGCTTCCTGACCTTCATTACCCGCCTGCCTTTCTTGAATCTCATCACCTT
Source organism: Trebouxia sp. TZW2008 (assembly GCA_002118135.1). Lineage (NCBI taxonomy): Eukaryota > Viridiplantae > Chlorophyta > Trebouxiophyceae > Trebouxiales > Trebouxiaceae > Trebouxia > Trebouxia sp. TZW2008. Next base: position 43,853 of record BDIU01000215.1, on the reverse strand, counting down.
CTGCATAACAGCGCTTTTTATTAGACTTACATTGAGTGTTGGAGGGGCATCCGTGTTGGCCTTTTTCCTGTGAGTCTCAGGACCTACCTTACAGCAGTAGCTCATGAACATGTCAAAGACATTGTTCATGGGGAACTGCTGTAACAACGCCTTGACATGGGAGCATGCAAAGCTTGTCCGCATTGCTTGCCAAACCTTGAGCTCCATCATTTGATTCAGGATGCTTTTACAAGCCTTGCTTGATCAAAATGGATCTTGATAATAAATGGTCACACGCCGCAGCAAATGTGCTAGGTGTGTGTGGCCCCAAGTCCTATCCCTCCAGGCCAATTGTTCAGGGCGTCGCCATAAGGACAGTTTGTGTTCAAGATGTGAAAGTCAGACAAATATACCTTGTTCTGCTTCATGCAGGCTTCTTTGACAAACCTGCTCCAAAGCCACAGGCCCCTCCTGCTAAGACGCCTGCCAAGCGGAGCAGGCCCAAGACAACAGCCCCTGCTGTCAAGCAGAACAGCGCCTTGTTCTCCTCAGCAATCAAAGCATGTAATGTTCAAGGAATTGGTGATCCATGCAGGCTTCTTTGACAAGCCTGCTCCAAAGCCAGAGGCCCCTCCTGCTAAGACCCCTGCCAAGCGGGGCAGGCCCAGGAAAACAGCCCCTGCTGCCAAGCAGGAAAGCCCCAAGTCCTACTCAGCAGGGCGACCTGCGACTCCGGGTACTTACAACGCCACAGGCCCTTTCCACGCACAGCGGCTCCTTTTCTTTTTCATGTCACAGGGTGAATCCAGTAGATGATAGCTATCTAGCTTTCAATGTCTCACATTGTGTTGGTCTAGGTTAGCACATGATCAGACTGGTTGCAGACAGTTGATTGCTACTGTACGATCAGAGATGGGCCTGCTGAGCCTGCCTAGCCCACGTTTACAATGAATGAATGAATGAATGAATGAATGAATGAATGAATGAATGAATGAATGAATGAACGACATTGTTTTGTGGCATTGGTACAGCAAGCTCGGCTGTCACATGACACGTAGTCTAGTATCAAGTCATCCTTACATCTTCTATGCAGCTCACTGACCAGTGGTTTGATGGTCATTGATGTCAATGTTTGACACATGACTAAATGGTGCGTGCAGGCTTCTTTGACAAGCCAGCTCCCCAGACAGAGAGGCCTGCAACTGCGCAAGACAGCCGCCCCTCCTACTCTAGAGGTCGCCCTGCATCTTCTGGAGGTAACCCTTGACTTATCAACACAGTCTCGTGACAGCACTCCTTGCTCCAATGGTGAATGCTGCACGCAAATTTGCCGTCTTCAGCAGCCACTTACAAGTGTGCCAGCCATTGCCGTCTGATCTGGTGTCAACATCATCATTCATGGTACGGCAGCGTTCACAGTTTCACCTACTTTCTCTCTTTGTAAGTATCACTTAGCATACTCAAGCCTTCACAGTCATGCCAGCTAGTCAAGCCATGTCTCCTGATGCAGGCTTCTTTGACAGCCAGTCCCCAAAGACAGAGAGGCCTTCTACCTCGAGCTCTCAGTCTTACTCAGGAGGCCGACCGGCATCGCCAGGTAGTCGTTACATGGCTGTCATCGTATGTGTCAACCCTGTCACATGGCTGTCAGCATGGCTGCTGTTGGTCACATGGCTGCCATTGCATAAAACAGACTTGTCACATGGCTGTTAGTGTATAGTTGTGTCTGTCATGTGGCTGCCAGCACAGCTGCTTGTTGTTACTGGCAACCATTGCCTAGTGGCCACTTGTCCTAGTCTGCCATGGCATATTTTGTGCTTGGCATATAGATGTCACCGCATAGTTGGTATCTGTTACTAGGCTGCTTTTGTCTCACGGCTGCCAGCATAGCCAGCTACTTGTCACATGGCTGCCAGTGCATAGCTGGTATCAGTCACATGAATGCCATGGCATACGTCTTATTTGTCACATGGCTGCCAGCAGACAATTGTCTTGTCGTCACATGGCTGCAATTGCAGCCAGCACAACTTTTGCCTTGTGTTTAATACCCAATGTGCAACCAGTAAAGCATGGTCCATGCAGGCTTCTTTGACAGTGCATCCAAACCACAGAGTCCTCCTTCCCAGCAAACTGGCTCTTTCTCAGCAGGCCGACCTGCATCACCAGGTACTTATGCCAGTTCAAGCAATGCATTGTGGCCTTGCTCTCAACTGTTGCCAAAGATGGACATGTTGGGCATCAGACCAGATCCAAAACAAGCAGTCATGCATTGCTTGGCAAGCCATGACTATCGAGTCGTTCAGTTCATGCATCTGGACCAGGTAGCCACAGCCATCTAAGCAATGCATGACTGCTTGACTTGGATCTGGTCTGATTGCCGAGCATGCACGCACATGCATGGCCTCTGCTATCTTCCTGTCAATATCCAGGTAAGAATGCAAGCTGCCATTCCACCATTCAGGTGACCTGCATGACAAGGTACTCATCATCATCTATGCAATGCATTGTTACGTAGGCCTGATCTGTTCACTATCCAAGTTTGAAGTGCCTTGCTGAGTGTTCATGGCGACACATGAGAGGTGAGCGTTCGTTTCTGCGGGCACAAGATGGCTTTTTAAGAGGATGCTTTGGAGGCATCTTTTCGTGCATCTAGCTCAGTCGTAGAGCCTCACCAGAACTTGTGTCAATGCTGATGACGTTGATCATCAGCACCATGGTCTTCATGATGTTGATGTTTGCACAATCATGCATGCAATCTGGTCCTGCTCTTTGTTCTCAATCTAAACCACCTGTTGCTGTTTTATCAACAAGACATGAGTGAGTTGCCTTCCGCAGGTTCCTGTCAACGTTGCAATCCTGATGAAAATTTGCTCTAGCATCTCTGTTGTGACTAGGCATAGGGGCACAAGTTACTATCCTGAAACAATACAACAGAAGCAGCCTCAAGCTCTTTGCAACAAACTTGGACATTGTAATTTTGCTTGACTTTAGCTACTTGTGGCTGCAGGCTTCTTTGACAGTGCACTCCCCAAGGTCCAAAGCTCTGCTGGCAGCCAGGGTTCCTTTTCAGTAGGCCGACCTGCTTCACCAGGTGAAAATCACCTAAAACAGCTTTTCATTCTGTGTATTCTCTTTTTGGAGGAGAATTTCTCTGTGAAAGGGCCTCTCCCTTCAACATGTCAATGAACAGAGCAATAGATGGGTTTTGATGTGACAGATGCCTCAACAGCCGTTCACTGTGATTGGCATATTGAAAACACTGCTGCATTTAATTACATCAGCTGCATATCAGCAGATTTCTGCTGACTAACTTCCCTTGTGTTTGCAGTCTTGTTCTGTATCCAGAAAAGCAAAGGGACAGAAAAGAGTTCATGGCTTGGTTGAACAATTGTTGCATTTGCCACAGGCTTTCATCACAGACTTTTGCTTTGTGATGCAGGCTTTTTTGACAGTGCAAACCCCAGAACAAGCGCCTCTTCTGACGTCCTGCGAATATGACACTGCATATGTACATGCAAGCTGTGCCTGCTGACAACAAGGTGTGTGGTTCTTGCTGTATGCGATATGTCCAGACACTGCATATGTACGTGCAAGCTGTGCCTGCTGACAACAAGGTGATCATTCCTGACAATGCTGGAATTATGATTCATGATCACACAGTTTGATGAACATTTCATGCATGTTACTGCTATGTTTGCAGCAGGCATTTGTGCAAAATATGGTGGCAAAATCGATTACCTTCTGCCTCTCTACCATTTTGTCATCCACTCAATGTCTACAATGCAACTTCTGCTGGCCCCTCACTATACAATACTATCCCAACTTTGCCTTTTTGAAACAAAAAATGTTTTGCTCATACTTCTAAATGAGGTTCAAGCCCTTGCTTTGCGTACAGATGGGCACTGTTGGCAACTATGACAGTTGGCTAAGTACACCTATCACCTGTACTGGAACGAATGTATAGCTGAATGTGATATGATCACTGGCTGACATGTATGTGTGTTTGCTACAGGACCAAAGCTGCCAAATACGTCTTGGCATGCCCTTTTGTGAGACCCACTCTATGCAAATCTTGACTTCCAGCACTGTGCCTGTGGACCTTGAGATGTTCCTTTGCAACTTGAGATGCTGTGGAGCGCTGTGAGCTGAAGTTGGTGGTTGTGTGTGACAGTGAGGATGCAAAGTTCTGCAAAAGGTAAGACATGAGTTGCTGCCCTGAACTCTTTCATGCCTGACCCAAGCTGTAGCCTGCAGTATCTTGCTTGCTTGTGCATGTGCATTGTAGTTTATCACGCCTGTCACTTGATGCAAAGTCAGCCAGGTCTGATTGAAAATCTGCTCACTGATTGTCACCATCACACCTGTACTCTTGAAGCAGCAGTAAATTCACTGGCTGGCATGACCTGGTTTAGTGCAAATGTGCGCTGTGTCTACAGGTTTCTCACTGTCGCTCGCCACCAATGTCCCAGTCTTTTACAGCAAAGCTGAGCAGTCTTGAGAGGAGTGTACTTTGTCAGAGATCGCATGGCTAATTGTGCACACCCACAAGCAGATGCACTTCAAAGGGCAAGCCTATGCACAGTCATGGATGTCTAGCGATAACATCTTCTGAGAAAATCTCAAGGCGTTGGGCATTCACAAATTGCTTAAGCACAGCAGGTCTTCAGCATGATTGCAATACAGCCTTCAGGTTTCCAAATCGAGTAGCAAGCATAGCTGATGGCAAGTGCTGATGTTTTGTGGGTCGGGTACGAGTTGTCAGTAGGTTTGCAATGTGCATGCTGCAGTAGTACTGACCGCCAGTCATTGCACTGCTGAGTGCGAGAAGAATTTTGGTTGTTTAATTGGTAGAGTCTGCCCCATATTCTTTGCCCTATATATGTGGTAAAGCATTATATAGCGCTCTTCATAGATCAAGGCTGTCGTATTGCATTTTGAGGGAGCGATTAGTCAGGTGCATCAAACTTCGTGCTGTCAATCCCTTGGGTCCATGACGTTGTAGGCAAACATACGTGCACAGTGCCAATGAATGCGTTGTCATTCTTTGTATCAAACCCGGATATGGTACACACAGCTGGTTTTGTGAGTATCATGTCAGTGAGTGCCTTGCCAATTGTCACGGAAAATTTGTAACAGCAGATGCATGCGCGACAGATGTGCAATGCACATGGTATTGCAACTCAGCATTGGGTTGCTGGCAATGCCGAGCCGTGAAAGCGTGATTTCTACTGCTCATAGGAACAGTATCAGCATCATCGATGCTGGACAAACTGGTCACAACGGCATGAAAAGGCCTCACACAAGTTAGGACCGTGTCAGCACTGTTGACGGACCTTTCACACGTGCGGGATTTTGATGATCCACCTGCTGCAGCAATGCAGATGCTGATGCGCTGTCTATGTGCCATGACATTGACAAAGTCATACCAGCTTGCCATGTCTGCTGTTACAAATCAGCCTTGAGGTAGCAATGCATCACAGACACAGCACATATTCAAGGCTGTTCTGAAGGTTTCTGCCAGGGTTTGGTCACCAAATAAGGAAAACTCAAGAATATGTCCATCAGTGGTTCCATATTCATTTCACGCATGGTATGCCAAGTGAGTCTCTGCGAGTGATTCGATATTCAGTTCGGTTCTGCGCACTGTGTGCCAGGTGATGTCACAATTCAACAGCCCTTGAATGCATTTTGATGACGTTCAGAGCAGAGTGCCTTGCCCATTGTCACGAAAAATTTGTAACAGCAGATGCATGCGCAACAGATCTGCAATGCACATGGTATTGCACTCAGCATTGGGTTGCTGGCAATGCTGAGCAGTGAAGGCGTGATTTCTGCTGCTCATAGGAATAGTATGAATGACCTGGTCACAACACCATGAAAAGGCCTTATACAGGTCGGGTACGGTGTCAGCACTGTTGATGGACCTTTTACACGTGCGGGATTTTGATAAATCAATTGCTGCAGCAATGCAGATGCTGATACCTTGTCTATGCGCCGTGACATTGACAAAGTCATACCAGCTAGCCATGTCTGCTGTTACAACTCAGCATTGAGGTAGCAATGCATCACAGACACAGTATGTAGTCAAGGTTGTTCTGAAGGTTCTTGCAAGGGTTTGTTACTAACCAAGGATATTCAACAATAAGTCCACCAGTGCTTCAATATGGATTCGTTTCCACACATGGTATGCCAAGTAGGTCTGCGAGTGGTTCAATGTTCAATTTGATTCTGCGCACTGTGTCCCAAGGTGATGTCATAACTCAACAGCCTGTGAATGCATTTGAATGGCTTTCAGAGCAGAGTGAAGCAACGTCTTCTCTCCCTTGCAAAGCAAAAAGGCAGCTTGGTGCGCCTTATGACTCTCGATTGCTTCCCTGAATGATCACAGCAAATACATTTTGTCAATGAGACAATGAAAACGACTGCACCAGAGTGACAAGCAATCTGCATGCGCAACACTGTTGCGCAACACTTCTTCACAAAACCATTGTTCACATCAGAAAGGTCAGTGCAAGCAGCTTCTACAGTCAGCGGCAACAGTCTGTGCATGGTGTAACAACAACTTCTTGCATGCAAGCACATACCATACATCAGGCAGCACAAATACACGCCGTGGCAATCAAGCTCATTTCTCTCAGCCAAAGCTTTGATCAAGTTGCCAAGCCAAGAAACGTTTGCAGCTGTCGAGCATTTGTTTCAAACTGTCGCTTGATGTGCTTGCGTCCACATGACAGGACTGGGCTTGAGAAACCACAAATTCTCAAAAGCAGAGACACACAAGCAACGTGGTTTCTGCAGCTGAAAAGGGCCCAAGCATACTTTCCAGAATGCAGCTCTTGGATCTTGTGGGCAGCACCAAGCAAACACTACATGACCTGCAGATTCAACTCACTACATCATAATAGAGAGATAGGACTTGTGCCACACATACCTAGCAGTATATGCTGGAACATGTAATGATTATTATTATTATTATTACATCATAATGATGTGCTTGTGATTGCAGTGTGTTACAGACAGCTCATTACCTGCTACTTTGCCCTCCAGTTGTCAAATGTGGACTTGACCATACATGTAATGAAGCGTACTCCTTTAGTCTGTCTTGTATGGCTGTGTGAAGCCCTGCCAGCATTGCATCACTCAAAAGCTCTCTGCTTGCAATGGCTAAGTCAATGTTCCCCAGCTGCAGTTGTGAGTCATTGTGGTCATTGACATTGTCCGTCTGCTCCTCCTCTTCTTCTTCTCCTCCTTCTTCTTCTTCTTCCTCCTTTGCTTCTCCTTCTGGATGCTGAGCTTCAGCATCAGCTTTATGCCGTTTCTGGTCAAGCTTTACCAAAGTGATATGTTGGTCTTCTGCCGTATGCTCTTCCAACTTTCGTTTTGCTCTTTTGTCTGTTTGAGATCCGTCTGTCTTTCCATTTGCTGCTGCTGCTGGCTCACTCAAATTTCTTTTGGCTCTGTGGACTTTGTGAGAGGTGTCTTTCTCTCTGTCTGCTCCTGCTTTAGCTGCGTGAATGACTTCTGTTTCAACTGCTGCTTCAGCTGCTTCAGCTGCTGTGTCAGCTGCTGTGGTGCCTGCCACCTCAGCTGCAGCTGACTGCGCATTGACATCAGCGCTGTCAGGTATTGCACCTGCACCAGCAAAGAAGCACCTCTTACATATCATTAGGCTTAGCAAAGCATTTCCAGCTGGATTTGTACACAGGCAACCGACAAGAAGATGGTGCCATGCAACTCTGTAGCTGCAGCAGACAATCATTGCCCATATGTGTGCTTCTCAGCAAATGCTGCTGCTGCTGGTGGTTTCATATGCGTCCAGGCGTAGCAGCATACATGCATATACCTTCAAGAGACAGAACGTATTGGACTGACATCATGGAGAGGCTGAACCCTTGGAATGCTATGTCTGTATCATTGCTGACGCAGTGCAAAGTGTGACTGCATGACAATGCAATGGACTTGACACATTAGTTTGTTGATTGTGCAGCACATGGTTCTCAACGAATCATGCTGCTGCACCTGTGTGAGATCTAGTGCTTGGTCAGATGTTTGTATTTTCAGGATACCTTCTACAAGATCTAACCCTTGAGGAGGAATCAAACGACTTGATGATAATTCTGAGTCTTGTCTCAGACAAAAAAATTGCAGGGGCAAAAATACCCAAAAAACAATATGCAAGGGTCAACATGAAAACTATAAGACAAAAACCCAAGGTGCCTTGAGAGCAGTCAGGATGACTATATATGTACAGCAGGTCTCACCTTCCCAGGAAGACCAAGTGGAGAAAATTGCTTGACTTTCAAAAAGAATGCGCAGGGCCATCAACAAGGAGGGGTTGATTCTGCCTTTTGGCAAAACCTCAAAGGGCTCCAAATCTTCCTCCAAAAGGTGGCTGCAAGCAACACATGGTTGTTGTGAAGGGTTTGCTGAGACCAAATTGGCTTATATCATGTTTGAGGCTCAGAAAATACGAATGCACAGGGCCATGAGCAGGGCTGCTTCTGCCCTTTGGCAGAAACTCAGAGGGCTCCAGGTCCTCTTCCAGTATGTGGCTGCAGGCATCACACGGGAACCCACTTTAAAATTCCTGGGTCCTCCACCAGGCTGACAGGCTACCAGGCGATATCCTCAAGTTGAATCTCACAGCGTTCAAAGATCTACTCATTCTGTGCGGTCTTTCTGGTGGCCCTTGCACTTTGGTCTGTCATAAAGCTGCAGCAATTGCAACTCCTCCTCGTCAATTGCTCTTGACGCAATGGCAAGTAACTGGCAAATAGACTGTCCTTGTTGCAGCTGACAGCTTCCAAAGGTAAGTCATGATTGCTGTTTCTAGCATCGTTGTTACTGTTTGATTCACCAAACACACCTTTGGTCGGTCATGAATGTGCAGCGCTGCTGACAGTCTGCTTCTCCAACTGTGCTTGATGCAATGGCAACCAGCTTAGCTTTGTCTAGTTTGACAGCGTCAAAGGGGTTGTCTGGCAGGGCAAAGCCGTATTTGTTGACCAGCTCGGCGTTGCCATGCTCCCCTGCATACAAAGAGTTGGCTGATGTGAAGAAGAGAAACAGGACAGGAAAGAAGAAGAAGAGTTAGAAGTAGAGCAATGAGAGGGAGACAGCGTTGACAGCGTCAAAGGGGTTGTCTGACAAGGCAAAGCCGTGGTTGTTGACCAATTCAGCATTGGTCATTGACCAATGCAGCCATGCTCACCTGCATACAAAGCAATGGCTCGTGTGAAGACGAAGGGGAGGACTGATAAGAAGAAGAGGAAGAACGACAACAATGAGAGGAAGAGAGCATTGGCAGCTTCACAGGGGGTGTCTAATAAGGCAAAGTCGTACTTGTTGACCAGCTCAGCATTGCCGTGCTCACCTGCACACAAAGGATTGAGTCATATGAAGAAGAAGAGGAGGACCAGGAAAAGGAAGAGGAAGAGCGACAACAATTAGAGAAACACAGCATTGACAGCGTCAAAGGGGCTGTCTGGCAAGGCGAGGCTGTATTTGTTGACCAGCTCAGCAGTGGCGTGCTTATCTGCACAAAAGACAAGAGACAAGTTGCGACAACACAAGCAGAATCAGCAGCAGGAGAAGAAGCATTTGCGGCAGGACATAAATTAGTTGATGACAGAATCAGAGAAGCTGTTTGAAGGTACAAACGTGGAAGGTCTGTTGAACATGCCTCACAACAAAATGTATATTGGCACAGACACGCCTATTGCTGAAATGCACAATGCGGCCGCCAATCAGCCTAGAGTTGTATAGAAAGCTTGGCCTGGTTGAAAGTAGGTATCGCTGAAAAAGCAGAAGCAGTTGACTAAAGAAGGAAAGACAAGCTGAACAATACAACATGAAAGTGTGCACTGTGATGCTTTTGACCTCATTAGTGTCTGAGCTTATATTTCCATGTTCACAGCTCTAGTACCAGTTGATAGTTCTGCTTTGTAGGATGCCATCACGTCAAGAAAGAACACTGTAGCTGGATGACTAACCATAGGTGTTGAAGATCTCCTGTCCTGCCTTCAAATCGGACGCTGCCACAATCTGCAGCAACAAAAACACTTTCTACATTGCTTGAGCAATCTGACTAAAGGTCTGTAGCGTTGGGCCTTGCTTTGTTTTGGGACAAGATTTTGGAGTTGTTGCAAAGCACAGACTTGTAAAACCAGATGAGAAACAACTGCAGCCAAACAACATCAAGAAACAATACAATTCAGAAAGATGTCGAGCACGAAGTGGTGCTTTGCCAGTACTGCAGGCACACCTCACATGCCCTACAGAATGATTGTATACACATGGCCAGCAGCGAAGGCTGCAACGAGTGTTCTGCTGCAGGAGCGTTTACACCATCAGTCACTGTTTGGCAGAGCATAAATATTCAAGGCAAGACTTGGGCTTTGTACATCCAGGACCTACGTTGAGAGGTGAAGCAAACAATTTAATGTGGCGCAACAAAAGGAAAGCAGCACAATCCGGCACCTCATAACCTCGAGATTGATCAAACAATCTGATTCAGGTGAGTCATATTACTCCAAATACTTCAAGGACACCTTCAAGCATACCTTGTGCATTCTGACTTCTGCATTCTGACATAGCTCGAAGGACTGTGCCATGAGTGTACAAAGTAAGTACGCGCAAGCCGAAGCAGAGGCCATTGAGACAGAAAGCAACATGCTTCAACGACCTCTGAGCCATTTGTACTTATGTTATGGATGTATTGTGTTTCCGCATCAAAGGTAAAGGAGATCTTGCACAGCTGAGCACAAGAAAACGGTAATTGAGACATGCCTCAAGAATTTCTGTGCCATCAGGTCTGGTATTGCCACAAATGCCAATTTCAAGTCTGAGCTTGGGGTCTTGCTGCAGCGTGGGGTCTAGCATGGCACCCCTGGTGGGTCCTTGCCGCCTGTCAGCCTCCAGTGTCATGGGCTGCACCACCCCTTCCTCCTCTTCTTCCTCTTCATCATCTTCTTCATCAGCATCTACATCTTCTTCTTCCTGTGGCAAATGACAGTATGGTTGTCAGAGCGTGCCATGTGTGAAAAGGGGGTCTAGCATGGCACCCCTGGTGGGTCTCTGCCGCCTGTCAGCCTCGAAAGTCATGGTCTACACCGCCCCTGATTCTTCTTCTTCCTCCTCATCATTGTCTGCCGCACTGTCCTCTTGCTCTTCTTCCTGTAGAGACAGGGACAGTGCGTCAGAGCACGTCAGTGGGACAGAAGCGGGGTCTAAGATGGTACCCCTGATGGGTCCATCTCGCCTGTCAGCTTCCAAAGTCCTGGGCTGCAGGACCCCTTCTTGTTCCTCATAACCTTCTTCATCAACATCTTCCTCTTCTTCTTGCTGCAAAAAATAGTCCGTGCTTCAGTGAGTGGGGAGTGTAAGTTGGAGAAAGCATGCAGAACAGGTAAAAAGGATGCTACACAAACTCTTCTCGACCGCTTTGTTTAATGTCACACGTTTCACCATTTGCTTACTGTCAAGGCTCCATGCTATTGTTGGGTGCATACAGAAGCGTTAAAGTTGCCTCTAAGAATTTTGCCCAGCGCATTTTCTTGCAGTCTTGTCAAGCTAGTTTGGCATCATTTGCAAGCGGTTGATCTGCATTTTGAGTATACCCAGCCAAAAATTTTGACGCACTGATCCACCTGAGACTCGGCAGATTCTTCTTCTTCTTCTCCTTCTTCTTCTTCTACTTCCACTTCCTCTTCCTCTTCTTCTGAGCTGGGCTGACCCTCAAGGCATACTTCCTCCACAAAGTAGCCGCCGGCCAGCTGCACCACAGCTGCCTTGTGGTTGAACAGGTCAGCAAAAGGTACCATGGCCATTCCTGCAGACGCAAAAAGACCAAACCATGTTCCTAGAATTACCACGGCCATTTCTGCAGACAATCACAGGCAATTCTCTTTCATTTGACTGCAACAAACTGTTCTAGTCTCTGCTATGGCTGTTGCTACAGCTACTGCTATGGTCAATGCTACTGCCACGGTTGCTCTGCTGCTTCTGCTGCTTCTGCTGCTTCTGCTGCTGCTTCTAATACTGCTGCTGCTGCTGCTTCCATTGCTGCTGCTGCTGCTGCTGCTGCTATTACTGCTGCAGCTGCTGCTGCAACAGCTCCAAAGCAGCATGCTTATGTTGTACAGGCAAGCAAAACAACAAGCAGTTACTGCTGGCTTTCATGTTGAGCAGTGTTTTGGCAAGCACTTTTACTCGTGCCTGTTGACACTTGAACTACAGACTATGCTCAATGTTGCGTCTCTCCACTGGACACATTCAACGCCACGATCTGATGGTCAAACATCAAATGTCTTGCTCAGGAGTTCCATTATCTTCTTGCACAGCAGCTCACCATGATAAATAACAATACCAAAGGCTCTTGACGCAACTCATGAGTCAGCAACACGGAACAGATCCATATACATGTGCAACTGTTCAAGATGCTGGTGGCATCACAAAAGCCAAAAGCTGTACAGCAGGTCACCATGATAGCTATCCACCTTAAAGGCTCATGACGCAACCCAGGAGGTCCGCAGTGACTGCTTCAGATGCCAATGACGTCTCAAAAGATGCACTTCATGGCTGTCATGTGCAGCTTACTATGATAGCTATCCACACCGAATGCTCTTGATGCAACCCATGAGGCAGCAACTTGACATAGATCTATGTGCAACCGCTAGTGGAATCACAAAAGCTACCAGACACAAGAGCAAGTGCTCCAGATACTGGTACGATCAGTACAGCAGCTTACCATGATAGCTATCCACACCAAACGCTCTTGACGCAACCTGGGTGGTGTGACAAAGTGCACACAAGCTTACCATGATAGCTATCCACACCAAACGCTCTTGACGCAACCCAAGAGGCAGCCACGCGGAACAGATCTAGATTCATGCCTGGCCGGCATAGGCGTGGATGCTTTCTTGGATTGATCAGTGGCAGCAAATGGGTCTCCCAGTCTTCCTGAGTCAACGCCCTGCAAGCATGGCTCTTTGTTTTGTGCACTTGCATGGACTGGAACTGCTAGGAGGCCTACATTGCAAATAGCTGGTAGCCCTCGGACGAACAGCATCGTGTTGACGCATGTCTAATGGGATTGCATTGTAATGTATGCAGACCAGTTGCGCTATGCACAGAAATCAAGTCAGCAAACTGAAGTGCGTTAATGCATGCATCAAGAGCGCCAAAGTATGTGATGACGGCTGGACATGTTGACACTGCAACTCATGCCTATGATTCAGTACTGCGACATCAAACGCATGTTAAGCAAGGTCCTCAACACGCCTGGTGCATGTAAGAGGGGATGCAACTGATGCCAGTAGCGTGCGGTATTGCAGCATCAATTGTGTGCTGAGCAAGGTCCTGCGCACGCATGGTCCAAAACAGGGTAGATGCGACGGATGCATGTAGCGTGGAGCATTGCGGCATCAATTGTATGCTGAGCAAGGTCCTGCGCACGCATGGTCCAAGTAAGGGTGGATGCGACGGACGCATGCAGCGTGGAGCATTGCGGCATAAGTTGCATGTTCAGCAAGGTCCTGCACATGGACGGTTTATGTGAGGGTTGATGCAATGGCTTCTGTACCTGTCTTCATTCGCTTTGCCTGCTAGTTCTGTGCCTTGCAACAGCGCAAGCTCTGATTCCTGCCAAAAGAGGGGCAGATACTCTCGCGGAGGCAATGATTGCAGGTAGCCATGCCTGCAGTCAAACGTGCTTTGGGCCTGAGCAAATGCTTCGATTTGCTGGGGCATGCACCACGGCAGGTTTGATGACAAGTCAGCCAGAGAGTCTGAACGTCCTTACCTACCACTTTGATTCTTGGCCAATGCTGACCTCATGCATGATCGCCAAAATCAATCCCAGGCCTCCTCCCAACTGCTCTTCTTCTATCAAGTCAGCGATGGCGCTGTTCCTGATGGAAAGCACTGCGGACTTGGGAACTTCACACAGTGTGGCGCCTTCTGCAATGTCGCAGGATGCTGTGACAGCGAAGGCTCCGTCGTCTTCATTGCCGCCGCAGAGCGTGACCGTCGAAGCGCTCCAAACGAAACCAGCGGCATGCATCCATGACTGCAGACCAGCAAGCTTGCTGCTGGTCGACATGGTGCTGGTGCACGCCAAGTATACTTAGCGAAGGAGATCAGAGCATCGATCGCGGCGTCTATTCGCAACTGCATTTGTTGACATGCGTTCCGACAAATCGACCTTGACCGAAAGGAGATGAACCGGTTAGCTGCTGCCTCAGTTACGGAGAAAGCCAGGGCAAAAGAAAGCGTGCTGCTGACGCAGTCTCGAGATTTGCGGCAAGCTCTTGCGGCGACCTGCGGTTGCCAGTTTCGTGCGTCCGTCTGGTATAGGCGGCCGCGGAGCTTGCGAGCTTGCTGTCGAGGTGTGCCTGTCTTCTGATAGCAGTCGCACCTGATTGCCTAGGTCAGGGTTAAAACGACTTTGGACCGATTTCTTGATGCAAATCTCACACTAGGTAATGCATGCAACCCCTTTTTGATCATGTTCCCCTGCATCAACCAATTGCGCCAATGCATGCATGAACGTGCGGGGAAGACTTCCTTCTAAGACAGCGGCATGTGTCATCAACAATTCCTGGACTGTGCAGGTGTTGCCTAAATCCCCTGCCAATGTGACATCTGAGGTTGCAACATTGCTCTGAGGCGATGGTCTCGAACGCAGTGCACGCTGCGTCAAGCTGTATCAGACCCAACGATGCGTCAGCGATGTACTCTGTCAGGTGCTACACCGCTCTGGCTTACTGACTGCATGTTTGGCGGCATAGCCACAAGGCGCTGTACAATCCAAACAACAATATGCTCATAACTGTTTCTTGCAATTGCAGGTCGGCAAAGCCAGCTCGGCAGTGGACTAACCAGCAACCTGCTGCAGCAGACAGTGCATTGCACCTAGGTGAGTCACCAAACAAACGTCACTGGCAAGTTCTGAATGGCCACGCTTGCAAGCACCACAGACTGTATTGTCAAGTCAGAAACAACATCTCCTGCACCATGCTTGCTGCACATTACGCTGCTGAAAGTCAACCAGACATCAGTTGTTGCTGTAGTCCTGCTTATATCAGCTGATTTGCTTCCTTTCCATACTGGTTCTGACAAGTGTCCTGCATGCTCTGCAGGTTCACATTCTGTGTCTGGCAATGACATTGCCCTACAGCCTACTTATCAGCCCCAGGACTCAGACATGGCAACAGCAGTCGCTGACATGACTTCAGTTCTGACTGACGCAGATGTCGAGTTCCATTCTCACTTGTTCAGCATTGCAGCATCGCCCTTTGGTCCTGCTTCAGCAATGCCATACATCAGTTTGGAAGATGCCAAGTGGTTGGAAGCCCCTGATCAGCTGTACTACAGCCCCAGCAGGGTGTCCAACACCACCACAGTCGTTGACTCCAGCACTAAGGGCAATGCAGATCAACAAGCAAACGCTGCAGCCACGCCAGTGGACGCTGCTGTTTACTGTCAGTCTTCAGAGGCAGTCCCTAGCGCTTCAGCTGTGCCTAGCGCTGCAGCAGTCCCCAGCACAGCAACAATTCCCAGCCCCGCAGCACTGGCAGCAGTTCTCAGCACTGCAGCTCAAGAGCAATATGGGACAGCAATGCATGTGGAGCCCTCAGACATGGATCTGGACACTCCACAGCCACAGGCATCTGCTGTCAGCGCTGCAGCATCTGCTGGGCCAGTTGTCACTTGTGGGTTAGTGCTTGGTCAAGCTGCACCTCTGCAAAGGCAGGACGGTGTTAAGCAGCTGCAGCATGCATCAGCAGTGTCAGCATCTGCAGCCGGACAGCAACCACTGCAGCAGTTCAGTGGGCATTCAGCTCCCATCCAGGCGCATTCGCTACCTGCTTCTCATTCACATCCACAGGGCATTTTGCAGCAGGCCTTGCAGTCCCACTCACAGGGCAGTCCGCAGCAGCCCTTGCAGTCTCACTCACAGGGCATTTTGCAGCAGCCCATGCATTCTCACGTACAGGGCAGTTTGCAACAGCCCTTGCAACACTCCAGCCACCCCTCACATGGCGCTGCCATTCCCAGGCAGGCACCCCCACGGCACCCCCAGGCCCCAAAAGTGCAGTTGCGTACCTCAGGGGCACCCCCTGCAGCCCCAGTGGCAGCACTTAACCCGGGGCAGTCTCAGGCACCCTCAGTGGGACCTCCAACCCCAGAGCAACCTCAGGCACCCCAAGTGCAGTTGCCCACCTCAGGGGCCCCCCAGACAGCCCCAGTGGCAGCACCCACCCCGGTTCAGTCTCAGGCAGCCTCAGTGGGAGCCTCAAGCCCAGGACAACCCCAGGCACCCCCAGTGGACCCCTCCACTGCAGTGACCCCTCAGGCACCCTCAGTGGACAGTCCCACACCAGGGACCCACCAAGCCACCCCAGTGGGCTCCCCCACCTCAGGGACCCCGCAGACAGCCCCAGTGGCAAACCCCGCCGCAGGGCAATCCCAGGCGGTCCCAGCGGCAGCAGCCACCCAAGGGAAGCCCCAGGCGACCCGAGTCAAACCCCCCGCTCCGGGGAACCCCCAGACCGGCCTAGAGGACGACCCCATGGACATAGAGGTGCATCGCCCAGCTTGGCTTTACCCTTTGACACCAGACCAGGACGTCATCAGGCTGCTGTCCTACCCAACACCATGGAAGCCCCGTGTTCAGGCCTTTTTCACCGGCCCAGATGTCACTTATCCCAGGCTTCGCAAGCGTTACCGGCTATCAGATTTTCACAAGCCTGGTCCGGCAACCGCCTTACAGCCCCAACACCCCCTGGAGCACACCCCTGCATGGGTCCCTCAGCAATTGTGGGGTGAGGACTGGGGTGCAACCAGGGCTAGGAGTCCTAGGAAGTTGGCAGGCAAGAAGCGCAAGGTGGCAGTCAATGAGGGAAAGCACAGGCTAGAAGCACCTGCCAAGAGGGGCAAAACAGGCATATTCACAAGGACAAGGGCATCTGCACAGAATGCATCAGCCAGCTTGCAGCCCAGCAGCCCCTTGAAGGGTGGCCCTGCCCTGGCCCCTCATGCTGCCCCTGCCCTGGACCCTGCACCAGGGCAAGTGCTAGCTGTCCCTGCCTCAGATTTTGCTCCAATGTCTGCTCACGGGCCGGCCCTACCTGCTCCAGGGTCTGCCCCAGGGTGTGCCATTGACCTTGCCCTCGACACTTCTCCATCTGCCCTGGAGTTTGCCTCAGGGCCGGTCCCTGCCCTCAGCCCTGTTTTTGGTGCTGCCCCTGCCCCAGTGCCTGCCCCTGCCCCAGGGCCTGCCCTCAACCCTGCCACTGGCGCTACCACAACCCTGAGTGCTGCCTCAAACAGTGCTCGTGGCAGTGCTGCAGCCCCCGGTGTTGCCTCTGCACCAACTGAGCCTCTGCTAACAGACGCAGCTCAGCTAACAGGTGCAACTCAGGCAGCAGATGTAGCTCAGGCAAATGCACAGCCTGTGGCAACAGACGGGGCTCAGGCCACAGATGGAGCACAGGCAATAGATGGTGCTGAGGCAAATGCACAGCCTCAGGCAAATGGGCGGGCACAGCATTTCATGCTAGGGCAGGTAGTGGAGGTAAAGAATGGCTCAACAAAGTTCTGGTGGCCTGCTGAGGTAAGAAATGTGCTTAGGTTGCCAAACGCATTTTCTGTACCTTCACCTTGTGACCTTGAGCACATGTTTGACGCTGTTTTCTGATAAAATCTTTACGTTGAAACTATTTGACATTCAATGAACAGCTTGTTCGACTCGGCAGCGCATGATGACATGTCAAGACTCATTGCCACATTTTGACTTGTCATGTTGTCCAAAAGAATGTATTGCGCTGCGGCTTGCAATTTCTCTGATGTAGCATTGATCTCAATTTCAGTAAAGGCTGCTTGGTCTTCACCCAGCTCAGAAGTTTAGTGTTTGTCAGGTCACCAAACCCACTCAGAGCCAGAGAAAGGCTACCAAGATGGGACGACATGACATTTTCGTGACCTACTTTGATGGCAAGGAGTTTCAGTCTATCAGTCCATCAAGCACCAAGATCAGAGCTTTCCGCCAAGAAGAAGAAGTCCTTCCATCCTACCCTAAGGGATTTCAGGCAGCTGTCAAGGCAGCCAAAGTTCACTTGGAAAGCGGCAAGGGCTTTGTTGTGCGAGAACCACCTCAGTAAAGCAATCGTCTGCATCATTTGCAACAGGGTGACAGCTGACGTGACACGCAACATACACTGCTGCAATGCAGGGCCGTCATGTGGTTAGGAGTTATTGGGTAGACTTTGCTGAGCGCTGATTTGTAGCGCTAATTTGTAGTATTCCAAGACCAAAAGTGAGCAACAATAAGCACCACAGCATCTCTGCAGTCACTGCAAAGCTTGACTGTGTCATGTGTTGCTTGCTGTTGAGCGGCGAACATCAAGTGTAACTGTCGTAAGCAAACTTTCAAAGCTATCAAAACCAAGTCTGTAAAGCTTATTGAGTTGAGCAGCTGTTTTTTCACAGGTACAAGCCCAAGTAACAATCTCCCATGCCCACATCAAGCTTAGCTATGCAGCATGCAGTGCATCCTGAATGCGCAAAGCATGCAAGCCATCAATGATAGTGTAAGGAGTCAGGTGGCCATTGCAACCTCATGCTGCCCGCTTGTCTGCGTTTCACAGAAAGCATTGTAAAGAAAGTTTTACAGACTTTCACAAGGTGGAAAATAAAGCCACAGGCATGCAGGCTGCATTTCAACTCGATTGCCCCTGCCTCATGTCGATTCAAGCCTCTTGCTGTCTGCACGCAATGCGCTTGAAACACGTATGGCATGAGTCTTTGCAAGAGCTGTGCCGGCCAAAGCTGCGATCGCGTAGCAGTTGCTGTTCTCGCGCAAAAATGAGAAGATCGATCTGGTTTTCGACACAGTACAGAAGGTGTCTGCGGCGTCGGCCAGAGTGAACTCAATACCCAACCCAGCAGATCCATTATGCTTTGAGGTGATGCTGCGTGTTACAATGCAATGTTCGACGTCACGATTTTACGTTCGTTAACGAGACATATCGGTCAACCTCTAGATCAACCATGCGCAGCGATAGAGTCGTCATCAAGCCGCTGTGACATGCAAGTTGCGGGAGCTAATGTTGCCTTGCTTTAGCACATCTCTCATTGAAGCCCTGGAGTGTTCGTATTGTCGCAGGGTCAAACAAGATATCGTACCATCAGGAGTCTACTGTCACAAACTGTTTGTGCAAGGCCAGCAAGTGCAGCCAGGTGGCCTTTTCATCTCCTGAACACATGCGTTGTTGAGCGTGCCAACTCCTTGACAGTCCATGCAGAGTTGCTGTGCATGCTTCTGCTGCATACTCTCATTGTGAGTACGACTACTCTGTTGTTCAGCTGCAACAGCGCCAGCCTTTCAACTATCAAGCTGTAGCATCAGGACTTTATTTAAATGCTAATCTTTGCTGCTGGTGTTACAGGCTGCTGCAATGGCTGGTTTGTGAATTGTCCTAAGCCACTCGAGCCTCAACAGCCAAGCCACTCGAGCCTCAAGACGACCCTGGATACCTTCTGCCACAAGGCAAGCTACCATTGACAGCACATCAGAAGTCAACACGTGGCAATCCAGTGCCTCTATCATTCAGGTCAGACCCACTTTGTAGCACCTAGTGTTTATCATTGCCAGCACAGCAGGAATCAACACATGGCACTCCAATGCCTGTAGCAGACAGGCGAGATCAATTCAACAACACCCAAAGTTCACACTACACATCGCACCCACTGCAACATGACACCCATCTCATGCATAACCACCCAAATACCACTCACACCCACCAGCTTCAAACTTCACAGCTAACCCGTTTGAGCCTCATCAGCAAAATGGAAGCCTGGATTTTGGGCAGGCCACAATTGCTAGCGTGTCAGGAGTTGAGCAACACGGCGCTCCAATGCCTGCAGCATAAAGCTCAGGAATCACTCAACTCAAACCCATCTGGTACAATTCACCAAGCTCGCTGTTCTGTCAATGGCTGCAAGCTGCTTGAGCCTCATGAGCAAATGCAAGCCTGGATTTCTCCTGCTGTTGGCAAAGCTACCATTGCCATTGTATCAGGAGCCAACACATGGCTCTAATGCCTCTAGCATTCAGGTCAGTTCCACTCGATTAAAGCCATCATGTGCAATACTCACACATGAGATAAGCCAAACCCATTACAATTGACATCAACCTTTCTACCAATGTAGTTTGAAAACTACACCTGACACACTCCTCAAATTCTTGCAGCTGACAAACAGACACGACCAGCACCAGACATGGCTCAAGTATACTTCCGCAAGTAGCACAGGCTTTGACAGCAGCAAGTCATTGCAGAGCTGCCATGAGGTGACCCCAATGAGCTTTGCATGACTTTGTAGCAGATCCTCCTCAATAAGTGTCTCTTGTCATTCAAGGTCACTAGCTAGGCGTGCTAAGAGATTATGCAAAGCTTGTTGTGGTCACAAGGCAAGCTTGCAAGACCAGTCAATGTAATGCGATGTCTTGTCATTGTCTGTTTGTATTGTCTTATATGTATTTGACAGAACAATGCAGCAAGCCATGATGTGATCGCCCTAAGTTTTGCATGACCTTGCAGCAGACTTGTTTCAGCCAGGCTCCAGATGACTGGCAGAGCAGTGTACTACAAGATCATGCACAGCTTGTTGCGGTCACAAGGCAAGCTTGCAAGACCAGTCAATGAGGTGTTTTGTATTCCTTGTCACTGTCTTTTTGTATGGTTGCATGCCTTTGACAGGTCGACGCAGCGCGTCATTGCAGAGCTGCTTTGAGGTGACCGCCAGGAGCTTTGCACAACCTTGTAGCAGATCTGTTTCCGCCGGCTGTTGTCATTCAAGGTTCCTGACGGAGCAGCGTGCTATAAGATCATGCAAAGCTCACTGTGGTCGCACTGCAAGCTTGCAAGACAAGCTAGTATGATGTAGAGCGTTCCTCTATTAGATTGTGAAAACTCACTATTGCTTTTCTGCGTGAAGTGCCATTCTGCAAGTGGCAGCAGAAGTCCATTTAGCCGAGCCTCATTTGGCATGACTGTTCAAGATCCTTGACATCATACTTCATCAGGTTTTGGACGGTAGGGTTCCAAAACCCCTCAGGAAAACCTACAGTTCTGTTTTTGTTAGGGGAATTGATAGGTTGTAGGGTGTACGGTTTTCAAGGTTTTCTTGCGCTTTTCATGGTGGGAATCGAAACCCGATGAGTTATAATGCAGTGGGTCAAAGACAGTACAGCTAGGATGACACTCTGGACCCTCTTAAAGTCACCCATCATTCTTTGGCTTGCAGAAGCAGCAAAGCAGTGATGATCTGCTTGGTAGGGGCTTAGGGTCAAATCTGTCTTCTTCTTTCCTTGCTTGACAGCCTAGGGTTCTTAGGGTGATGCCTGCCTGCTGTTGCCCTTATGCCAGGTCGTCAGGCAGTTGCACCACACCCACAGACCTCATGAGTCACGCAGTCTGTACTGCAGTGCGTTGTTGCTCATCATCAGCAGCAGCAATAAAGTAAGTGGAGCAGTCGCATTGCAAAATCAGCGGCCTGGAAAGATCCAGACCTGAGGCTGTGCTGGCATGACCGACAAAGACAGCACAGCTAGGATGACACTCTTGACCCTTCCTGAAAGTCCATTATGATCTGCGTTGCTGAAGCTGCGAATCATGGTGGATCTGCTTGGTAGGGGCTCAGGGACATTCCTGGCTTCTTCTTTCCTTGTTGGACAAGGGCGTAGGGTGTTGCCTGGCTTCTGTTGCCCCTATGCCAGCTCTTCAGGAAGTTGCACCATACTCACATGCCTGATAAGTCACACAGTCTGTACTGCAGTGCGTTATAACTAGTCAACAGGAGCATTGAGTTGAGTGGAGCAGTTACAATATCAAATCAAGTGGTCTGGAAACATCCAGACCTGAGGCTGTGCTGGCGTGACTGTCAAAGACAGTACAGCCAGGATGATACTCTGGACCCTCCCAGACAGCTTGTCCGTAAATTGGGTTGCTGAAGCTGCCAATGGCGGAAAGAAGAAGCCAGGAACCACCCTTAGGCCCTTCCAAGCAGGTCAACCACGAGTTGCAGCTTAGGCGACCTGCAGTTTCTACATGACCTCCTTAAAGGGGCTTGGGCTGATTCCTGGCTTCTTCTAACCTTGCTTGGCAGGAGCTCAGAGCAATACCAAGCTTCTGTTTCTCTATGCCATGTCCTTACGCAGTTGCACCACACCCACAGACCAAAGCAATGACCAACACATCCTAGTCTCTGTTGCGTTGCGTTGAGCTGACACTGGAACAAGCAGTTGCTGCCTTTGCTTGGCAGGGGCTCGAGGGTGATTTCTGGCTGTTGTTTCTCTGTGTCAGGCCCTCAGGCAGTTGCACCACATCCGCAGGCATCATGAACCAGACCGCCTCACAGTCTATGCTGCAAAGAGCTGTCACTTGTCAACAGCAGCAGCAATTGGAGAGCTGGGGCGCTGTTGTACCAACAATCAATGCCTCTGACAGCTGCCTTCTGCCTGTGGCTCGTTCACGTTCTTGGCCTCAGGAAAGTAATCTCTCTGGCTGTGTCAAGACCAGGGCGGGTGCTATGCTTAAGGCTGAGATTGTGAAGGAATCAAAGGTGAGCAGCTGGCATAATCCAAAGGGAGTCACTGTTACTCTGTGTTACACCTTGATGTCTAGATTCTGCTTTGGGCCGATATGTGGCTCCTGCTCCACCTTAGTCTTGTACACAACATCAAGCACAACATCCAGCTGTTTCATTACCATAGGGTGGTTGCAGCGCTTAAGACTGAAGGTATGAGGCAGCCACAGACAAGGGACTGCCATGTGAAGGCAAGCTTTTCAGTCGGTGGCCCCTGCTAGGATGTGTGCAGCTTGCAGCAGTCTCTGACTAGTTGATTCTTTTGCCAACCAATTTTGCTTGATTGGCTTGTGCTGTTTCAGTTAGCAAGTGAGCACTGTAGTGTATTGACGTCGCGTCTGCTGGAAAAGCTCACTGCAATGGCAGGAAGCTGCACCACACAATATAGCACCCATACTCATGATAACATGCACAACGCACATGTTGCAATTGTGTTGAGTGTTTTGCGGCCAACTTCAGCCTGACTGGCAAGCAAGCACACCTGCTAAGGACGCCAGTAGAGCCTTCATGTAAAGCAGAGCTCTGATCCAGCATGTGAGGTAGCCGGTCCTTGTTTCAGTCAGGATTTGGCAGTCTCATCGTGCTAGTCAAGGCCCTGCTCTTCTCCAAACTGTCAAATTTGTTGCCAGCAGGTGTTGGCAATTTTGGCAAATTTAGCATGAAAGGCAAGCCCCTGCTATTTCTCAAAGTCTCCAACCTTGTTGCCATCTACATTTAGCAAATTCAGCATGCTGGTCAAGGCTCTGCTCGTTCCAAAGCGGCTGATTTGCAGGCGTTTGCCTTGGTTGCAGCCTGCATGGCATCAAGATAGCATACAATTCATTCATGCACGGCCTGAAACACATGGTGTCAATGCTCGTAACTTTCCTTGAAGTCCTGACTTTTTGCTCCGTATAGTAATACTGAGGAGACTGCAAGCTGGCTGGGGAGGTGGGCTGTCATGAAGCATTCCTGGTTCATGACAGACCACCAACCCAGCAAGCCTGCATGCCCCTGAGGCCTTTAAACAGCAGACTGTACAGATGACAGCCAACAAAACCTTTGGCTTGTATATATCTCTGAAATAATCTGCATTTAAGCAGCCGACAGCTGACCTGTACATGACAGCTCAGGCAGCAACTTTGCTCCAAACATTGTGTTTGCTGTGAGTGCTCAGCTCACCCTCAACAGGTGGTTTGCAAAGCAACTCAGGAACACCTGTGAAGGAGAAGCTAAGCACTTGCAGCAACATGATTTGTGTTGCACAGCTGATGCGTGAGCTGTATGGCATTTGCCTGGGATTGAACAAAGCCAAGCTTTTGTCCCAACAGTGCTAACAGTCACAATGTCCGAAATCCGTCAAGTATGGCTAAGCGGACGGCATTACAAACAGGTCAAAGTCTCCACCAAAAAGAGAGCATGCACCCACATCATGCCACACATCCTGTTTTGTCTCACAAGCTGATTTTGTCATTGCTGCATTGCAGTCCGGATGTGCGATGGGACTGTCCACAATGCTCAGCTCATGATATTACAAGCTGGCAAATGGGAACAGTCTTGTGGCACACTGCACAACATCAGCAGCTTTTGCATCAACATGATTGTTGCTTGATTGAGCATCGTCGCAGGGTTGCTTTATGCTTGTGGGCAGCTTCTGTACCCTGATGAAAAAGCTTGTGTTGCAGCCGACTGGTATTGCAAGCATGTTCCTCGGCTTCACTGGCTGCAAGCATTGTTTTTGAAAGGTTCTCATCCTGGCTTTTGCCATGGCAATCATTGGTCAGCCAACATGTGGCCTTTGAGACACAAGTCTTCTACCCGTTGCAGCCAAGGCATATGCTTGCAGTGATTGGCAGCGTTCAAAACGCATCATGATGGGTTTGGGAGTGGCAAGCACTGACAAGCCAGCATGTGGCCTTTGAGAGACAAATCTTATAGCTGTTGCAGCCAAGGCATATGCATGCACCCAGACACGGCCTCAGTGCTCACTGCTGCCAAATGTGTCAGAAAGGCGCAGCAGCAATCATTGCAGCGTGTCGCAATTTGAAGCTGAA
The DNA here is from genome assembly GCA_002118135.1 of Trebouxia sp. TZW2008. Taxonomy (NCBI): domain Eukaryota; kingdom Viridiplantae; phylum Chlorophyta; class Trebouxiophyceae; order Trebouxiales; family Trebouxiaceae; genus Trebouxia; species Trebouxia sp. TZW2008. The sequence continues at coordinate 19,191 of BDIU01000215.1, read as the reverse complement.
CAGGCACTATACCATGTCCGACTCACCCATTGCTGCCAAACACGTCAGAAAGGCGCAGCAGCAATGATTGCAGCGTGTCGCGATTCGAAGCTGAACAGGCACTATACCATGTCCGACTCACCCATTGCTGCCAAACACGTCAGAGAGGCGCAGCAGCAATGATTGCAGCATGTCGCAATTCGAAGCTGAACAGGCACTATGCCATGTCTGACTCACCCACTGCTGCCAAACACGTTAGAATGGCGCAGCAGCAATGATTGCAGCATGTCGCAATTCGAAGCTGAACAGGCACTATGCCATGTCGGACTCACCCACTGCTGCCAAACACGTCAGAATGGCGCAGCAACAATGATTGCAGAATGTCACAACCTAAAGCTGGACCTGCATCATACCATGTCCAACTCACATCAAAACGCTCAGCAGCAAAGAGTGCGCAATCCCATAACCTTCAGCTCAACATGCATCATACTGTGCCTGAGTGATTTTCCCTATGTTGCATAAGGCATCTACCCTGACAATGGCCCTGCTGTGCATCACATCAAAAGTTGCTGTCAAAACAGGGTCGTTGCTTTCTGGGAAGCGGCAATTTGCCAGCATACCTTGGAAACTCAGGTCGTGTGTCCACAGCGACATGACTGTGATGCCAACCGGTGCAGAGCTTTGCAGCAATTGACAGGGCTGCGAAACGGCCAACATTGCATGCTGTACCCAAGAATTTTTGTGTTACCTTGCTTTTACACAGCAAGTCTCACACGTATTGCTACACATGAGGCGCTTGTGCTGAGAAGGCTGCAAGCTTGCTTGGCGGGTAGCTTGTTGTGAAACAGGCTTGGTTCATGACAGTGTCCCTCTCAGCGTCCCTCTTTGTGATGGCTGCCTTGCTTACCAAGAAACCTCTCCAAACCAAACTGTCCTTACTCAGAGGGACCCATGCAGTCAAAACGCAGTGATTGGGCACCAATGGCTTGTCCTTACATCGAGATTGTCCTTACATTCAGTGTCCTTACAAAGACAAATCACTGCACAAACAATAATTCAAGTTAACCTGGGAACATCTGGGATGACATTGTATTGTCTGACTTCCCCCAGTTGAACATTTGATGTCTGTTTTGTGATGCTCAAGACAAGCCTGCCCGGTGAGACAGGACTTATGCCATACACACCTAGCAGAGCATGCCAGAGAGTGTAATGATGATGATGAAAATTGTTGTCACTTTCGATGCAAACATGACAAACTGATTGCATGCTGACGTGGCGCATGCAAGACTGTCTGACTTTATACTCAATGTGTAGTTCGTTCTTGGTCCAAAGTCAGCAGCTGAACAAGAGCCTTGTGAAGTGCAGCAGGGCTGAGATGGGCTCAGAAGTCAAGAGCCCTTGTTCAGGTCTTCTGCAGTTCAGCAGGCCTCTTGCTTGTATCTCCTGATGACCTCAGAAACTCAGCTCACAGAAGCTACGCGCTTTTGCCGGCAGCAAAACAGTGCAGATAGTGTCTTGCTCTAGAGCAAGATCTTGCTGCTGCTGATGGGAGGCTACGTCATCGCAGACGACTCGCCTCAATGGCAGAAAGCTGGACTAAGATGTATGGCACCCATACTCATGAACACAGGCCCGATGTTGCATTTGTGTTGAGTGTTTCATGGTCGACTTCAGCCTGACAGGGGACCAAGCACACCTGCAAAGGAAACAGTGAAGCCTTGGAAAAGGGCAGAAGTCTGAACCAGCACATGGGGTTGCCGGTCTTTGTTGCCATCAGAAATTGATAATCTCAGCGTGCTGGTCAAGGCCTTGCGCTTTTCCAAAGCACCTGACTTGCAGGAGCGCAGCTTGCCAGTAGATGCCAGGCAATTCGTCAGCAAACAATTTGTAGGTGACAGCTTTGCAAGGGCAAGGCACTGTGTAAATATGCCAGCAAACACACAGTCTGTGAAGTCGTGCTGAGGAGGCTGCAAGCTTGTCGTGAGAGTGGCTTGTATTTAAACAGGCCTGCTTCATGACAAGCCTCTCGCTCATCAAGTTTGCATCCCCCTACAGGCATGCCAATGCCAATCTCTTTCTCACTTTGCAGACTACAGCAAGCCATGCCTGGGCATGATCTCATCTTGGAAACCTGTCATTCATGCAGCTGACACCAGACATGGCAGCATTCAAGTGCCACAAGCTTCATTAAAAAACAGATACAGTCCACAAGACCTTTGCATTTTGTTGTCTCGGAGACCTGCCATCTATGCACTTGACACCAGACATGGCGGCATGCGAGCAATAGTGCCAGCAGATAATTTGTCTGTGCATAGCTGTGCTGAGGAGGATGCAAACTTGCTGGGAGGGCAGCGCGTCTTGACGCAGGCCTGGTTCAAGACAAGCTTCCCGTCCATCAAGCTGGCATGTCCCTACAGGCATGCGATGCCAGAGCGTTCACAACTGCACAGATTACAGTCAACAATACCTTTGACTGCTGCTGATCTCTGTGACTATTTGCATTTGTGCTGCTGACACTTGCCAGCGCATTGATTTGAGAGCTACATAGCCTAAAATCACTTTTCAACTTCTTGTTGTGGAGGTCGCAGCTGAGCTTGAATGTCCTTCACGTTGCACGGCAAACTGTGAGGCTCCCATTGCTTCATCTTTCAGCCAACAGAGTCTTTGAGTCTCTGGGCATATGCCCTCTTGTGCAGTTGATTGTAGAGATGGCCAAGTGCTTGAGAGCTGCATGGCTCTGCGATGGCGTCCCAAAGCCGTGACATTGGGACTGCAACTGAATGATGGCAGATGCAGCCTCACTGGTTGAGACTCTCATGGCTTGCTCATGCACCTCTGAGACTGGTCCATAGTCTAATGCAAGCTATACATACAATCTGAATCATATGGCAGGTCACAAGCAGAAATGACAATCAGATTGCATGCAAGGTCAGTACATGTTGTTGTCTTCTGGATTATGGTCATATTTGCAGCTGACATTGGGCATGGCCGCTGCTTGAGGGCTGCATAGCCTGCAATGGCTTCTCAACACTTGGCCATCGGGACTGCAGCTGCATGTGTTCCAGGTTGCAGCCTGATGGCCAAGATTGAGACCCTCATTGCTTGCCCATGCATCTCTGAAGCATGTGTACGAGGCCAACACTGATGTAAGCTGTGCACAAACACAGCCGACACATTCTGTGACATGTTGCCTTCCTCAGTACGCCCACTTGTGCAGCTGACATGAAAGATGACTGCTGCTTGAGAGCTGCATACCTTGCAATGGCTCAATTGCAATCTCTGCTTCCCAGGACGCAGCTGAATGATGGCAGATGCAGCCTTATGGCAAAGATTGAGGCTCTCATTGCTGGCCCATGCCGTCCTGAAGCATGTGTAGCATGTGTCAAGGCCAATATTGATGCAAGCTGTACACAAACACAGCCAAGACATTCTTGGACATGTTGTCTTCCTCCATTCTGCCTACTTGTGCAGCTGATATCAAACATGGCGGCTATTTGAGAGCTGCATAGCCTGCAATGGCTTCTCAAGCATTTGCTACTGGGACTGCACCTGGATGTTGACAGTTGCAGCCTCATGGCAAAGGTTGAGACTTGCAGTGCTTACTCATGCATCTCTGAGACAGTTAAATGTGTCAATGCAAGCTGTGAATCCATTCTCAATGACTTGTCAGGTCACCGGCACAACTAACAATCAGATTGCATGCATGTTCAGCACATCTTGCTGCACATGTTGCTGTCTTCTGGATTATGGCAGTTTGTGCAGCTGACATAGGACATGGCCGCTGCTTGAGAGCCGCATAGCCTGCAATGGCTTGTTAACCATTTGCCGCAGGAACTGCAGCTGAATTTTGTCAGACGCAGCCCCATGGCAAAGGCTGAGATTTTCATTGCTTGCGCATGCATCTCTGAAACAGGTGCATAGGTCAATGCAAGCTGTACACCCATCTGAGATGCAGGAGGTGTGCATGTTTCAGTTGCAATCACTACAAGAGCATCAGAGAATGAGATCAATCATAACATGTTGGTGATCACTTGCTTTAGTTGCATTACTTCAGTGCAATCTGCGCTCTGTCATGAAGCCTCAGAATGGTGTCAGGGGGTGCTGCTAGTGCTGGCCCTCAAATGATGCCTGAGGTCATCATGGCAAGTGCAGAGATACTGAGGCGTGCAACCAAAAAAGCGTACCCTTGAACCATGTCTTGTCCCCCTACAAGGGCCCAAGCTTGCTGTTTGCCAAGTGCAATGAGCCAGTCTGCACTCTGTCATGAAGGTCTATGAAGCTATCAGGCAGTGCAGATATGGTGTGCCCTGCTGGCATTACTGAAATCTTGATCCCACATGCACAGACACAAGAGATTGTAGCTGTGTGCATCAGTAGGAGATGAGGACCTCTTCAGTTACATCAAGCTCACTTGTTGCTTGCTTGCTTTGACCGCACCGGCTTCAGGTACCAATCTGCACTCTGTCATGAAGCCTCAGAATGCCATCACGGTGAACATTGCTTGCGTCAAGCTCACTTGCTGCTTCCTTGCTTTGGCTGCAGCGGCTTCAGTGCATTCTGCGCTTTGTCATGATGCCTCAGAACGGTGTCAGGGGTCGCAGATAGTGCTTGCCCTCAAGCCATGTCTGTTGTTATCGTGGCAAGTGCAGAGATACTGAGGTGTGCAGTCCAAGGAGCACATGCTTGACTGTTTTGCTGTCCCGAATCAAGGCTTGGCTAGAGCTTGATGCTTGCCAACCTTTGCTGCACTGGGCTGAGCTGGGCTCATGGCAAGTGCAGAGATACTGAGACGTGCAGTCAAAGAAGCATATCCTTAATCAATGTCTAGTCCCCCAACTTGGGCTAAAGCTTCTTGTCTGCCAAGTGCAATGAGCTAATTTGCACTGTGTTTTGAGGCCTCAAGAAGCTATTCAACGAGTGCAGATAGTGCTTGTCCCACACTTGTCAAGCATGTAGAAATCTCCTCCTTCTCCTCCTCCTTCACCTCAGCTGTCTGGTCAAAGTAGGAGAACAAGTCGTGTCAGGCATCTGCTACAATGTTGCCCCTTCATAATGTGCTGTTTTGTTGCAGATAGCATGTCTAGGCCCTTATCACAACATGTTCACAAGGGCCTTGGTCAATGTGTCTGACTGACACAAGTCGCTCCGGCTACATCTGTTAAAGATGGATCAATACAGAGAAAATTAAGATGCAGAGAGCTTGGCCCTCGCGCAGAAATGACACACGTAAGTCGAGAAATGGTTCCCAAAATAAGAAGTGCCCACAAGCGCTGCACCTCACCCACTGAGTTGTAAGCGCCTGCAATGTGACAGCTTCTTGCTTTTGCTGATCAAACCTTGCGTGTTCACAACGAGCATGAGGAAGTATTTGCATGGGAGTTCGGAGAGTATGCTGTGCATCATTGGCAGCTGCTTTTGAGCGTGCTTTGCCACAAGAATGTTCAGCCTTGACGTGACAGGTGCTTAATGACATTCAAACTTTTGGTGAGAGAAGCCGCTTGCAGTTTCTCTACATTTGCAGTGAAGAGCTTCTGCAGCTGTCTTTGTCACAAAAGAAGGAATGTTTAGTTGCCTGTCATGTGGATGCTCAGTGCACTGATCACACGATCTTTGGTAAGAGTTGTTCAAAAGCAGCCACTTCATTGTAACAATGTTAGGAATGTTGACACTCTTCTGCTGCACACACCAAGACTTGATGTGTGATACAGAAGTGCCTTCAGCAGAACAGTGCTGTCCGTGTTTGCCATCTGTCCTCAGTCACAGCTGGGTTCTCTTAATTGTGGAGGCGCAAGCAGTGCAGTGTGCAATTGCGAGCGTCTCCACGCTTCAGAAGGCCCAACTGCCGGCAAGCAGTGTGCACATTTGGATCATGCTTGGTGTGCCAAGCATTGCATTGCATTGCACTGCATTCCTAGACAGCAAGCGTCTCCACTTAAGTAGGTTCAGCTGCTGATGAGCAGAATGGCAAGTTGCACAAGGGACAGTGCATTTCCTTTGGTGATGGCTATCACAACATTGTCCCCACACGTCAGTGCATGGAGCATCATGTGGTTTGCATCCTATGATGTGAGTGTAACTGACTCCATACTGCTGCTCCAATATGCAATGTCTTGCAGATGCTCATGGCTGCAAGACATTGCATCATTTTACATCTTGCAAGGTGCTTGTATGAGTCTCCTGCCCATTTTCAGCCTGAATCTGTTGTTTCCATTCTGGCCTGAAGCTGCTGTTCAACACCAGAGTGGGTAAGGAGGCGAAGGCCGAGATGGTCAAAGGGCCAAACGCAAGGCGCTGTCATCAGCTTGCCAGCATCTCATACCTTGCAGCTGCCAACGACTGCAATGCCGTCATACTGCATGATGAAGAGATGCTTGAGGCAAAAGTCGCCTTTGCTTTGAGTCTCCTGCTTGTTTCCAGCCTTAGTCTCTCTTGTCCATTCTGGCCTTGAGCTAGTGTGCAAAACCAGGATGGGCAGAGTGCTGATGCTTTGCAGATGCAACAGCTGCAATGCTCTGATAACAAAGTTTCAAGCGTACTTCAGATAACAGCTGCCTATGCTTGAATCTCCTGCTCAAATTCTGCCTCAGTCTCTCTTGTCCATTCTGGCCTTTAGCTGCTGTTCAACACCAGGCTCAGAGTGCTGACGCTTTGCAGCTGCAACGGCTGCAATGCTGTGCTTGTACAATGTCAAGCGTACTTGAGATGACAGCTGCCTTTGCTTGAGACTCCTGCTCATTTCCAGCCTTGACCTCTCTTGTCCATTTTGGCCTCGAGCTGCTGTTCAACACCAGGGTGGGTAAGGAGATGAAGGCAGTGAGATTCTGACAGGAGCAAAGGCAAGGAGCTGTCATCAGCCCACAAGGAGTCACTGGGACTTGTTTTCAATCTTGATGTGTAGATGTTGGCTTTGGCCAAGGCACGACTCCTTCCCGACCTCAGCTTTCAGCACCTTGTCTAGCACAACCTTCGGCGTATTTTGGAAGCCCAGGATAGGCAAGGTGCTAAAGGCTGAGTTTGTAGAAGGTCAAAGCTGTCATTGTGAGATACCCACAGGTGCTTGAAGTGACAGCTGCCTTTGCTTGAGGCTCCTGCTCATTTTCAGCCTTAATCTGCCTGACCCGTTCTGCCTAGAACTTCTGTTCAAGACCAGGGTGGGTAAGGAGATGAAGGTCGAGATCGTGACAGGGCCAAAGGCAAGGGGCTGTCATCAGCCAGCAAAGAGTCACTGGTACTCTCTTTTTGACCTTGTATAAATTCTGTTTGTGGACAATGCATGACTCCTTCTCAAAGTCAGCCTTGAGAGCACCGTGCCTGACATGGCCTTCAACCATGTCTGAAACTCAGGATGGGCAAGGCCCTGAAGGCTGAGATTGTGAAATGGCTAAAGCTGTCATTGTACAATACCCAGAGGTGCTTGAAGTGACAGCTGCCTCTGCCTGAGGCTGCTGCTTGATTCCAGCCTTATTTGCTTTGGTCCCATCTGGCCTTGAGCTGCTGTTCAACACCAGGGTGGGTAAGGAGACAAAGGCCGAGATTGTTACAGGGGCAAAGGCAAGGGGCTGTCATCAGCTTACGGGCATAATGTTTGCTCAAACTTTAGCCGGGCTGTATGCGCCATCCTTCAACGGTTATGAGATGAAACTTTTTGCAGATTGCAAAACATTGCCCTAGTTCTGCAAATGCAAGGCAGAACTGATGTCCTGCAGATGACTGTGGCCGTTTGGAGTACATTGTGTTGTGCTGAAGCTGCAGTGCGCTCTGCACCATACCCAAATGCATATCCAGGACCTAGTAGATGAACATATGCTTGCATATGAGCAATTTTGTCTGCACTGCAGGCACAACCAGCCTTCAGTATGACTACAGGAGAAGAAGAGGTCAAGTTTTGATGATCTGTGATTGCATGAAGCGGCAAATAAGCTTCAGGAGCAGGGCATTCAATTGTGCCAGCTAACGCAATATTTGACACATGTGGGCAGTACTGACTAACCCTGCCCAGCAGATGGACTTGTCGCATGTACGCTCTTCTTCAGCTTGTCACAAAACAGGCAAATTGTGTGTGAATCCTCCCCAAACACACAAATTATGGCCTTGAAGCCACCTAAGTTGGGAAAGAAGCCGAAACCGCTCCAAGTCACAACAGCTTCCAAGATGCCAAGACTCAAGATCTCTAGAGTGTCTGTCAAGCATAGACCTCAATGTAATGGGCAGAAGCCAAGACAAGCCTTAGCAATTCTATGCACCTGTTCAAACCTCCTGGTTGCCCATATAGGACAGCTGTTACATGGTCGCGATAGGCTTGTGAGAGGCTTTTTTGCTGACTGCATCCAATGATTGATTTCTTCATGTTTCAGCAAGCAATCAATGCATTCTCTATGGTTGATCTGACATGATGACATATGTGATGCATCTGGTCCCTGTAGGGCGTACCTAGTACTGTAGGTCCCATTGGGATGCGCATGCCATCAATGCTCAGAACATGATAATGCTTGAAAAGTTGCAACACGTCCTTTAACGTGGTTGACAGCATCAAAAAATGGTGAGCAACACCTTTCGAAATGAGTCGATGCCTGAAAGCACTTCGTCCTCTTCTTCAGAATCATGAAACCAGCTTCTGCTGAAGACTTTACTGGAAGCTGAGGGCGCCTTGGTGAAGTCGCCCTGTCCACATCCTACACAGCACAGACAAGTACAGTCATGGCGCTACCTTGACCAGCGCTTGCTGCGAGTGCATCCCGCAAGTACCGAACGGATAACCACTTCCGTGATTGCGCGACGTCAGCTGCGTGGTCTGCTTGTGGCAGACTGCCTCGACTGATCACCACATCCCCGCTTTTGGCGAAAGTGCTCAATGTCAGCCGCGTGGGGACTGCCAACGGCAAATATCGTCGCCAACAGACAGACTGATGCCGTGCAGTCCACGTGTTGCAGACAATGTATGCGCAAGGCTGGACCACCAAGACTTCACTCGAGGCCACAGCAAAGCAGACAGCTTTCGCGTCAGGTATGCAATACAGCGTTCGTGAAAGTCACTCTGTCGAAGCTTCTGAATGCAAATCGAGTGTTTGCAACATCGACTACCAGCAGTCACTTTCAGCACATGTGCCTTGATTCCAGGTCAAAACGCATGCCAGCTGTTCAAGCTCAAGGCGCAAGCTCAATCAAGTCAGATGCGCTGCTGCAGCAGATCAGGTGCGCGCATAAACAGAAATGATCCTTTGGCAGATCACACTCTTGCCATGTGGTGAATTCTGATGACACCTTGAGCACTACTCCTGACAAACCTGTCTGTTTGCACCAGGCGCAGCATGCAGTCCAAAACACAGATAGCTCCTTTGAGGCAATGGCAGCCGGCACAAAGCGCAAATACATCATGATCAGCGGCAAGGGCGGAGTTGGAAAAACCAGTCTTGCTGCATCCTTGGCTGTAAAGTTTGCAGAAGCTGGCCACACCACACTTGTTGTTTCCACAGATCCTGCGCATTCGCTTTCTGACTCCTTAGACCAGGTGTGTGACTGCATTTCTGCCATGAGTCAACAAGAGGAACAGAATCACAAGCAATGGCACCCGGTTGTCTTTGAACATATCTGGAGATCACCTGTGATGTGTATCGCATGCAATTGGTTGCATCAGCTGCTGAATGGACCAAATCTGAGGTTGTCTGTAGTTCAGATCACCGGCAGCTGTATGTAAGCCCTGTTTGAAGGCATCCTGTGAGACAAATTGCAAGCAACTCTGTATCTGAGCTGTTGGGTTGAGTGTATATCAAGTTGTCTATGGTTGACTTTGTGTCTGGGATCAGGATATCAGTGGCGGCCAGCCAGTGCAGTTACAGGGGACAGACTTGCCTGTATGGGGCATGGAAATTGACCCAGACAAAGCCAAACAGCAATTCCGCAAATACTCTGCCACTGAGAAAGGCACCAAGGTAGGCACAACTCATTTGCAGCATGTTGCCCCTAACTGATGACCCATTAATTTTTATGCAAGACCGCTTCTGCAAAAGCGCACAGAAACACCCTGAAAATGAGCCAGAAGGCATAGAGCAGTCAAGCATCTATGCCAGCCTCTCGACCTGTGATGAACGCTGAGTAGGCATGATGCTGCCCCTGCATGAGACTACGGTATCATTTTACGCAAAAGAGCCATGTAAAAGCGCAGAACCATGCCTGATATAGAGCTGGGTAACGCGTGGCAGCCATTCATTTGCATCATTTTCTCTGCTCGTCATCATCACTGAGCAGGAACTCATCAGTCAGACTGTTACTGCAATTTGATGTGCAAGGTCACAATGTCAAAGTTATAAAACAATAAAACAAAGGCAGCTAAGGGAATACATGCTTTGGTGACGTACATCTAGCGCTTGTGCCAGCACATATCAACTTTATGCTTGTTATGCTGTAAGGTGGTCAGGATATATTAGGAGGCCTGCAGCTGTTTCAAGAATAGCACCATACCCACAACAAAATCTTCATTGCAAGAGTCCTCAGTCTTTGCAACAGTCTCAATTATAACAGCTTTCTCCTGCAGGGTGTTCAGGATGTGTTGGGAGGTTTGGGGCTGGGTGCAATAGCAGGGCAGCTGGCAGACTTACAGCTAGGAGAGCTGTTGGACACACCACCTCCAGGCTTAGATGAAGCTGTTGCCATTGCGAAGGTATTTGGCTCTTGCCTGTAGCAGGAGTTGATGATACTTGACAGTTTATCTGAAACATGGTGGAGCGGTATTGTGCAAAGGCCCTGGTCGCAACCAATGGTACCCACGTGCAATGGTCGATACACCGCAGCTGTTCGAGCTGCGGGTTTTGTTAGGGCTTCGTCGTTCTTTAGGGCGCACATGGCACCCATGCGGGCTTGGCCCCATAGAGGCGGGCGCCTAACTAGTTCCTGGTGATGTACATAGTGCACTAGTCTGCCAGCAGCAGCAGTAGCGCTGGGGTCTCATCATTGGGTTGCTGCGCACATCCCAAGGCTTGAAGCTGTTGCCGTTGCTCAGGTGTTCCACAGCAATGTCAGGTTGAGATCTCATTACACATGATTATGTGCTCAACCAGGGTACTAGCTCAGATTCTAATTCAGGCATTCAATACTGTGTCACAGCTCACTGAAGCAGACTATCAGCAGTTGCAGCGTTGCTTTGTGTGACTCAGCGGCTGCACACGTCACTGCTAGTCTTGTATGAAGCTATCTTGATTGCTAAAGATACTTGGCAGATGTCCTGGATGTAACACTGCACTGTCTGTGGCAGAGTAAGCCATGCCAAGCAATAGACCATAGTGACAGTCTGATTCTCCAGCTGTCTGTAGGCTTGTTGAACCTCACTAGCAAGCATGCAAACCTGATGACTAAGTTGTCCCCTGTGTAGGTAGTGAAGGAGTTCCTGCTTGTTTGCAGGATTAACTTTGCGCGCTTCATCCGCATCATCTTTGACACAGCCCTCACAGGTCACAGCCTTTGCCCATTTTCCTTAGATGTAGTGTACACTTGACGCTTAGGGTGCGCTTAGGGTGTGCTTAGGGTCTTGGTGGAATCTGCTGCAGTGAAAATTACGTGCACTCCCTCTGCACAGCAATCAGCTCAATCAACGCTTGCATTCTTTGCAACGTCTTGTCTGTAAGTATCTTTGCATGTTGCTGCTTAGGTAGTGGAGTTTGTACGCAGCGAGGACTACGCCAGATTCACCCGGATCATCTTTGACACAGCTCCCACAGGCCACACGCTTCGCCTGCTGAGCGTTCCAGATTTCGTAGAGGCCAGCTTAGGCAAAATCATCCGATTGAGGAAGAAGTTGGCCAGTGCTGGGGATGCAGTCAGGAGCCTGTTTAGGCAATCTGCCCAGCAGGATGAAGCTGTGGCTAAACTTGAGGGTCTTAGGGTATGCATTGAATATGCTTATGGCTTGTGCATGCTGCCCTGCCCTAACATGTCCAGCTGGCATTTGGTTGGAGAAGAAGTTGATCAGCGCTGGGGATGCCGTCAAGAGCCTGTTTAGGCAATCTGCTCAGCAGGACAAGGCTGTGTATAACTTGAAGGTCTCAGGGTATGCATTGATTGCAACAATGGCTTGTGCATGCTACCCTGCATTCATAGGGGTAAAATCATCTGGCTGAAGAAGAAGTTGGGCAGGGATGAAACCGCATTCATGAGCCTGTTCAGGCAATCTGCCCAATAGGGCAACAGCAGTTTTAGGGTTTGTGCGATTTGACCAAATGCTTATCCACAACCTTTGCACTGTCTGATCTGTGATGCCTTGTTTGATTGCAATCCACCACATTTCACGCAGCTGAAACAGTACGAGGCTGTAGCCAAGCTTGATGGTTGGCAAAGTACGCATTGATTGCACTTATGGCTTTAACAACTGAAGTTGCCAAAAAATCGCTGCAGAATATTGATTTTGTCGATTCCTTCTTTACACATCATTTTGCAGCTGCTGATAGGCTGTGGCCTGGCAAGACACTGTGGTGATGGTGAAAGAGTTGGTCTAGGATACAGACCTTACCGAGTTCATCATTGCAACCGTCCCTACAGTGCTGAGCGTCAACAAGCTCTGTAGCAAGATAGTAAACATCACCTTGCCAATTTTGTTTGGTTGATGCGGCTGCTGATATGCTGTGCTGTGGCAGGACAGTGTGGTGATGGTGAAGGAGTTGTTCCGGGATAAGGACCTCACTGAGTTCATCATCGCTACCATTCCCACAGTGCTGGGCATCAATGAATCAAGACGTCTGCTAAAGGCTCTGCGGAAGGAGCAGATACCTTGCAGACGCATCATCATCAATCAGGTCTGTGAGTGCTGTCTGAAACGTTGTCAGAGTCTTGAGATCATTGCCCCTTTGCATGAGCATCAATGAGTCCAGCCGCCTACTCAAGGCTTTGCGGAAACAGCAGATTGCCTGCAGATGCGTCGTTCATAATCAGGTCAGCGGCTGCCATCAGAAAGCTGTGTTATCATGACAATGTGATCTCTCCTGGACATGTGTCTGAGGCACTGCCTGCTCAAGGCTCTGTAAACAGCCGATTCCTTTCAGACACATCAACATTCATTGGGCAAGCAGCTGCTTTCAGAACGCGTTGCAATGATTTCAACATTCTCTGTTATTGGTGTGCCCACTGACAAACCAACTGCTTAAGGCTCCATGTCTGCAAAGAGGAGATTCTCTGCAGACCAGTGTCAGAGTTCTTTGCGCAGGTCATAGGTGAGGGGCAGGGTGATGCGTATTTGAAGATGAAGCTGAAGGACCAGAACAAGGCCATGCAGATTCTGCAAGAGAGTCCTTCCCTTCAGGGCCTTACCCAAATTCAAGGGCCCTATGTGGATTTGGAGGTGCGGGGCCTGCCAGCTTTGCAGTACTTTGGAGACCTTGTTTGGCAAGACGCATTCAAGGATCAAACAGGTTGGTCAGGAGCACAACTTTGTTTGTCTGTGATTGTGTTGTGGCAAATATATAGCTTACAACGCACTCATAACAACATCACAATGACCCATCATCATCAATCACACGCTTGTAAATGACCCTCCTAGGTGGATCCAGAAAACATGCATCCGCTCGCTGCAACTGTGCAGCATGCAATGTGTTTACAGTGTATAGTAGTATAGTACGAGTGACTCAGCCTGACCAAGTTGTTTGTGCAGGGCGCAGGGGTAGGCAGTACTACATGCTGGGGGGCAAAGGAGGGGTGGGCAAAACCAGTAGTGCTGCCAGCTTGGGTGTGCGATTGGCTGCACAGCATGGACCAACCCTTGTGGTGTCCACTGACCCAGCCCACTCCCTGTCTGACTCCCTAGATCAGGTACTTCTTGTTGCCTGCTGCTGCTGCTACTGCCACCTTTTCTGATGTCCATCAATCCTGCCCATTCCCTTTCTGGCACACCAAGCCAGCAGTGCTGCTGGCCTAAGGTTGCGCCTGGCTGGCGCAACCTTAGGCAGCATGGCCCCATCCATGGACTGACGCTATCAGACTCGCTAGACCAAGTACGCCTTGCTCCCCCAATGGCCTGTCGGGCTCTGCATTCGTGCTGCTGTTTCTGTGTCTGACTCGATCAATCAGGGAACTCTTTGCTTGTCCCCCTTTAGCCTGGCTGCACCCACTTGTGTGGTGTCCACAGATCCTGCTAATGTCCTGTCGGACTCACTACATCAGGGACTTGTAAGCCAGCCAGAGTTAGTGACACAGATTTGGCAATAGATGGCAGTGTTAGCAGGAGCTGAGATTTAGAAGTCAGAATTGGTTTGATGTTATTGAAAGTCCAATGCAGCTCATAGGTAGCGTGGCTGCTGTAACAGGATGTGAGCAAGGGGTGATTCAGACTTGTACCGCATGGAGAGTGATGTGGCAGCAACCGCAGCAGACAGGAGTAGAGACAGCCCACCAAAATCCAATGTGAGGACGTTATCAACTGCTCAGTGCCATCCACTTACAGCCCATCTGTTGACGCAGGATGTGAGCAGTGGCAAACCAGTTGGAGTAGGTGACACAGACTTGACCGGCATAAAGATAGATGTTGCAGCAGCAGCAGCAGCAGCAGCAGATGAGGTACAGAAGACCTGATGAGGGCAAAATTGATAGCTTGTCTTATGAACACTTACTATGTATGTTTGCTGTCACAGGAGGTGAGCAGTGGCAAAACAATCAGGTTGGTGTCACAGATCTGTATGGCATGTAGGTAATATTGCAGCAGCAGCAGCAATAAACAAGATTTGGAGTGTTGACCGAGTGGATACGGCCAAGTTTGACAGCTTGTCTTATGATCCCTTACCATGTATCTGTGCCGTCACAGGATGTAAGCAGTGGCAAACCAGTTAGAGTAGGTGACACAGACCTGTACGGCATGGAGATAGACGTTGCAGCAGCGGCAGATGAGATCAGGAGCATTGGTCAAGCCGATAAGGGCAAAAACGTGGATGAGGTGCTGGGCAGCTTTGGTCTTGGAGTCTTTGCAGAGCAGCTCAAAGATCTTAGACTAAGTGAGCTTCTGCTTTCTCTAAATCATTTACCTTCCTCACAGGCTTATCACTACCACAGTTATCGTTTGCATCAAGCGCAAAACAGAACACGACAAGAACCTGCGGTTTCGCGCAGCGTAGGTACCAGTGCAAAAGAACCCTTCATTTGTTTTGGGCAAGTGCATGGTGACATGCTGTTTCTGTGCCACCACTTATCATGCTTATCAACAACCAAAGCGACAGTGAGAAACGCGATGCGCATTGCACCCTTGCCTGCCGTAGCCACACATGGTATGTCAGGGGTAAGAGCAGTATGTCTGATGACGCTAGCATTGGCATTAAACCTTCTGCTGCTGCAGGTGAATTGCTGGACACATTGCCTCCTGGAATAGATGAGGCAGTAGCTATCAGCAAAGTGGTGCAATTTCTCAAGAGCCCTGACTATGCTCACTTCCAGCATATTGTCTTTGACACAGCTCCAACAGGCCACACCTTGCGACTGCTGACGCTGCCTGACTTTTTAGATAAGACTATAGGTATGCAGCCTGCTTGTTGTTGTCATAGTACTGTCTGTCTGGTCTGTGCATCTTCATGGAACTTCATTTCTCCAGCATTGGACCTACTCATCAGACCGCATGGCTGCTTATGTTGCCTGACCTTTTGAACACCACTGCAGTTTGTCCTAGGTTTGCTAGTGTCATGGAGAGTCCAGTTGTCAATATGTTGCCCATATTCACTTGCTTTTGTCGCATGGGACTTTGCTCCAGTGTCCCGCACGTATTCCGACCTGCATGAAAGCAGTTTTTGTCAAAGATTACCTCTGGTTGCTTGCATGGTGCAGTGGCCACAGCCTCAACGCTTATGCCTCTGCTCTCAACTTCATTCTTGTACATCAAGACTGTGCTCAAGTCTCTTCGCATGGCACCAGCGTCATGGAAGTGCCTGCACTGCCCGACTTTCCACAATCAGCTGTGCTGCACCAGCTGTCTTGCTCCATGCTTTGGCTATTGCTTCCCCCTGTTGTGCATCTCATTGTCAAGAAAGTGCTGATATTGTAGGCAGCAGCAACTTCAAGCTGCAATATGTTGATTGAGTGAGTAAGGGAGAGAATGCGGCTGTCTGTCTGTGTCTCAGTCAGTCAGTCAGTTAGTCAGTCGGTCGGTCAGTCAGTCAGCAATTGGGCAGCTGAGTGAGTGAGTTCTTGCACAAATCATCAGAACCATGCATATAACAAACAATGAGCTGGTGCATCAAACAATCAATGCTTCAATAGAACTCCTGCTTTTGCACAAGTAAGGCGGTGCGGCTGCGGCCGAAGCTGACAGACATCACAGGCGCTGTCAGGCGTGGTACAGAAAGTCAATGATCAGCTGATAGAATCCATGCAGTAATTGAGTGAATGGATCAATGAGTTGGTGGATAAATGCATCAATGAATTTACAGATCAACAAACCGATGAATCACCTGAAACAATTGGTTGTCTCTCACAGGGAAGGTAGTGAGGTTGCGACAGAAGCTGACGGATATAACAGGAGCTGTCAGCGGCATCTTTGGACGTAAGGCAGAGAAGGACCCCGCTGTTGCCAAACTAGATGCCCTCAAGGTATTCACTGTTTCATTCTAGACTGTCACCTGGACCTTTCCTTGTCTATCTCTTCACACCACCCCTGAATCCTCCTGAACGTCCTGTTAAACCCCTTGCCCTGACTCCCAAGCTTCCCATCCCCTCATGCTGTGGCAAACTGATGCTCTCACAATAACCATATCTTTCGTCCTTGCTCATGCACAGTCTTCCTCTCTGCATCAAAGCATCAAGCCTTTGCTTGCCACCCGCTCTTGTCAAATCAAATGCTGTTGAGATGATTGTCCCTACCTGCATGACGTCCCCTCTGTCTTCAATGCCCTTGTCCAAACCCCTCCTCCCCCCACCCCCTTCCTTCCATCCCAATCCCCAGCCCACCCCCCAATGATGCCAAAATAGGTTTGATAGTGCCCCTGCCCCAATTCTAATCCAATTCTGTCCCTCCTGACGCAATCCTCCTTTCCTCTCCCCAGCGCCCCTCAATGCCTCAGTCCAACCCTTCTCTCTTGTGCTGCAGGCGCGTATGGAAGAAGCAAAAGCGCTGTTCAGCAATGCAGAGTCAACTCACTTTATCAGAGTCACCATAGCGTCAGTCCTGGCAGCGGCAGAGAGTCCTTGTCATTTACACGTTTTGTTGTTCTGCAGACCAATTTGAAAGGCAGAAAAGCACTTTTGAATGACCTTTGCTCGCTTTCAAGTTTGCACTTGATGCAATTTGAGCAGAGACTTTTTGTTGTCTGCAGGCACGCATGGAAGAGGCAAAAGCTCTGTTCAGGAATGCAGAGTCCACTCAGTTCATCATAGTTACCATACCAACAGTCATGGCAGCAGCAGAAAGTGCTCGCTTGGCTGAGGCTCTACGCAAGGAAGGTGTTCCTGTCCAGCTCATGCTCATCAATCAGGTAAGGAATAGGGAAATTGTAGAAACCTGTTTCTGAACAGTCAATTCATCAAAGTCAGATGGATACCTCAAAAAACTGTTAAAGACCTTGAACAGGGAGCGCCTGCTTGGCTGAGGCTCTGTGCAAGGAGTCCCTGTCCAGCTCATACTCATCAACCAGGTAACAAATACATGTTTGTCAAATCCATTTGTTTAACGTAAAGATTTGGAAAAAGAGTAATTGCCTGGCTGCAGCTCTGCGTAAGGAAGGGGTACCTGTCCAGCTCATTCCTATCATCCAGGTAAGGGGTAGGGAAAGTTTCTGAACCTGTTTCTGCAAATTCAATTCATCAAAGTCAGATAAATACCTCAAAAAATTGTTAAAGACCTTGAACAGAGAGTGCACGCTTGGCTGAAGCTCGGCACAAGGAAGAGGTTCCTGTCCAGCTCATGCTCATCAATCAGGTAACAGAAAGGAAAATTTGTCAATGTCTGCTTTTGTCAATGCCTACATATTTGCCATTCAATGCTTCTGCTCGTGCTGCCGGAACCAGCTTGGCCACACTCAGCAGGCTGCCACACAGAAGTTGATAGAGGCAGGCAGGCGGGTTTTAGCACGATCATGACATGTTACAATAATGCAAGCCATTGGTGACAAAATTGCAGGACATTTGTGACATGCGACACAGTATTCAACCTTGGCAGCTTTCCTGCAGGTGATTCAGCAGGCTGCCACACAAAAGTTCCTAGAGGCACGTAGGCGAGATCAGCAGCGTGCCCTGAGTATACTCAAAAATGACGAGATTCTGGGGTAAGCAACTTGCCATATGTTCCAGTTTGCTTGCAACAGCTTTTGCTATCATGGCCTGAGCAGCACGTCAAGAATGTGCACTGCTTATGATATGATGTTGTGTTGCATGCATTGCTCATGACACACTGTGCGGGTGCCAAAATTAGAGCATCACCTCTTTCACAGTCTTGAAAGAGAAAAAGAAAGTCTACGCCATCAGGCATCATAATGGGAGCCTCTGTCTAAAAAGACAGCCCGAGACAGTCTGTACAAGCAAATCTAATGGCACAACCGCCAGATACTGCACAAGCACACACATTTGTCCTACGAATGGCAAACACTTTACACACATACAACACGAAGTCAATTCCTACACACCTTGCAGGCAGCTGGAGGTCGTGGAAGGGCCCTTGGTGGATCTGGAAGTGCGTGGGGTGCCTGCACTACAGTATTTTGGCGGGCGTGTATGGCAGTAACGTTGCAGTGATTAAAGTTCAATCAGTTGCATGACAGTAGCATGAAGTACAGTAGGCATGCTGTTTTAGTGCAAACAATGACATTGACATGTTACAATGTCATGCTATAGTTTTAGCACGTGCTCTCAAATGAATCCACAAGATTCACAACACATGCAATGAAATGACAGTCACTTTGCAAGATTGCAGCTTTCCGTTCACGCTCAGGTGGCGTCTATGAGGATATTCAGTCAATGGAAGCTTTACAGACGCACATTGACTTTCGTTGGACATGTAACGACATAGACGGGACACGTGCGGGGTGCTGCGGGTCACGGTCAGTCTAGCCGTTATTTTTGGGACGCTGAGCCCGCAACTCATCTCCACCCCATAGCATGCAAGCAGAGGCTTCTGGTGGCGCCCATGTGACTATAGCTTTATGACTTTCAGACAGCTCCTCTGCAAAACTCCGGCGGTTTTGGACGACCATCCACCCATTCCAGAAAAAGTTGCAGGATGTTTATTGCGGCATTTACGTCTCGGTTCCACAACGTACGAGG